>JASVER010000065.1:5527694-5699996 GCA_030449065.1 Oceanodroma leucorhoa
GAAATGGCCTCAAGTTGCGCCAGGGGAGGTTTAGATTGGATATTAGGAAAAATTTCTTCACTGAAAGGGTAGTCAGGCACTGGAACAGGCTGCCCAGGGAAGTGGTGGAGTTGCCACCCCTGGACATATTTAAAAGACTTGTAGATGTGGCACTTCGGTACATGGTTTAGTGGTGGACTTGGCAGTGTTAGGTTTACGGTTGGA
Source organism: Oceanodroma leucorhoa (assembly GCA_030449065.1). Taxonomy (NCBI): domain Eukaryota; kingdom Metazoa; phylum Chordata; class Aves; order Procellariiformes; genus Oceanodroma; species Oceanodroma leucorhoa. The sequence goes on from JASVER010000065.1 coordinate 5,527,899, forward strand.
CTCGATCTTAAAGGTCTTTTCCAACTTTAAATGATTCTATGATCCTATATATCTTTACAGGAGATATCTGAAAAGTGTGCGTCCGCTTCTGCTATACTAATGGATCTCAAAATGAGAATACCGTCTTGCAACTCAGTATATTTGGGCGAGTTACAGTTTGGAAACCTGCTTCCCCATGTTAGTCTCTTAATGATCACACGTGCTTGATCTCAGAAACATTAGTTTTACTATCGCGCCCTCAGAAGCATAGTGGGGGGGACACACATGACAGGACCACTTGAACCCTCACTGACTATTTATCCATGGCATGGCTGTGCACATTTCAACAGGAATTCGACCACCACRAACAGGAAGCATTGCTGTGTCCCCCCTCATTCCTCCACCTTAGAGCTTTAAAACCGTGCACTTCTCTGTAAATAGGAATTTCAGTAATGTACTGAATGAGTCCACTTTCAAATGGAGAGTGAAATATGGAGACCTGAATTTCAGAAGTGTAAGCARTTACCATTGCTTTTAAAGTCGCCAAAAGCTACAAATGCTTGGATAAGAAAACTACTCATTCTGCTACCCTAAGAGCATAGGTACCTAGTTTCAGCTCCGGAATGTGAACCTCATCCATTTTTCAGATTACATTTCTAAACTGAATCTCTAGTTTGGTGTTTTAAAAAAAGAAAACAATTCTAAGCTTCTTATTCACCACCAAATTATATCTGCAACATCCCCACACAGAGTGGCATGATGGTTATAGTTAAGGGGTTTTTTTCCGTCTTCCTCTGCTCAAAACAGACTTGATAAGTGAACTGCACTACCCAGTTAAGCCACTGGATAGCATGAAGGGGCAAACAATTGTGCATGAGGATACTTGAAAAAGCAAGCATACAGTAGCACTACTGGTTAGCTATTGATCCACAGACTTCAAGGCACATAGAAGCATAGGATTACACTCCAATTTTTTTTTTTTCCTCCAAATTGCTCTCTAGAAAACAAAGAGACAGGTATTTAATTTCAGAAACATAACATTTACCATCTTCCCATTAACTGTGCCATATTTTAACAGCTATGAAGAGATCCGTTGAATCCATTAAGTTAGTTTTCCCCCCTTTTTCCTCTCCTCAAGGATCTCAGACCTAAAACTGGCATTAAAAAAAAAAAAAAAAAAGTCTTTCACTGCCTAAAGCCTTTTAGCATTTTGTATTCAGGCAGAGATAAACCCACACCACCTGAGCAAGGAACTGTATAGAAAATTCCTTGTCTTTATCCAGAGAAAGCCTAGCCTGCTCTCCAGTTTCAAAACATGCCTTAAAAGTAGCTTATGTCAATACAATGTCTCTTGCTCTCTTAAAACAYCTGTTAGTGCTTACGGCTCTGATGCTTATTAAAATTGGCCGGCACTCAGAATTGGGGTCTTGAATGTTGTATGGACGCAAGAACTGATCTCAAGTTCTGAACAGAAGCCTCTACTGGTTATGCTACATTCACATGAAAATAAGCCCCTAAAAGTCAGAATAGCTTGTTTACACAATTTTATCACCTATTTTACCTTACTTTTAAAGAAGACCTGAACTTTTGAGTGTTTCCAAAGAAGTCTCTTTCCATTTCTCTGTGGGGAAAACGAGGATGGGGGGGGCATAAAAGAGAAATGGAAGAATTGCAGCAACCAAAGCTGACCTGTGTAGAAAGCTAAAGAGCAAAGCCAAAAAGCTTTGGAGGAAGGCAATGCCATTAGTCTGGTGACAGCACACTTTTGTGAATACCTGGAGAGAGAGCTGGGCTTGTTCAGTGTGGTGAAAAGGAGGCTGGGGGTGACCCAAATACCTGCCTATAGTTAGTTCAAGGGCAGTTATGAAGATGAGAGGCAAACTCTTCTAGGTAGTGCCAGATAAAATAACAAGAGGCAAAACTATCRGTTTTGGCTGTGAACTTTCAGACTGGACACTAAGGCAGAAGCCRTTTGCCAGGAGAGCAGTGCAACACACTAATAGGATGTGCACAGAGGTCACGGCATCCCCGCCCCTGAAGGTTTTCAAGATTTGGCTGGATAAAGCCACGACTAGCCCATGACCTTGTGTCAGCAGCAATCCCACTGCTAACACTAGGAGAGCAGGAGGTTGGACTAGAAAACTTCCTAGAGATCCCTTCAAACCCACACTTCTGTAATTCTGTGATCTGGTATTTTATATAATGGATATGGTAGAAGAAAACAGGTAGTGGAAGTTTTCACTGTTCCACTTTCATTATGGATAGTAATGAAGTATAGAGGGAAAATGCCAATACTAACTGAAGTTAAAAAAAGGGAGTAAAAAAAAGGGGGTGAAGAACCAAGCAATATTTTTAGACATATTCTAAGAGCAAAAGTTTCAGAGGAGTCTGCAGAAACCTTTCAGGGAGAGATTTTTCCAAAAAAGTCTTGAGAGAAGTCCTTGTCGTCTTCTTCCTCATTCCTTTTCTTTATGCCTATCTCCTTCTCTCCATGTAAACACACACATAATTTTAACCTTTGCTATCACTGTGCTGCTTCTGTGAAATTAAATAGGCCTGTCAGCCAGAAGGGGTGTATTTTTAACCTAAAGATGTCTACATGGCAATAAAAGCACTATATACTATCAAAACTAAGCTTCCACAGAGAAGACAATCCACTTGAGCAAAACTGATGTATTTTAGGTTGAACTTCAGAAATTGGTAAAATCCCACCTGCACTTTGTTTCTGCTTTTCACACAGTGGTACTCTGCAGCTATTGGCATGGTAAAAGTTAATTTTTTTTTAAATGGTGATCTCAACTGGAAGTGCAAGTCTGGAACTATAAGCGCTACATTTCTGAAGGTCAGAGAGATGAACTTCAAAGAATCTAAAGGGGGTGCAGTCTTCCTAAGGGCTTGAAGGAGATACGTCAGCTAGTCTTCACAGGAAGGTACTTGTAATATTCATTAGTGGTTTATAGTGACTTAGGCTCGAACAAGATGACAAGGACATGGACTGCAATAAAATTAGCATAACAAATTGAAGCTGTGACAGCTTTTGGTCATCAGGCCTACATAACTCAGAATGGCAGTTCACTGTCTACATTTAGGGGCAAAAAAGCAGTGCTGTCAGGAATTCAGCACCCTTACCCAACATGGGAGTTACAAAAAGACAGCTTACCACAACCTGTGAAGTTCTGGACAGGAAAACACAACTGTTGATACAGAAAGCCACATTTAATTCTTCATTTGTTTATAATGTTAAAAATATAAGACACTGAAAACTTTTTTTTCTAGCTTTTCCATATCCAAAAGCTAGAAGAATCTTTCCCATACTATCTACATTCATACTGTGTTTAATGTCTTTAGCCAGGCATGAGTTACTGGGTTATTTACCTTTTCAGTTTCAATAGGTACTCCATAGTCATAAGTCAGCAGTACCCACTCCTCCTTCGTTTTCCTCTCAAACTGACAGAGTACTATTTAAGCAAAATTTGGGGAGGAGGAGACTGCCTGGTTACAAACGCACATAGGAACAACACATCTCAAAGATGTAACACTTTTTCTCCTGCAAGCATCTGTCTCTAAATACTCTCACACTGAGGTAACTAATCAGCAGCTTTACCTGAGAAAACACCAGAAAACAGAGAAAGAGCTTAGACATCGTACCACAACACACACACCAAAAAAAAAAAAAATAATACTGCCAGTGAAGCTGTGTGTTGAAGGAGCCTGTGCCTGACAGTTTGTAGGTACGCTTGAGCAGGAAAGAAATCCTACCAGAAGACTTCGTATTATTGATGTAGAAAGGAGAAATAGTCTACCAGTTCCTTCAGTCTCATTTGGAGACTGACCACAAATTAAAAGAGGGCCACGCTGCGTGTAGATGAAACGGATCGGAAGAACAGCTGTCTGATAATGAAGCTCAATCTGAAAGTAATACAACTTGAACCACACTGGGGAGACAGAAGTGATATAGAAGGGTAAAAGTGAAAAGAAAGCTGAAAGGAACTTGCAGTAYGGTAAAAATTGACCCATTGCTGGACAGTTTGGGCTGAAGCCAGGGAAAGGCTTGGAAAGCCCTGTGAGAAGAGAAAGTAACAAGGAGACATGAAACACTAGAAGTTGCTCCAGCTTACTCCAAGAACTGAGAGCACCCACAAAGCACCCTGTATGCTGAACGTGTACCTGTTCAGGGTGCTACCTTTTTGTGCGTCCTGCATTGCTGCACAGCGGTTTGGCTGAAGGTACATCCCAGGGTGCTGGGGCACAGCATCAAGCACTCTGAGGAGAAGTTACGCTTTGGGAGCTCTACAGCACGTTATAATCTGTTACCAGCGTAAAACTCATGTCATCTAGGCTGTCCTCAAGAAGGTCTATAACGACAGTAGTTAGAATGCTTTCAGGGACCACCTTTGCTAGTTTCCTCTCCACTGCCAATAATCCCTCAAATAAACAGCATCCTTTAAGATGTTTAGTATAAGCTTTAAATCTAGGTCTAAATGAGGTTCCCATTGAAAGGTCAGTGACCGCGTGGGAATAGCTCACCCAGCAATTGTCTTTTTTCTTAACACAAACCTCTCGCAGGAACTGGGACAGGACTTTATATTAAACATCTGGGATAAACATCTGGATACCAAACTCCAGGACACTTCCTGGTGATAAGTTCTTGTTTTGCTAAGTATGCTTAAAGGGAAAAAAAAACCCACTAGCATGTCAAAAAGGTAACATAGCCTTAAGCTTCTCTGTGGTTTCAGCCAGTAACAAAAGCTGTGCTCTCACGCTTAATAATCGCACAAATAAGGTAGGCAGCTTTGTGCCTTACTCCTCATAGGGCCTTTGGAGTTCAGAGGTTTTGAGAACCACTGTACAAAATAGGGGAATGACAGGCATGGACATGGGCTAATTCTGTTTGCAAGAAGATTCCTAAGTGCATTTTAAAAAAGATACACCACTCTCTTCACAGTACAGGTAAGATCTTATACCACCTTTATCAAACTGAGTATTGCTGTGGAGAGCAACAGGTGTAATAAGTAATGAAAAACTCAGTGTTTGCGACCAAAGCTGGAAATTCCAGCTGTGTTTTGGAATCAAACACTAAGAGTATGTGAGAAGCGATATTAAAGCAAAATCCCATAAAGCTGTGAGAGGCTGGCTTGGTTTGCTTTTATGCCCCACCAAAAATAATTAAAACTATGGAAGGTAAACAAATTGGGGGGAAAAAAGCAAGATTCATTAGTAATGTGGAAACTCAGTACTAAAGAAATTACATCAGTCCATTACATACAGAGGGTCTTTGAGGTTTTTGTTTGTTCTTGCTACTATGCTTACACTAGCAGTTGATTCACTGACACTGCAGGGAATGAACTACTGCTATTCTAGTCTTTTGAGAAGTTGCCCATTGAATCTCTGTACAAATGCACTCCAAAAGCACATTCCGGTAGTATAAAGATGTATTCTACAGAGTTGCACACAGTTTTATGTAATATTTTATACGTAAAGATTCAATTACCACCATCAGCTAAAAAAAACAGAAAAAGCAAACCATGTTTTTTGTTGCTTCAAGATGCATTGTTTCAGAGCAACTTAAGAAAACTGCTAATGGGATCAAAGGAAATCCTTACCCTTAATCTGTGTCACATATTCAGGAATAAGAGAATATGCTGATTCCCTTTTGTTACCAAGACACCAATGTTGCTGTGGTAACCACACTTACATGAAACAAACTACTCACCTGCACAATGATGCCCTTGCTCTTGTATTCTGCATGGAGGCCTCGGGAGAAGTAATCCACAAAAGCCTRGAGAGAAAAGAAGGGAAATATGCAGCATGCTATGCATTAAAATGGAAACTGTAGTTTGCAGGTTTTCGTAAGCATATTTGAATTGCTATTTATAGTTCCCGTTTTCAAAGTGAAAAACCTTAGGTTTTCAAAGAAACTTTGCATATTAGAGCAATGCCATCTGAATAGAAACCCTGTGCTTACAAAGCATTTTTACAGAAGTGAGGCTCAATCTAAACAAATAAAAGCCTTTTTCATTTAGAAGGAAAAGGAACTAGATTAGTTACATAAAGACTAGTTAAAAAAGGAAAATAAGACTTTGTATGTTCACATTGTCCACTAGTTATGTCATCTCCTTAGACTTTTTTTTTTTTAAGAGTGATTTAAGTAGGTTTCTCTTGTGCATGGTTTTTACAATATAGTGTTTAAATACTTTGTCTTCTGCCTTTATATTCTTAAGAAATGCCACCCTAYGGTGATACTTCTTCCTAGTCCTGAAGTCCACCACCACAGATTCTCTCCCAAACTTCTGRAAGTTTTAGAAATTACAAGACTAAGTTGCAAGAAAGAAGTGAAAGGGCTTAAAAGGTGGATGCTAGTACCTGCCTTAAAAATGCCCTCACATCTGATACAGCCGCCTCCACAACCACAACGAGGAAGTATTGTCTTAATAACACAAGGCTACTCAGCAGTTCAAGCCAGCATAGATTCCCCCACCCCGAGTTCTTCTAAACCACCTTTCCACTTTTCCTTCCTGCAGTACAGTGAGACAAAGTACCAGGTTCTGCTATGGTTTCTTGTTTTAGTGAAACAATACAGCCAAGCAGGATGAATGGAGTACTTTGAACTGAAGGAACTGAACTATCTTATCCATGCTTGAAGCTAAAATAAATACTAAATAAATTAATTCAAGTATTTAAGCAGCAGTTGCTTCAGACCAGTTTCGAAACAAACAGCAAAGCTCTAGTATTGCACCCGCTTTCCAGTCTTCCTTTGCTGACCGTGTCACCCCTGGATTAACAGAAGTCCTAACTGAAACCAGTGCTTAAAGCTTGCAGTGCCCAGTGTTTTTCCTATTAAGTTCATCCTACTGAACTCAGTCTATAAAGAAACAAAAGAAACACTCCCACACTACTGGACTATTTCTATAGACACTTTTCTGAGCGTACACAAGATCTGAAAGAAAACTAGATTTTGCTGTGCAGCAGATAGGTCCTTTTATTCTTCAAGTTGCATGTACAAGCTAGAAGGGAGGCTCATTAAACCAAAAAAGCTTATCTTCTGTCCAACTGTTCTTTCCTTCTCCCTTCCCTTCAAGTATAAGTTCTTAATGAAATCCAGTATTCAACAAGTCTCTGAAAATCAGGCCTAGCAGCAATGATCCAAGTGAGCTAGTCATGCTATTGCAACAATAAGGCACTTGCACAGACATGCAAATAGTTCAGTGCATACATTGCCGGATGTATGTCTGATATACATCAATAATCTATTAAAAATAAATAAAAAAACCTATATTGTGTTAATCTAAGGGCTTTGATCATTTAAATTTCTAACTATTTCTACATGTCAGAGTCCTGAAACCAGTTACTGCTCCAAATACGGAGAGACAGGATAAGGAGACTATCATCTCTACTGGTGGCAAAGAGCTTGCAATAAAGAGAATGTTCTTTTTACGTGAGAAGAAAAAGCAACTTCCAGTATCCAAATAAACTTTGGAGTTTTTCTTCTTGAAGAACTTTTTCCAAGACAGAGTGGGTTTTCTACCTCCAGATCCTCAAGCCCCCCAGCAGCCTCTAACTTTAAAACAGTCTTAAGAACATCGTCTAATTAAGCATCTCCTGAATAAACAGATGAACATTGCATTAAGAAAACTTCTCCTCCTTGGATATCCAGTAACAAACCCGAAGAGTAAAGACATGGGGGGAGGGGGAAATTGCATTTCACTTCTCATTAGTATTAATGCAGGTAGATAGGTAAGCCTGTCAAAAATAGGGAGGCCTGTCAAAAATAGGACTACGATCCCTTTAAAAGTGTCTCGTTTCATGGTAAAATAGGGAAATCTCCACAGGAAGGTTAAAGAGTTGGACTGCATCTGTTCCTGATAATTAGCCAAAGCCATTGACTTAGACCTGAAGGATACTTAGACCCCCTCTATATAGATAAGGAAAAAAACCCTAGAAATTGCAGATACAATCTTTCTATAGCTACATTAGGGGAGTCACTTTCATGCTTACTAATCTTGCTGTGGTAGAAGATGAGCAGTGCTGAGAATAGGCAGATTACTTAACCTGTAATTGAGTTTCTTAGGGGGAGGGGAGGAAATATTTGAGATTCTCATTGAAAGAAGACTAACCAAAGCAGTGTAAGGCATATTATCACTAAAATCGGAAGCTCAATTCATTCCATAAAGCTGAGGGCACTGCCACAACAAAAGTGACCTTTCATATTAAAACAAAGGACTGTGCTCTCAGGAAACAGCTATTTCAAGAGCAAATTTTATCAGCTAAAACTAATTCAGGCTTTCATGATTTCTAAACTTAAATATCTCCTTCTTTAGTATGAATAAAATAGCATGCATCAATTCCTTTCTGGAAATATGAAGAGGTTACTGAGAATCTAGAGGAAAAATAGGTCTGTTCTGACATGAATGCCAGTACTGAAGGTTTCTGCATCCTGTCAAGGTTCTGCTTAGATTCTGAAATCCTTGAAGTATTTAAGGTAATTACCAGGTTCACCTGAAAAAGGTGTACTGCCAATACTGCTTTAATACCAGTGTAAATGTCTCTTGCATTTAGTTTTATCACGTGTACATCAGTTCTATACTGTGTACCCACATTCTGTCTTTACGGTGTTAACTAGAGACCTTTTAGGTGAACATTTTAGAAGTCCCTATACCTATCTTCGGGAGAAAAAAAAAAAAAAAAAAGAAAAAAAAAAAAAGACCAGCTGCAGAAAGACAAAACTGTCCCAGTGACACAAAGAGAAACCAGAGCAGATAAATTTAACATTTCATGTAGATCTAGAGTAGTAACTTATGAACTGGTAAAATAAACCAGCCTATTGTGGAAGACAACAGGAAATTTCAGTAAAAGGAGTGTTTGGCTAATTGGGGAGCTTCTTGACAAACTAGAAATGAGCATATGAGAGAGAGGAACAAGGAAAAGTAACAAAAGACAAACATAAAACATCAGTGGGTACTTAGGAATAAAATCCAAACTAGGAAAAGACTAGCAAAGGACATTGGGGTAGCAGTAAAGGATCCTACAGGTTCACTAGTTTCTAGAGGAATTTCAGAGAAATGGGTGAGGGAGATAACCTAGAGATAAAGGATAGAAAAAGGTTAAGGTATTCAACACTTCTCTTGCCTTTGCAGAGCCAAAGCCTGCTCACACGCCTCTGCATGCACCAGCTTTGTTTAACAAAAGAGATGGGCAGAGGCAGCAACAATTTAGGGACTACTCAGAGAAGCTCGATGTATTCAAATCCATGGAGCCACCGTGGATTCACTCAGAGCTGAAAGAATTAATCCGTACGAACACAAGTCTGATGCCTACGATACCTGAAAAAACTATGGAAACTGGGGGAGGTCTTTGACAACTGAAGAGGGCTAACATATCCCTCCTTGAAAAGGCAAGAATGATCCCATCAGCTTTAACTCAGTTTGTGGAAAGATCATGGAGCTCTCCTCTTGGAATTTATTTCCAAGCACATAAAGGACAAAAAGATATATCAGAAACAGTCAACACAGATTTACCAACAGCAAATCATGTTTGACCATGATTGCTTTCTATAATGGAGTGGACTAGCTTTGTAGATGAGGGAAACAGATTTTTAACATATATAAACTCTGTGTGTGTGTATATATAGAGATATATTTTCACTTCAGTAAAGCTTTTGACACCATCTTCTGCAGCATTCTCATTTGGAAGTTGAGCAGATATGTGCTGAAAGGACAAACTGCTAGCCAAATTGAAAACTGGCTGGACCACCAGGCTCAAAGGGCCATGATCAATAGCTTGACATCTGGCTGACAGCAAGCAGAGAAGCCTACAGATCAATACAGAGGCCCATATTCTTCAGTGCCTCCTATCAGCGACCTAGATGATGACACAGAGCACACCCTCAGCAAATTTGCAGATGACAGCATTAGATGGAGCGGCTGACACAACAGAGCTTCAGTCCAGAGAGACCCTGATAAACCTGATTATTGTTAAACATCAGGAGATTTCTTGATTGGCACAGAGTGAAGCGCAAAGTTCTGCATACAGAGTGGGGTAACGTCACGCCTTAATTTCAGTCGAGTAGCAGTCCTGCTGCAAAGAACCTGGAATTTATGGTGGCTGCCAGGGAGAAGATAAGCCAATAATCCACTCCCTGCAAGAACATCAAACGACATACTGGGCTACGTTAGCAGGATGTATGGTCAGCAGATCAAGGGAAATTAACTGTTTGGTAATGGCGAGGCCCCAGAGCTTTATCCTTTCTCTTACCTGAAATGCTAAACTTCAGGCAACTCATAAAAAAGAAGGACAAATGTTTTCTTCCAGCAAGCACCAGAAGAGTCTTACTTAAATATCTATACATATATACTGAAGATACACATCTTCAGCCAGATTAGGGAAAGAAGTTTCAAAGTCAAAATAAGAAAGTGTGTTAAACTTAGTCAATGTCCTCTCTCAACCTCAGACCAAGGTTACTTGGTACACTAGTATCCTTTTCCACGTAGAAGTAGAATGCATGATAAAATAGTCGTTTCCATGCCTGTAAACCCTTGCACTCATTTTTCTCTCAACCTTCCACCTTCGACTATTGGAAAAATTTAAGTTAGGAACTCAGTACTTTTAGTTCATGAAAGCACCACTAGATGGACACCAAAACATTTATTCCTGTAGTGTTGGCTTATGTCTGACACTTGATTTCAGTGTGGAAAAGAACACTTACCTTGGTTGCGGAGTAAAGAGTCAGCAGTGGAGTTGGATACATCCCAGCAGCTGAGGCGATATTCAGGATTACCCCTTTTGATCTGAAAGGCAGTGAAGATATATTATCATGAAATAAAGGAAACATCTTTCATGTTTCACAAAATTACTGCAAGCCTAAAGAAAACCTTTAGCATGCAACTGAGATTAAGATCTGTTTAAAAACCCCAACCAAATCCTAAATTGAAATTTACTAATATGATTTCAAGCACAATAAGTATTCAAGCAGATGGAGTAAATCAGGAACAACTCCAAGGTCAATACAGCAAGAGAATCAAGATCCATACATACATATACACACACACTGGGCTAAGCTATGCCAAACCGATTGAGTGAAGCTGGCATCATCCAAAAGGCAACGTGAACCAAAAGGCTGAAGATGAGCCGGCAGTGTGCCCAGGTGGCCAAGAAGGCCAACGGCATCCTGGCCTGTATCAGGAATAGTGTGGCTAGCAGGAGCAGGGAGGTGATCGTGCCCCTGTACTCGGCACTGGTGAGGCCGCACCTCGAATACTGCGTTCAGTTTTGGGCCCCTCACTCCAAGAAGGACATTGAGGTGCTGGAGCGTGTCCAGAGAAGGGCGACGAGGCTGGTGAAGGGTCTGGAGAACAGGTCTGATGAGGAGCGGCTGAGGGAGCTGGGGTTGTTTAGCCTGGAGAGGAGGAGGCTGAGGGGAGACCTTATCGCTCTCTGCAACTACCTGAAAGGAGGCTGTAGAGAGATGGGTGTTGGTCTCTTCTCCCAAGTAACAAGTGATAGGACGAGAGGAAATGGCCTCAAGTTGMGCCAGGGGAGGTTTAGATTGGATATTAGGAAAAATTYCTTCACYGAAAGGGTAGTCAGGCATTGGAACAGGCTGCCCAGGGCAGTGGTGGAGTCACCAACGCTGGAGACATTCAAAGAACGTGTAGATGTGGCGCTTCAGGACGTGGTTCAGTGGGCATGGATGCTGGGTTGACAGCTGGATTTGATGATCTTAGAGGTCTTTTCCAACCTTAATGATTCTATGATTCTAAATCTTGGGCTAAGGTGGCAGAAATGGCAACACARGTTTGTTGTATAGTTTACACTTTGATAATCCCTTTCATCTTCTAAATGTTACTTCACRTTGGATCTTCAAGCCTGGAAGTATCTGAGTGTACTGCTCAAATASAGAAGTGTTTTAATATAGTATGGACGATATTCAGTGGACGACTACAGAAAATAATMATTGTTTTACAGCTGTATTACAGTAACACTGAAAGTATTCCACAATAATATTTAGGTAMGGGTACCAGTCTGAAATTAGCTACCACCTGCTCTGCCAAGCACTTCTAAAGCACGTGCAGGTAGGGCAGAAAGTAAGACTCCTGGATTTCCCAACCCACTGACTGATTTTGATCATGTCTCTTTCTGTGACTAGTTTTACCTATAAAAACAGACATATTATTTAGTGCTAGGTAGAACGACGAATTAGTTTTAAAAGCTTCAGGCAAATTAGAGCAAGTACGCTCTTAGAAGGTGCTACCAGATAGTCCAACGCAGTGAAGATGCGTCTTTGCTTCTTCTTACCTTGTAGTAAATTCAAGCCAGTTTACTTGAACGTACTACTAAGTATGCTGTGTTTAGTGCAGAGTGAGAACTTTCACGCAGGTAGGCATCACGCAGCTCGACTCCTGCAGATTCACAAACGAGTTTCTCATCGTATTTGTTCATCCACATATACCCTATGCCGCTGCTGCCACAATGATTTAAGTAGGCATCTTTGAAAACAAACAGCTGAGCTTAAGCGACCCTTAAAAATTAAAATGATATAACTCTGAAAATCGTGACAATAGATTCAAACCAACATGGCTTCTGCCGTGATACAAGTGTGAATTAAAGCTGCGATTGATTCACCTCTAGAAATGAGATGGCTAACGTGACAGAAAAGAATCATTTCAGTCATTCAGGATTTCAAACACCTTTGCCAAAGTTCGTTGTATTTTTCAGGAGTTATCTGCAAGGCTTGGTTTGTGAAATATAGTAGTATCRTGGATCAAAATATGTAGTATGGAGAAAATAAGAGCAGAAATTAATCACGAATTTTCACGACAGCAAAAGGTTAACAGTGGATGCCAGAAGTTTTTCATAGCAAGACAGGTGGTGCTTGTAATATTTATTCATGAGCTCAAATGGGGATTAGCAGTGAAATGAGTATTCATGCAGTTTTTAAGAGATTACCAGATTGGAGAATACTATAAGGAACTTTTTAAAGAGCTCAGACTGCTATGTGAACAGACTACAGAATGGCAGATGAAAAAAAAMCAGTGTTAACAAAACCAACAACGCATACTAAAGAAAATAACGTGAATTAATCACAAACCTTGCAGGACTCTTAATCAACTATCCGCTCCCTGGAAAACCTGAACAAAGTCCACAAGGAGTTCTCTTTTCTGCAGCAGTCACCGAAACCAGCCAAAGAACAGGATGGTGGCAATGGCAGGGACAGATCCACCACCACTGAAATCTTGTATTGCAGTCTGTGGAATGCTTTTATCCCTCCCAATATAAGACAGAAATATTAAGAACCTAATGATTTAAGGAAGGGGAAAAGGAGAAAAAAAAACCCTGATACATCGATGAGGTGAAAAGATGATGGTTCAATTTATCTATTTAAGAGACTATTAAGAGCAGCCATGATAAGAGTATACAGACTAATGAATGACAAAGATCAAGATCTTGATTCATCCTCTCAGAATACAAAAGAAAGATGACATTTATTTAAATGAAAGACTGAAATTTAGATCCGATAAAAGGAAGCGCTTTTCCCATATTCAGACTATGGGAGTACTTGCCACAAAACTTAATTGAGGACAAAAGCTTAACAGGATTCCAAAAAGGGGTAAGCATTTATATGGATAAACATGAGCCTCATGCCTATAAAACAAACTGAAGCTTTAGAAGAGAGGTTGGCATCCAGGCTGTAAAGCACAGGTCTCGCAGCATCTGGCTAGACTGCAACTTTCCAGCAGTAGAGACCATCRTCTAGGTGCAGTGAATTAGTTGTCTGACCCAGTGAAGAAAACCCGCTTGGAAACACAACAAATTAATAGCAGCCCCTTGCAGAAGCTCCATGTATTGGTCCCTTTGAAGCARTCAATGCCGCTGTGGGTTTTGTGGTTTGTATTTTTGCTTTACAAAGAAAACAGTCCTAGCCTTAAAAGCTCGTAACTTAAAACCTCCAGATAAAAGGAAACTGAGAAGCATGCGTGTAGGGGGAACACTTCCAATTACTCCAATTACAATTTTGCTTCTTAGAGGAATTGCAGAAGAGAYGTTTTTAGGGAGGGATCTGAAGAACTACACGAGCGTCAGCGCAGCAAAAAGAAATCTGGGCTCCACCCAACTCAACTGCGTACTTAAAGAAAAGAAAAAAAGTTGGTCAAGATGACGAGAGCCAGGCCCACACCCTCACACCTCCCCATCATTCTACCTTAAGCGGTCCAGCACCGGGAGGCTATATTTAGCCATCTCCCTGTTGCTGTGGCAACCAGCGCCTGCTCCAGCTGCACGCCAAGTGGAAAGAGCAAGCTTCCTCTGTAATGTAATTATGCACTTGCTACTTCCCTGGCAATAAATACCATAGTTTGGTATTTGTCTAGAAACAGTCAAGTGATTTTTGTTGCTGCTGTTTTTTTGTGTTTTTTTTTTTTTTTTTGTTCCCAAAGACATCAAGCCTCGGTTTTCAGTTCTATGAGTCTCCCACCTTAGACAGTAGCCTGAAAATTTACAGAGGAACTGCTCATTTAAGTGTAATAGGAAGCCGCAGATTACAAATTGTCACTTTAAGCGTTCAGAGCAGGGGAGAGGAGCCACAGCAGAGAATCTAAATGCCATTACCAGAAGTGGCATTCATCTAATGCTGCTACGTTTATTAGAAGTAAAAAGTAACAGACACACCAAGACGCGTTCGTGTTTTCTCCTTACAGACCTGGATGCAAAGCATGTAAAGTCTGCTCTATTTCTGTACTTGTCTTGTAATAYACTGCCATAAAACCAACACTCAAATACGTAAAAGTACGCACCTATAGCTGCAAGATGCTATAGCGTACTACGAAACATCTATCTATTCAACACACTATCCTCCCCGAACGAGTGAGGAATAACGATGGGATTCCCAGTCTAGTTTTATTCGTAGAGCCTGGAGCCCTTTTTCCTAACCTGCGGTCCCATGTGAGAAATTTATGGTTGGCCCAAAGGGCAGCCAAGTACAGCTACCATTTGTTCATGCTCTTGGATTTGCTGGACAGCCATACCCTCCTGTGGTTACAGGCTCTTAGCGGCGTTAATGGCCTGTGAGCTATGACTATGCAGGAGTTGGCAGCTGCAGACGTTCCTTCTGTGCACTGCAAACCCAACTGACTTCACAAAACCAAACAGAAAATGGAAGCTTTTTCAAATATTTTTCCCCAGGACAGAAACCAAGGCGTTCATTCAAATGGAGCAGTCACTCAAAGTGGCTGCTCATGCACAGGGAAAAGTTCAAGATGTGTACTTTTTTTTTTTTTTAACCACTATTAACCTTTTCTTTCCAAGCTTCTCCTTGAGTATCTATCCTTGAGACTCCCGAAGTAATGTAGTTAGGAAAAGTGAGAAGAAGCACGACATGGTGTGCTCGAGGGTAGTCAGAACCACAAGTCAGCAGGAYCCTGGTTTGCTGCCTTTCATTCAAATCATCTTACCCAAGTTAATACGAAATAGAAAAACATATACAGGATATTCTGTAGAATAGATGTCATTCTGTCCTAAGAAGCTGAAGAGATCCACTCTGCCAAATGGATAACTATGACATTTCTTTAGACAACGAAGAAACTGAGGCAAGAAATTGTCAGAGCTTCACAGTTCCAAAAATTAATAACAAATCAACATTAAATCCTTAGAAAGCAGAATGGCTTTGGCCATGTTGGCATCTCTAGAGGGCGGTGCTTTCACAAAAGGCAGGTCCCTTCATCTATCAATAACAGTACACGGGCAAGGAGTAACTTTTGATTTACAARCCATGAGTAGCTACCACCACTGTACTATAATCCTCATCCTCTACTCCAGTTTTATTGGGTAATGTTACACTCCCGCCCCAGAGCTCTGTCTTGGGTCTTCTTTTCTAATTCAAGTTTCATTACATGARATAAACTCCTCCTTATCTCCTGATTGTTTAACTAAAAATCTAAGCTCGCCATCAGCCTGATGTGCTAGACACTGACTCCCATACCGGCCACTAGCTCTGACCGTTTGTACCCACGAAGAAACTTGGGTTTAGGTGTGAAACATTTGCTCTGCATCTGCGCAACACTTGAATAATTGACTCCTGATCCGCAATGAAGACTCCCAGACAGTAGGATGATACAAGAAATACCAATTTTTTTTCTTAATCTTTGTTGGATTTGGAGGTTTGCCCCATAAATATGCTCTCCTACAGTATTCGTTTGGAGGCAATACCATGGTGACTGTCATGCACGGTTCTACACAGCTTTCCTCGGTATTTCGAGCGTAGCTCAGCCCTGACCTAGGGCAACCCCCAGTRAGCCGGGGCTAGTACCGCAACAGAGACGGCCAACAGCCCGGGACAGTCAACGTCAGCTAGAAACCAGCCTGGGGGGACGACACGGGAACTCTGCACCTTTTAGGTTCGCCTGGGAGCTAGCTAGGAAGTCAGCACACGTCTTCTGCGGCGACAGTGGTGTGCATTAGCTCTTATTTTAAAGAGCTGGTCTCCAGTTCTACTTTTCCAAATGATCACAGACTTTCCTCAATATACCTCCTACTGTATAATGAGAACATATTCTTTGCATCCATTTTACTTACAATGACTTAGAGAAATAGCCTTAAGAAGGTTATTCCCAGGAACTGTAACCACCCCCTCAGAATAGCAGGTTGTTGAGTTAGTGCTGATGAGTCAGACGGGCTTTTTAATTCTGTTCTAAAAGGAATCACCACAACAGTGGAGAAGGGAGAGGAAAAATAAAAAGGGAATCGAGTGGAAAAGGCTTCCACCGTCTGATGATTCATGCACCATCAGCGTGACTCACCCAGCATTACTCTGCCATTAAAACATGGAGACTAGGCTGATTAGTCACAGTAATGAATTTTTCAAGAAAGGATTCTCCCCTATAAATAATGATGACTTTGTCTGGATAGTGTTAGTGTGACTCACCTTTCCAGCATGCCGGGCAGCACCAATCGTGTCATCTGCAAAAAGAAAACATTCRTGATGGCTGAGAACGCAGACACCAGGCAGCCAGAGACCGAGGGAAGCCTCCCTGCCTCCCAGAAGCAGGTGCCACCCTCTCCACCCCAACCAAGGCTCGGGGAAGCAGAGACCATACTTTGCGTAGGCAGTTTATTTTTATTCTACCTGGATAACTTGGCTCTGTCAAGTAGTGTGTGCACTGAATCTGGTGAACCCATCCAGCTAGTAGCATAAGTACAACAAAGGTAAATAAATAAAAAAAAAAGTCTTCACCACTCTGCAGCACCCATGGCCTCTAAAGAACATTAAAACATCAGAGTACTACGGTACATGTACGATCTTTCTCTCCCCACAAAAAGCATCTGTCTTCCTCAAGACTGACTAAATTTACCACCTATGCCAAGGCTCAAGACAATATCCAACGCATTTTAGCTAGGCTTACTGAACTGCTGATTTKAAGTTAAAAATAAATTGCGGAGCAGCAAGAGCACTGGACAGAACTAATGAAGATAAGTTTCCTACATTATGTTACCTACAGAAAACATTTAAGACCCCCAAAAAATTTCTGCTGATTACACAGATGTTTTCACACTGAAGAGCCTACACCCCTACAAAGAAAGTAGCCTGGCAAACCTCCCCACTGCTCTGGAAGCTCCTGCCTTCGTCATGACTCTGAGCAATCTATTTACAACCTGGTTGAAGGATTCTCCACAGCAGTAATCCTAAAACAAGCTTCCCAGCTGCAGACAGAACAGCTCCGACAAGGGAAACAAATCAAGCATTGATCCAAACTGACGAATTTTTAATTAGTGTGAAATAGTTAATTTTCCTACTACTAATTACTACCATCCTAAAATACGATTTAAATCCAAAATTTCTGCATTTAAGAAATAATGACATCAAAGTTCAGCTTGTGCCAAATACTACCCTGCCCCCAACCAACCCTGTTAATAAATGTGACGGCACTGACACCAAAGACAGATCAGGCAAGAAAAATAAATTTTACCACTTTTCACATCTTTAAAAGGTGTTCCAACAAAGTTCTTGAGAACACAGTGAGGAGGGGGTAATAAAATACTAATGGCACCAAAAGGTAATGGTACTCCCACTGATACCAAATTACCTCGATAGCTTAAAACATGAAACATTTGAGTGGTGTGGGAGGAAAAACACCAAAAAACCCCCAGAAATCAGCATATACAGGASCACAAAACACCTGTAAACACTTTTATTACAAAGAAACAAATCTTACTGTAGCAAGTTATTGATATTACTATCACCACTGCATTASCCCTTACATATGACTGAATCAGGGYTTGGGKTTTTTTGTTTGTTTTYATTTTTAAATGATAAAACATAACYCTTCAGGAATAAAGGAGAAAAACCACAAAAGAAAACAAAATTCCAGTTGATCGCAGTTGACACACGAAGCAAATGGTAGAGAAGGGTTGGGTTTTGTATTGTATTGGTATTTCTCACTTAGAATAGATTCTGCCACCAGCCACGCTGCGTGACGCTTCGGTAAGGGACTGTGCAGGCAGGAGTGGAACAGACCATCCTTCGTGAAGTTGGCTGGTGACACATTTAACATTCAGCAGTGCCCCAGAAGTCAAACTAAGTATTCAGAGGTGGTAAACATCACCAACCTAAACAGATCTGATGCAACTTCAAAACCTCTAACATTAAGCCTAAGTATATATGAACTTTTTCATACACTAATGCTTCAAAAGAGACGTAGAATCGACTACTTCTTTTAATGTTACAGAATAAAGAATGATTTGGGCTGATTTTAAGACTAGTTCAAGACTGGCAGATCTTTTATCTGGTGCAAGCTTTATGATCTCTCCCACAGATCCCTTGGCAAAAGCAGTATGCTGTTCCTTGCCTCTAAGGGCAGCGTTATGCTGCATATCGTCTCCATGGATTGACACGTGGATGTGGGCTGCAGTTGCCTTCCCTTAGGCAACCCACAAGTGGTCTGAAAAACCAGTACAGGATTCTCCCATTGCAATGCAGAGGGGACCCCACGTTTGAAACTTTGTCATAAATCCACAAAAATGCATTCATGGTCTGAATCACAACTGCAATCCACCAAGCAGCTCTAGCTTAGCGTATCACTAACCTGCGGGTTACTATTGATATCCAAAGGAAAGCCCAGAAAAACCTGCTACAGTGACTGTTTGACTAATATAAATTAAAAAAAAAAAAACAAAAAAAAACCCCAAAAAACCAAAACACAAACTATGAAGCTATTGAGAGCTGAGATATAACAATAGGTACACAATTCTGGTAGAAATCAAGAAGTCTCTCACCAGCAGCTGTTAAACAGTGTTTCTAAAGTTCAGCTGGACAGGCAATCAATCCGCTCCCCTCAAAAAAAACCCACTGATGGCAAAACTGGATTTCATACTCAGTATCACTTCAATTTGTTTCCATTAAAATTAGTATTTTGAGGGAATTTAAAAAATCTGAAATAGGGCAAAACTGTTTTTCCTATCTGTATTTTTACATCTTGTGATGTGTGAAAAGGATATATATATATTCAGTATCTTTATGTACAGAAAAAATACCGTTTGGTGTGGGGTTTTTTTTGGGTTTTTTTTTTTTTTTACGAATAGAATAACAGAAGGCAGCTCTCTGAGTCAGTCTCACCTGACCCAGCCAAGTCCAACTCACACGGTTCCAGCAGTGCAAGAGCACTATTGGAAAAACGCTGGCAGGGCATTCTGCAGCTGCATTCAGGTCTGGCAAATTCATACATTGTACACACACATCAAAAATTCCCAGCATTAATTCAAGTAAAACAATCTAGAGCAGAAATGTGCTTTTGCCACTCMTAACAGTGTTCATACGTGCTTGCATGATCTTTATCCAAAATAGCCAGACTGGTTAACRCTCTTGTCTTCAATAGCTGTAATCTCAGACATGCCATTATGAAACAGGCAGCTCAACAACACACACCTAGAATTGAATAAACGTTTCCCAGACAGAGAATCCAAATTTTAGCTAGGTCTTATTTAGAGACAGCCGGTTGTGTAATGGGGTGTATTTCATAAATGCCAAAGCATTGCAAGTCTGAGTCTGTAGGAATTAGCRTGTAGGATGCTGGAGAACTCCATGACAGCGTTTCTTTCTCTGAAGGCAATCCAATAAAGGAAGAAAGTGGCAGGCAACCTAAAGGAGAGGTTGGGAACTACCCCAAGAGGAGGTAGCGCTTAGTGGTTACTGAACTCACTTAGGCTTCCTTCACATACCCGGTTTTCCAAACAAATACTACTTTCCACAGAAATGCCAGTGCAGCAGTTGAAAACATGAATGTTCCCAAGACTCYGAAGGCTCAGGTGATTTCAGAGTAGCCAGACACTAGGCTATGTGAAAACTGCCAGCTCATCCAAAGAAAAGTGGTTTTTCTTTCTGAAAGTTTGCATTAGAGCAGAGTGAGAACGTGTGTGCACGCGTGTGCGTCTGAGAAATTTGCTCAGGACAGTCTCCCCGACATCAGAAGTTGCTAATCTTTTATATTTTATATAGTCTGGAAGAAAAAATAAGTTTAGCACACAACCATGAAGCAGCAGCTGTTGAGGTTTTTTTGCTTGTTTGTTTTTCGATGATTTCACATTCACACGTAATGCTACGATAGTTTGAGGTATAGTTCATTTGGTTTGGAGGGCTGCATTATTTTTAAGTCAAGTTCTTTCACACCTAACCCTCCAGCTCCTAAGTTCCAGAATGYTCACAGCAAACTTAAGGTAGAGATTCATTACAGACCATTTCATTAATCGTTTACAGGCAGCTATCATTTCTTGACATCCATTCATCTGCAACTGCATTTATTACATGCCTGGCAAGCACTGGTTGTATTGCCCACTCTTCCTCACCAGACCTGTCTTCTACCTTCTAATTTTGGAAAACTGAACACCACTTTTAGTCTAAAGCAGCAGAGATTCCTACTTGCAGATACAAAAATGCACAGCCATATGGCTAGATTTATGTTCTAAAACAGGTGCTACACTTAAAAGCTCCTATTAGAGGACTAACAAATAGTTAGAAGTTATAACCATGTATTTCCAGTGTTTCTTCTTTAGAGAAAAAATCTCCCATTCTTAGTGATCACCAAGTTGTAGTCTTTTCTCACTCCGATCCAAGCAATAGCTCAGGAGTAGAGCTTAGGGAAGGAGTAATAATTTGCAAAGTTATAGGTGAAAGTTGTAAAGTTAAAGGTGAATCTAACCTTTCAAGTGAGGATATACAGTAGGAGAAGCTGAACTAAATATCCAAAGTCATCCTTCACAAATTACGGGCCCCATAATTGTTATCCAAATCCAGAAACCTAATACCACAGTTGGATATTCAGAGAGAAATCATTCTATGGTAAGATGTTACGACTGCAAGTCACTCTTTCCACTTCCAGAAGGTGTAATGGTCTGTAATTAAGCCTGTGCAAGTACAACAAAGAATCAAGCTAGAGAACYTGGACAACAGTTCTACTTTGTTATGCAGCTAAGAAGCTTCCTTCAAATCTTATTCACGAATCTGGGGTGAAATTATAACAACTCAAAGCGACRTAACTTTTTAAAGATTGGCAATTCCCTGTGGTGCACCCACGCATGCAGAAACCATCATTGCTACCGTAAGATAACTCACAGTGCYTGGGCAGAGGATTCCCACAAGCTCACAAATGCACTAGCTGTTTAACAAATAGTTAACTGACACTCTGCCTCCGCAGCTCTCATCTGCAGACCTTGCACTGAAAGAACTAAGGAATCGTACTCGTGCACTGGTAGTCAAATTGGTCGTGAAACCTATTCTCAGCATCTACTATTAAGTTTTTATAATGTATCTCTYTTGAAATAACTCCTTAATGCAGCTCATACCCCAAGCTGAAGAAGAATGGTTGCAAAAACTGGCAAGTAAACCTGATGCCAGTTGAACAGAAAATCATGCAATAACCCATGTGGCAAGGTCAGTAACCAGAAAGGGGCACAGGACATACAAAGGGAACTACGAACTTAACATGCTGCAAGCCCTGTTCATTGTCAGTGGCTTTCCTTTGAGTAACATTTTTAGGAGAGAAAGTTTTCCCTATTTAGAGTCACAAACTGTCAGAGTCCAGTTTACAAGGGAAAGCTTTCAAAAKAAGCATCTTTCTCCCCCCCTGCTCTACGTAAGAAAAAGGAAAAAGACTACTCAAATAATAAGGCTGAACTTTCTCTTTTCAAGATGTGGAATACTTATTTGTCTCAACCCCAAATCTACAGAAAGCCACAGAACYCCAGGATTTCCTGAACTTCCCCAAGTTCCTTGTACTTTGAAGAAAAATCCCAAATGCTTCCCTATTGCTGAAAAGTATTTACCACAGCTACATTTCCCTCGTKCCAGCGTGGTGTGTGTCATGCTCTCAGGTTCATAGTCAGTAAGGTRGGAAACCGCAGCATCTCATTTCTCCCTCTGGACCATCTGAATGATATTCATGACACCTTCACAGAACACTTGCTCCTCTTCCAAGCGTCGGCAACTGTCCCTCTCTGTTATAAACTTATATTATGCACTTGGCTAAAGCGTCATCCCCCCTTTGATTATGACTTTGAATATAAATGTAAAGAAACCTCCTGACTAGTCTGGAATACACACACACACACACAGAGTGATCTCTTCTCCCAAGTCAGTGTTGCCACTTCCCTCAGAATTATGTTCCACTTACCGTGATCCTCTCCAATACACAGCAAATACAAAAATTCAGATAGGGTTCTGGCAGGGCACAGGCAACTATCATCTGATTTCTGGTAAGGGACCTTTACAGACGCGCTATTAGGCTGCACTAGCCCACCCGAACACTCATGGGAGAGAGAGGGGTCATGTCCTACTCTTTCAGGATTACTGCTCCCCAGGCTTTTCTTCTTTCTACATGCAGGTCTGCAACAGAACATTTCCCCTCTTTCTCAAACATACTCGCTTCTTCTCCCCCTTTCAATTTTATATCGGTGGTGGGTTTTGTTTCCTAAACTCACAATTTCAGACTTTGTAGGTAGAGTTGTTCCCTTGTCCTGCCTGGGATTCACAACCTGGTATAATTCACCTCTCGCTCCTCTTCCATTAAGACAGCAGCTGACACTAGATCTCTCAGTTCAACACAATATTTATATATTTTGAAAGTCTTAAGCAAATCACAAGCTTCTCAAATACGGTGATGATAAAAATCCTTGATCTTGTAGGTCTATTACCGCTTTGTATTTGACACTCAGTATAAAACATAAGTAAGGTGATCAAGGCGAAGATTAGCACAGACGCCAAGGCATGTACATATATGTAATTTACTCTCCCCCTTCCTCCGTTAATGCCAATTTCCAAGCGAAGCCTGGCCTGCAAGCCTAAAATTTACAGTCYCCCACAACATAATAGCTTGCAAACCAATTCAGCTCCTTGCTTAATCAACCGCTAAGCCAGCACTCCCTCAACTATTTAGTCCTACTCATTTTTCAAGAGAACACAAGTTTATGCCTCACTCCCAATGCAATTAGCATATTGCGATGCTGCAAACAGAAATAACATACTTGCTTTTCCTCACATACTAAGTATCGCTTGCAGCTTCCAAAGGAGAAAGAAGGGCTCCCTGAAGTATGAGGAACTATTCTCTGTGCTCGTTACCTACACACTTTTTCCACCGGACAGCAAGTCTGGCATCCTTGGCTTTCCGTACATTAATCCAACAGCCAAATCAAGTTTAATTGTTTTTCCAGGTGAAATCAAAGGCTGTAGCATACAAAGGTGAACTGACACAAGAAGATGCAGTTGATACAAAGGAACTACAGATGAAAACTATACAGAGCAACTATAATTTTGGCTCTTCAACACTTGCTGGTTAGTGAAAAACTGCAGGACTTTTGACCTGATATTTTATTCAACGTCAGAAATATGTTTAGTTTGTGTCTCAAAATGCGATGAGACATCAAAAAATTATAACACAAACCCATGTTACCTGAACTGCCACCAACAATCATTAAAGAGAAGTTCTGCTTTTTAAATGCCCCCAGAAGCYTGAGATGAGATTATGACAGGAACCATGAAACTTCACATACTACCCCACCTTCTTCCTCATGTACCTGTATGAGGCTGCATTAAGTCTCAAGCTTTCCTGAGAAAATACCACAAACAAAAATTCTTTGTTCTATTCATGGCATCATCRAGACCCACGGCACTTCTTGTTTTGTGTATTATATGAAGAACAGAGCAACTCCTGCACTGCACATCACCGTAAAAATGCGACATTTTCCGGAGAGCTTAAAAAGAACCTACTGGGGGCGGGGGGTGGGGGGTGTTTGGTTGGGTTTTTYAACCAGTATTTACCAGGATATGAGATTTCCAACATGTTTTACATAGTTTTACGTAGCTTGTCTTCAGGGGTGTACAGGRTGCTTTGAAGGCAGATCACAGTAATCACAACACTTCATGCCAGACGGATTGAGCCCCAAAATTGCACCACTGTGGGGTTCATGGGTGACCTAACCCAACACTGCTCTAGGGACATGATGGGGGCAGGCAGCATGGAATAGGATTTGGGAAAGAAACATGTTTAAAAGCTCTGATGGGAAACAAGTTCTCAAGCATKRGGAAAAATTTCATAGTATTAGATCCTTTACGGTTGGGAAAAGTATTAAACAGCAGGACCAACTAGGCTGATAAATTATCGGTGAAGATGGGGTCTCATCTCTCATGTACCCCTTCCTACATGCTGCATAACCCCRAGGAAATCCAATGATTCAACAAAGAAAAAGATGGGTCAAAAGGTAAGGGACGAGCGTTACCCTTCAAAAATGCCTACACTTGTGGCAACAAAACAGACCTTAACGTTTCTGCAGAATCAAACTGGGCTGAATATCTTGACTTTCCCACTTCAGGCCTAAGGAGTGTTTCAGCTAGAAGTGGAGTTATTTGACATGTGTGCCAGAAGAGTTATGGTGTCTAACAGAGGTGTTGCTGATGGCACATGGTGCAGATTACCAAGACGACAGGAGCTATTATTGCCTTTTAAGCACTGAGGAAGTTTTGTCCCAAAGGCAAGGATGCTCCAGATGCTCCAGAATCTAACAGTAGACAGGTTACGAGACACGTCTGACAAGGATCTGGAGATACTGTGAGCAGAGCCTGAGTGGGTACCAGCAAAACCTGCTTTGTCTCTCCTGTACCTCCCCCTTTTCACCAGACCTTCATCTCCTTGCTTAAGAACTTGGTGCTCTCTTCCATCCCAAACTTCATGTTTTTAATCAGGCAAAAAGAGAGAGATTTTTTTTTTTTTTTTTTTTTTTAAAGCACACTTATACCCCTGGATAAGAGATGGTATCAACCTAAAACACCGAACTAAATATTCACAGGATTACATTCCAAAAAAATCTAAGTGAAAGGACATACAGACTTTTCCTAAAATTATTTTTTCCTACCATGATTCTCTAGTTCCATGGGTTCTCCTGAAAAAATGACTTACAGATGGTACATATGTCTAATGTGCTCCTCTCCCCAAAACAGTAAGCATCTGGCATGCCTACTGTTTAATTACACAACAGGCTCATGCAAGAGGAAACATTTTCAAGCCTGGAAGCTTATGCTCAAACTCTGATTATACCCAGTAGCAGGAGCTGCTCACGGTCAAGAAAAAAGTTTTCAAACAGAAGGAGAAACACTATTAACACACAGCAAGTAGATAATCAGTAAGTTTTTATACGTGTGAAGACAGCCACGTTAGAATGTGARGAGGCTGACACAATGCAAATTTTACAAGAAACTATGACAATTTTGTTAAATTGTCGACCACCACTGATCATCAACACAAAGACTCAAGCCACAAAACAGCGCTAGTTTATTTTGGAAACCAATATAATCTGGCTGCATCTCTGGAATTTTAGGTGTATACCRAGTTAAAGTAGACTTCAACTATTATTCTAGCCTACCATCTTCAGAAATATGTACTAAAGTAGTTCGTCTGTAACTTTTCCATTCTAACAAAATGCTTCCAGGAAGACTGACACCCCAAATTCTTTAATCACTGAATAGTGCACTCCCTCTGCTGGCACAGCACAGATGGCACACCTCAGCAGAGGCATTCTTCTGACTACGCGAATCTCTAGCTAAGAGGTCTATGCAGTACAACACTTCTTCACATTTACACCTGCTGTAGCCGTGCKAACATTAAAAAAAGTCTGCTAAGTGACTTCCGCAAGAGAAACTTTCAAAGATGCCCGTTAATAACTGACTTCTCTGATGAAAATCTTGCAGGAGTGCAAGAAGACACTTGCAAGGCCACAATCCTCCGTCAACTAAAATCAGCGCTGGTCAGGTTAGCAGTCATTTTCAAGGTGAAAAGTTTCTGAAGACTCACTGTTGTAGCATTTCTAACTTTGCAACAAGTAGTTCTAAGATGTCAAATAAAACACACACAAAAGTGAGAGGCAGCAGCAGCACGCTGACATTAACAATCCCATTCAGTCACGCAAGGGTCGCGTTTTCACTGTTTGCCTATGTTTTAATAAGGTGTGAAAATCTTACAGAAGCATTGTTTTAAGACACCCTGTGCCTCCTCACATGGAAGCAAAACACCTACAGTTTAGACTCCCTGAAAGCACAGTACTAATTTAGTACTTAACCTAATCAGAACAGCTGCAAGAAAAGTAAAATCTTTCAAGCCAGCTTTGAAACACCTAATATTTTGGCTTTGCGGCAAAAGGTTAACCCTCAGCTAATGGAGATGCAAGTTTTGTTATGCATAAGAAGAGAAAGTTAAGGTTTAGTAGTGAATAATCACAAGGAGTTTCTTCAGCACTCGCTGGTAATACACACTAATTGACCCCCTGTGTCACATAAGCAGCTCCTATTCCCTTTGCCCCTTTTAAGCTTTGAAATACTAGGATGCAAATCTGATGTCAATAAACAAGGGAACAGCCATGTGGTTTAGCCTGAAGTCAGGTTGATTTCCTTCCAACAAAAACTTCAGTTTAAATATCAAAAAGGGAAGGTAACTTTACTTCAAAAGTTAATGCACATATATTTCACAGAAAATATTTAAGTGCCTTCTCACTACAAAACCTTAGCTATGCAGAGATAAGGGTTGCCCACCCCAAGAACACAGATACAGGGGGAGAAGAATGAACAATTTACAAGAAGGACTAGAACGACAAGCATGAAGAAGCATTGTGTTGTTTTGTGTACATACCTTGCTCTTTTAAATAGCCAATAGGTATCTTTGCAACAAATTGTATTTCACACAACAATCTGAACAGTCTGATACAACAATCATAACCTCTGGGTTACTCTGAGATGAAAAATGAACCTGTGGTCCAACAGGTGAAAGTAATCGCTTCGGACAACTGAATTTTAATTGTCTACTCGTTTTGAATTAAGACATCAAGRACAAGTGTTGGTAACAGGGCACTTACCTTAGAAACAGCCATGATGTTAACGTTGATCATTTTGTCGATTGTCTACAAGAAAACAAAAGTTTTGGGTTGTGTTGTTTCAAGTTATTTKATCAATATTTACACACCCTCTGGGTTATAAGTGCCAGGATAAGTTAAACCTTACACTTACACATTTACTTTTATTCCTTGCCTTCCTGCTTAAGTATCAGGAGCAGTGACAGACTTTCAAAGYAAAGTCTGAATTGCTCTTGGTCAAGTTTTATCTTTGATTAGGGACTCACACCAATAAAGAACAACACAGATGTATCACACTGACATTGTATTTCCTAACACTATTTGCAATATTTATAAACTTTAATAAATTCTGATAATTTAGACGTGTTCATAAATTAATGGTTGTACTTTGCTCTTAACCATTTCGTAACAGTGTTTTAGTGACTTAAAGTTTATCCATCAGATAAAAAATGGGGGTTTTGCTAAATATTATGAAGCTCAATTGAAGGTGAACCAAAACACAGATACATTTATCGATACTTAAGCAGAAAGCACAAACCCACAGTGAACACAGTTAGCTACGGGGGTTTTGGAAACAAAATCATGCAGCAGTGAAAGYGTTCACAGCCAGAGTTTTCAAAGTACTCAACGCAACCAAGACTGTCCCTACATTACGAAATGTCTACAACTGCCATGTTTAAGTTTCATAATAGTGTTATGGAATATGCAGCTTCCATTCATGACGTTGCTTGCTTCCCTTCCCTTCATTCACTTAAGAACCTCCCCACAAGCTAAAGCAGCTCAAGAACAGCCGCCACATGAGACCATGGGCAGGAGTGGAATTCAGATATTGACCCCAGAGCACCTGCCCGAAATAGAAATATAAAATGAAGAAGCAGGGAAAAGTGTAAGTAAAAACGAACAAAAAAACCTGAGGCTGCCATCATCTGAATTGTGTTGCGTTGCTTATGTAAATCTCTGTTTTTTGAACCCTTAATTCTAATCAGAGAACCTTGTTATGTGAGTACCTTAACCAAACCTAAATAATTCTGCCATATCCATTAAGCATTTAGTGCTAAAAATGACAACACTAGAAGGTACCACAAAAGCACTTACTTCATCCAGGTCTGGAAGATCAAGAAAATATTCAGGATAAACATATGAAATTCCCACATTGTTGACTGAAAAGAAAACAAAGTTTTAATTAGATTGCTTGGATGCCATCTGATTTCTCATGCTCTGATTAATGACAATTTTCAAGCAATAATCTGAAAATCTTGCATTTAAAACATTCTAACCCCTTTAGCCAAGTTTCCTGAACTGTAAATATACTTGCACACACACAAGTGGAATGTGAGAGCGAATACGCAAGCCACTTTAAACGTGTAAACGTTAATTCTCCAATTGTTTAAAAGCTGGCGTGTTTAGCACGTCGTACTCATCTTCCAGCACTTTTCACAGCGCAGGGGACAAAGGTTTTCTCTTTTAGAAATGTCAGGGCACGCCATGCAAGTGCACGAGCAACATCGCTGCAACACGGAGATGCAGTCGCAGGAATGGAGTTTCAAGCCAAGGAAAAGCTCTCGGTGCCTGGCAGGACATTACGGGAAACCGTTTTAACGTCTTTTTTTTTTTTTTGATAAATAAATAAAAAGTGAAATAAGATCCAAAAAAGCCTCCTGGTAGGTCTCCCCAATAGTTCTGCGGCCAGTCGCTCCCTTCCCCGGCGTCCCGAGGGCTGCGGGTCGGGGATCGCTCCGGGACACGCGCCGTGCCCCCCGAGCCCCGCGTTCCCGCAGGCCAGCGCCGGGCAGGCTGGCTGCCGCGCTCCGGGGGGAAGCGGTGGGAGCCGTCAGGGCGAGCTCCCCGCACCGAGCGGCCTGTGTTCTCCACGGGGATTATCTGCCTGTAGAAAGGGTTTCTGGTTTGCTCYCGCTGCGCAGCCAGGGACTCGCTACACGGAGATTGGTCGCAGCAAACTGTTCTCCCCCTCATCCCCACACCTGCCAAATCTTTCCCCCTTGGCAGCATTTAAAATTAACCGAGAGAAYGTATTAATTACTTAAACCTAATTTTTTTTTTCAACACTTCAGACTGGCAAGGTTTTATTCTCAGACATGAAACCAATATCCATCCTCGAATCCCAACACAAGTAGGGGAAAACTTCTAATACCGTTAGAAAACAATGCTGCTCTGCAGCCTCGGYTGCCTCAAACTTAATAAAGCATATTGATATGGAGACAAAAAAAAGCAAGCAAATGGGATCTCCGTTTCCTAAGTATCTGTTGTTCATCTTACGCAAGTGAATCGTGTGACATTTGGTTGCTGTGGCAACATTTTACATTTATATAGTGTCTTACACCCCAGAGAATCCCCAAGTGCTATGTATGCTCCACGGCACTGTGCGCCTCCAGGGCAGGAGCCCACACGGGGGTTAGAAACATTGCCGAAAGGTACTGATGCCTTTTAAAACAAACAAACAAACAAACAAAAAAATAGCCCCTACACCTGTGCCAAAAGCTATCGTTTTAACATCCAACCTGAAAGATATTTAAGTATCAACAGGGTCGCAGGACAGGCAGGAAACAGGAAACAAACAAACAAACAAAAAAATAGCCCCTACACCTGTGCCAAAAGCTATCGTTTTAACATCCAACCTGAAAGATATTTAAGTATCAACAGGGTCGCAGGACAGGCAGGAAACAGGCAGGAGAGATTCTGGCAAAGTGCACAAACGTCATTCAGAGATTCCCTCAACTGACAGCTCCTGTAGTCCAGATCTTTGTGTATTTATGGAAACCCGTAGTTCATTAGTCATGTTGTAAATTTTTAACTTTTAGATAACCTTTAAAAATACAGGAATTGAGGAGAACAGGGAGTTGGCAAATTCCCAGCAGACATTTGCTATATTTAGAAAGAGAGAAAAGTTTTAAAAAGGAAAAAGGTCCAATCTTGCTATTGTGAGAGTGAGCCAGATTTTTTCCTTCTTCTCATCCTAAAATAAACTATTTTTCAGTCCATGTCTCTGGAAAGGATTTTGGCTATGAACTGTGGCAGGGTTTTGGGACTAACCTTGGTTATTCTCTCCAAATTTAGAATATTTATATGATTCATGCTACAGAGACAGTCGCACAAAATTCACACCCCTTAYTGCAGGCTGGGTCCCAGATATGTACCCTTCCACTTTCGGCAATCCTTTTCTACCAGATCATACTTTGCWGCAGTTTGGAACAGAACACAGAAAAAAAAAAAAATTAAGTTTTCAGTTTGTACAGGCATATTTTACCTAGAGAAATCTGGGTAACAACAAGGTAAGATGCCGACCAGCTCAAACTCCTTTCAAGAATCGCAGCGATTTAAGAACAGCAAAAGGAAGATTTCCCACCTCTGCTTGTTTAACATATTGCTGTAGCTAGCACATGTTCRAAGTCACTGACAGACGCTGTTTTGAACACAGAGCAAAACATTATGCAAACTCTTTTAGCCTTCGTACGTGGGTGAGAAGCAGCTTCCAAATAAGAAGTTTACAAGGATTTCAATCTGTAAGTACTTTAGTTAGACTCTGTGCAACTATATAATCAGAAGCTTGATCTTGAGCAGTATACGTGGAGACTCCCGTGTCTCTAAGGCTAAAAAATAATCAGCATCGATCACTGGCAACTATGCTGTGCTACCCACGCCTCTCATACCTACCGTTCCAGATGAGACCTGAAAGAAGAAAATATACTGGAACCTGAGAATTCATCCCTTATGGCTGTTCTCATTTAAACCCATGTTTTGCCTCACACAGACATGAAAAACGCAGATCAGCAAAAGCTATATTCCGGATTGCAACAAATGCTACATAATTTAAAATATAAGGCACTAAAGCATGAAATTAATTGCCATAAAAAAATTAAGACACGGTCTTTCTGGAGTAGCCATCATCTGTGTTGAAAAATTACACTGGCAAGTGGTTTCTATTAATACAGCTGTATCTGGGGAAAAGGAAAAAACTGCGTATCATCTAATCTGATGAGCCCAAGCATGAGATCTACTAAAACTGCTAGTGATTAGTTAGAAGAGAGATTTCGGTAAACCTGCACTGGTAATGGCTGCAAGAAAAAAAAGCGGAGGAACTGAGCTAGAGAATACACAACTCTAGAGCATTTAGTTGCTATTTTTACCATGTTTCTAGTCAAGGTGCTCACGCAAATAAAAGCAAGAACCAGTCTCTGTTTGAGGAACATGCTTGTTTTCCTGTAATAAGCTTACACAAAATTAGAGACACATTCACTGTTTTAGTGCCCAATTTGAGCAAGACTATGAAGAGTCAGATTTTCATTATTTTGTGCATCACCGTAACCTTATCACAGCCTAAGAAATAGTAAAAACCCTTCCAGTGTGGACATGTMCCTCACACAGTAAAAGGTTTGCTGGTGTTTTGAGACATTTAAGTGATACGCTATTCTGCAGCAATTGCTACGTGGCAGGCAGCTTGCAAGCCTTACATTCCCTGAATTGATTTTGGCAGGACAGATTAGAACAGACGTTAATTTTAATCTTCAAAGTTTCTTTGGAACTTATTTCCTTCAGAAACAAGAAACAAGGCACCCAAAGCTTTGCCACAACTACTCTTTACACAAAACACGTTGTTAGCAGTTGCAGTTACTCCAATGGATTTGAATTTTTATAGCAATTAAATACTGGATGTCATGAGTTGCATATACTCAAATCTGTCAGAAGTATTAGGGAACATTCTGGGCTTTATCCTTTAATGTTATTTTTTAATTGAGGTTTTTACATACACTATTTTCTTGGGCTTATTTGCAGACATCGTACAACAAGATTCATCTATCAGCAACAAAGTTCATATAGTATATCATAATGTATGTAACAAATTTGTTTTTAAATTTGCTTTTTGAAAAACCAGTTCTAGCTCCAATTACTACGCTTCAGGTTAGTAAAATGAATTTYGTAGTGAGAAGTACTTTATCAGATGACATACACCAGTAGACGACTGAGCCATGCGACTTGGTAAGATTTCATGCCTTATATTAACCATCACAGGTGCTCATCCCCATACTGAGTAACTGKAGAAATAGAGGATATGCACAGGTATATGTGCTTCTAAGGAAAGAACCAGAAAACTGGTAAGGAACTGCCTTTATACCACTGTTCAGAAAAGATTCAGGTAAACTGCTGTTAAGTTTAAACTCTTCTTAACTTGTGACAAACACCTTCCTGGAACCACCTTAGTTCTACATTCGACAAAGTAACTGGATGGATCACCTTGTTTTTTCAAGGACTACCACACCACCTACGCTCCTGCRATATCACAAACCATACTCGGGCATAAGCAGCAAAGAACCGCAGCTTACCAACGTGACCAGAACACRCTTAAAACTTTTGAAGCAGGAGCCAGTTACTTGATGCTATATTATAATGATTAAATTTCAACAGTTCTATAATTAAAAGTTAACAGTTCTCCCACAGGGCTCTACCGCTAAACTGAATCTAAGTATCCGGAGCTTGCTTAGGTTCTAAGACGGCATTAGGTCAAGCCACTGTGCGTGCAGTCACAAGCTAAAGAGCCTTTAGCAATCACAGAATAACACATCGAAAACATTCAATAGGCATCAAAATTCCTGGAGCATAAGCACACGTGCAAGCACCATCTCGTGTGGTGTGTCAACAGGAAGCTAAAAAGCATATCGAGCATACAGCAGCAGAGTTTTAGTCAGGCAAACGTTAGCTTTTGTGAATTGGTTTCAACAAACTTCAATATGGGTAAAGTTAGGAGGCATGTCAAGACGAAACACCACTATGAAAGATTTAGAAAGATCAGATACAAACCTAAAACACCRATCTCCAGGCCTTCCAATCCCGCTTTGATTCGCCCGTAAATATCTTCTCTCTCTCCAAAGTCTGCCACAATGACTTTTGTTTCCACTTTGTACTTCTCCTCTAGAAAAAAGTTTTTAAAAGYTTAAGTTTGAAATAGTTGAATTACTGTTCAGRTATTAAGAATTTATCAGTTGTTGTGGCTTTACAAAACATTACGTTAAGTAGCTAATGTTACACAKCAACATTTTCACCTCTGCAATAGGAATCCTTGAACTTTAACATAACCTGCACAAGAAGTTTGCGACACTAAGCTACTTCTGGTGAATTCTCAAATGATTCAGCATTTTGTTTGTAAGGGACAAAGAAGATGGYGAAAAATCAAATTATACAGGTTTGCACAGAGTAAAAAAAAAAATGCAGAAATTGGAAAATGCACGGACACAACAGTGTTCAAGTACAACTTAAGAACACTTTTTTCCAACTTAAGCCAAATGGTAAATGAGTTGCTTCTGACCAAGCAAAATGATTCTTTATTGCTCTCTGTTTCCATTCTCACTTCYGGTACCATAAAACTTTTTGAATATTTTGAACATAAGTCAAAATGGGAACAYGTGGGTGAACAAGAAGAGCAGAACTTCAAGTTTAATCATTCCAAAACCGTTCTGATAGGCTGTCAACTCCATCCTTAACAGAACAGGAAAAACACACGTAGCCAACTACATTTTGAAACAGAAAAAGAAAGCAAGTGTTAAAAATACTTCATGTAAAAGCAATTCTGCTCCCATCAAGCTAAATGAGTTACATTGAATTAAAATCAGTACAACGTCCTCYCAGACTTCAAAAGAGCAGAACAGCAGCGTACCACCGCAGCATCTCTGTTTCCCTGCCCCGACTCCCAYCCTAACGTCCCTTAAGGAACCTGCGTACAGCTTGAGAAGGATTTTGCAGCACTTTGCCCCCAGAGCCATTCATAAAAGCAGTGCCATGTTAAAGGAAAAGAATCATTCACAAAAAAGATTAGAAGCAGCCACATTCCCATGATGCTCCTTCCCATTCAAGGGAAAGCCGCGACTCCCATGATCCTGCCGTCCATTCATGCAGAATCATGAATCTACTGAACTCGCTGGCTTGCTGGCTGCCTCCCCGCCCCCCCCCTGCAATAGCCCTGATGGCAGATGAAATTATTTCTCCTCCTTTTCCCTCTCCCCACCCTCAACCTCTTCATCTCTCCTGAACAGCTGCATTGTTTAAAAATCCCCCGAGAGATGTTGCTATGTCAAACGACGACGTAAATAGCATTAAGCCCCTAGTGCAGCAGCAGTCTTGTGATCGCGTCAGAAGAAAATCAAGTTCAACATTGGGGGGTAGAAACAGTCTATTTTTGAACGCAGCTGTTCCAATATTTAGCATACACGGTCGGGTTCTTACAGGACACTGAATTAAAGGCAGCATTAGAGGCACATCTAATACGTGCAAGTGGACTGGGCGGGCAAAGCCCAAGGCGCACGCTTCCACACACGTGCCGTTTTTAACTGTTTTGTGGGATCTGCGGCTGTCCGCCCTCTTCACTGCCACTCAGATGCCTCATAAAATGCGAGTTGTTTAAAAGACCCAAACACCATCCTCAAAGATTTGCTCAATTGGTACCGGCCCTTTTATATTAAAGACTCTTCATTAGGATTGTTACCGATCTATCTTGGAAGCCTTTGAAATCACTACAGGGATACTGAGAGGATGAGGCRAGAAAAAAAAATCTGAAGACCTAATATTATAAATAGAAAAAAAAAAGAAGTCCTCACACCACTGTTCATGTAAGACCCTTCTTCGAGCCTTTAGAAAACTAGCAAAGAGCCATYACATTTAGCAACACACCTACAAAAAGACGCAGCACCCTTTGGGGACAGAGGGTGGGCAGCCCAGTGTATAAAAACGTGAAAAGCAGAAGACCGCCCAGCGGCACGGGCAGAGGGCACAGCCTTTGCGCGGCTGCTCGCTGCGAACACGTCGGGCTGTCCTGCCCCGGCAGCTGCCACCCGCTGACCAAACCTTCCCTCCCCATTCCACGCCAACGGTCAGGTATCCTGCAACTCCTGCGTACCCCGTGCCCTGTCCCAGAACCTGCAATAGGCGGGATGATCCACTACGGCAGAGAAAAGACTAGTAGATACACCTGATAAAATGGTTCCACGTCAAACGACGATGCAAACAGCATTAAGTCCCTTCTGCGTAAGCTCGCCCTAGTAGTCAGAGCACAAGGTGCAGAGAAGAASAGGGGTGCTCTGCTCCGTATGAACAACGGAAAAGGGCATTTCCTTGATCTTAAGAAGGACTAAGACGTTCTCAAACAGATGGGCTAGAAGACAGAGTCGCACACATCCTCATTTTATCTGCCAAAAAGACTTTGAGATGCAGTGTAACAGAGAAAGAAGCAAGCAGGCTACGTCCTGCTCCAGGATATCTAGCAGTGACTGGGCTCTTGCTGTCCAGGAAGAGAAAACCTGAAACTCCTTAATGGAGCTTTCAGTTTGAAGACCATGAGGTACTCRGGAGCCACAGGGAGTGGAAGAAGGGTCTCAGCCAGTTTTTGCAGCCAGCAGCTAGAGGATCTGAAAAACCTGATATTATCTGCCAGCGTGTCCAGCATTCCTGACGATATATTGAAATGGGAATCTGATGTTTCATCTTTGGAACCGGTACTTCAATATTCAGTCCCCCGCTTCTTAGCGGGGGACTGAATATTACACCACCGTGTTATCAATAGCTGTGTGGACTRAATATTACACCGTCACGTTATCAATAGAATCATAGAATCATTAAGGTTGGAAAAGACCTTTAAGATCRAGTCCAACCATCAACCCAGTACCCATGCCCACTAAACCAAGTCCTGAAGCACCTCATCCACAYGTTTTTTGAACACCTCCAGGGATGGTGACTCCACCACTTCCCTGGGCAGCCTGTTCCAATGCCTGACTACCCTTTCAGTGAAAAAATTTTTCCYAATATCCAATCTAAACCTCCCCTGGCGCAACTTGAGGCCATTTCCTCTCGTCTTATCACTTGTTACTTGGGAGAAGAGACCAGCACCCATCTCTCTACAGCCTCCTTTCAGGTAGTTGTAGAGAGCGATAAGGTCTCCCCTCAGCCTCCTCTTCTCYAGGCTAAACAACCCCAGCTCTTAGTCATCACCTACCCATAAGGTCTCAAGGATGGGAAAGGAAGTTCAGCAGACCTCCTTCACATTTCTCAACTCTGACACCCCAGTGTTTTAATCATCTCATTTACTAAAAATCTCAGGTGAGATCAGTATTGACCCTACAAATAAGTTTTAACCTAAACTTGCACATGTCCAGTTAATTTACAGGGCCTGTATGACCTTAGCGAAGACTTCTGGTAATTTAGCAAGAGACCAACTACGCAAAACAGTATCCTGGTAATCTAATAAAAGCAGACATGATCATCTGCAACCACACCATCATTTGAAAAATAAATTGTTGACCAGAAACAAAGCCTCGACAAAGCATCTTCACAGCTATGGGAAGGCTGAACAAACCAATAGTCATAAAGGTGATAGAGCAGGATGGTACAAGTTAAAAAGGCAAATTGAACTTTTGTAGAAGATTCTGGAGTGGATTCTTTCAAAGATCCAGATAGCAACRCAAGAACACAGTCAGACTGCAGAGGCATAGGCATGTCCCAGACCAATACCTGGTTTTGCCTGCGAGAGTTAATTTTCTTCACAGCAGCTAGTATGGGGCTGTGTTTTGGRTTTGTGCTGAAAACAGTGTTGATAACAGAGGGATGTTTTCGTTACTGCTGAGCAGGGCTTACACAGAGCCAAGGYCTTTTCTGCTCCTCACCCCACCCCACCAGCGAGCAGGCTGAGGGGGCACAAGGAGTTGGGAGGGGACACGGCTGGGACAGCTGACCCCGATGACCCAAGGGATATCCCACACCATATGGCGTCAYGCTCAGCATATAGAGCTGGGGGAAGAAGGAGGATGGGGGGGACGTTCGGAGTGATGGCGTTTGTCTTCCCAAGTCACCGTTACGCGTGATGGAGCCCTGCTGTCCTGGGGATGGCTGAACACCTGCCTGCCCATGGGAAGCAGTGAATGAATTCCTTGTTTTGCTTTGCTTGTGTGTGTGGCTTTTGCTTTCCCTATCAAACTGTGTTTATCTCAGCCCACGAGTTTTCTCACTTTTACCCTTCCGATTCTCTCCCCCATCCCGCCGGGGGGAGTGAGCGAGCGGCTGGGTGGGGCTCAGTTGCCAGCTAACCACAACACACACAAAGGSAGTATTAAAAATACACATTAGAAGGGAAACATAACATAACTGAGAAAAGTGCCATTTTTTTGCACAGGTGGTAAAGAAGAACTGATCTCCTGAGGCATGTTCCCATTCTACGTATTCCTGCACAATACAGGATGAGATGGTCTGGAAACAAATAGGCTATTTAACCACGTTCTTCACACACCCCCCGTCAGAAATACCGACACTTTTCTGGATAAYCCCTTGAAGAAAACACTACCTTTGGTATCCTCAGAAGAGGACTCCAAATAGTACCTCAAACTTGGTAAAGGTGCCATTATTCAAAATAAGTATAAAGACATTTAAGCGGTCATTCCAGGTCTGTCCAGAGGTCTATCTATGCAAGTATTTGGTATTCTGTAGCAGATAAAGAAGAAAATGGCATAAGGAATGAAGAAAGTACATAGTAATGTTTCCTCAATTTATTATCCCAAGCTCCAACAGTTTGTTGCTCAGAAACTTCCTGAGCTGGCTATGTCTACCCTGATGGCCTTCAGCCAATTCTTCCTTCAGCTGTTYGCCCAATCACTACAAATCCTTTCACATTTTCAGCACCCACACCACCTCATTGCTGCCACATTTTTTGGTTTTGGAACTGCCAAGATTAGAACTGACCAGATTTCAAATTGGTCTGCCTGGATCCATTCTGATTGCTCCATCTGATATTAGGTTTCTGAACTGCCATCTCCTCTTCCTCAGCCATACCTCATAAYGATATTTTTTTTTTTCTTTCCCATTCCTGTCACTATGCATTGGTTGATACTGCAGTGACATTTGGTTGCTAACATTGAAGAGGTAATTTACTTCCATTACTTCTCAATTTTGAGCCAGAAGACATTAAGATGTTAACATTTACTTGTTTTCATGTCCGTCTTTTCAGTTTCCTATGCATCTTCTATATTTTTCAGAATTTGAACCTGCCCCTTTCAGCTTTTACAAATCTCATCTTACCTTATTGAATTTCACAAGCACAAGGAAGGTGGAATGGAGACAGCAAAAACGAAAGCCACATCTATCCTACACCCTCCTTCTAAGAGAGGTCTCCACTATGATAAACTTGCAAATACACTCATGCTTTGAAAAGAAATGATGCATCATATTATATGTCCAGATCTCAACAGTCTTCCCGAACTCTGGTTTTTAATTTTCATACAGACATTGTCTAATGTTCATGGAATTTCTTGCAAAATATTAGAGACTCAGTTTGCCATTTTAAAATCAGAAACTAAATTGTCAAGTTCAGGATGCTTATTAAAAGGATACTCGTGTATTCATACATGATTTAAGTCATCAACAGTTCACAGGAAAAGAATATCYACTCTGACACAGATGTGACATAGTGTTTACTTACAAACGCAAGAACGAAGGCTGCTAAAGAGCAGATTAAGCCTAAGAGGCCCAGAGGAGACCCCCAGTTCTACCTTACAATGGAAACATTACTTCCAGACGCCAAATGAAATTAGTTTTTTAGCCAGCAAGATCATAAGTGAAAGATGCTGCAGCACTGGGCGGGGAGGGGGGGACGGGACCCGGGGAATTAATACTCAGGGAAGACGGAGTGGTGGAATGGGGAACCGGGCACTCCAGCAAGCAGGCGGCCATGGAGCGGGCACAACTGGGGCGGCAGAGAACCGAAGGCAGAGGTAGGGAAAGGACAACTCAGTGGCAGAAAGCGCACCAGCACCGCCCCGAGCAACAGCCGAAAAGACACAGCGCTTACCTGACTTCTCATCTGTAAGATGGTTAGTTACAACCTCACCAGGTGAAGCAAAAGCTTAATTAACTCCAAAGGCCAGAGAGMGAGCTGACTTACAGGAAACGTACCCAGTGTCTTGCTACGCAAGGAAAACACTGATCTAAATCTTGCCCASGTGGCCAAGAAGGCCAACGGCATCCTGGCCTGTGTCAGGAATAGTGTGGCCAGCAGGAGCAGGGAGGGGATCGTGCCCCTGTACTCGGCACTGGTGAGGCCGCACCTCGAATMCTGTGTTCAGTTTTGGGCCCCTCACTACAAGAAGGACATTGAGGTGCTGGAGCGTGTCCAGAGAAGGGCGACGAGGCTGGTGAAGGGTCTGGAGMACAGGTCTGATGAGGAGCRGCTGAGGGAGCTGGGGGTGTTTAGCCTGGAGAAGAGGAGGCTGAGGGGAGACCTTATCGCTCTCTACAACTACCTGAAAGGAGGCTGTAGAGAGACGGGTGCTGGTCTCTTCTCCCAAGTAACAAGTGATAGGACGAGAGGAAATGGCCTCAAGTTGCGCCAGGGGAGGTTTGGATTGGATATTAGGAAAAATTTTTTCACTGAAAGGGTAGTCAG
Organism: Oceanodroma leucorhoa; assembly: GCA_030449065.1. Taxonomy (NCBI): domain Eukaryota; kingdom Metazoa; phylum Chordata; class Aves; order Procellariiformes; genus Oceanodroma; species Oceanodroma leucorhoa. Next base: position 5,567,677 of record JASVER010000065.1, read on the forward strand.
GCATTGGAACAGGCTGCCCAGGGAAGTGGTRGAGTCACCATCCCTGGAGGTGTTCGAAAAACGTGTGGATGAGGTGCTTCGGGACATGGTTTAGTGGGCATGGGTGCTGGGTTGATGGTTGGACTTGATGATCTTAGAGGTCTTTTCCAACCTTAATGATTCTATGATTCTATGATTCTAAATGATCAGGCAAACTAGGGCACGCCTTTGCTACTAAAAAGATTCAGGTGCAAAATAGCACGGCATTACCTAGAACACCAGAAAAGAGGATCACACTGGAATTTAAAAAAAAAAAAAAAATGTAGAAAGCTAGAAGCTACAGTGAGCTACAGCCTAAATAAAGACTAATAAAGAATTGTAAAGTGGCTAGGAGGTCAGCATCTTCAAATTTATTTTTTTGGAAGCTTGCAAATAATTCAAAGCAGCAGYCCCCCTAAACTGAAATCTTGGTTGACAGGCTAAGAAAATGCTAAGGAGGTGAAGTTTTTCAGACACAGATAAACTGGGCTTGAAAGAAGGTTGCCCCAGAGCCGTAACCTTGTGTACTCTGATGGAAAGCAAACAGCCACTAGCCTGGTGGCCAGGAGAAGCGGCCCAGTTTACCTGACAGAAGCACTGTCAGTGTTAAAGGGGTCTGTAGTACAAAGTCTTGCTGGGAAACAGGAAACCTAGATGATCACCATCCCTAATAAAACAACATTAGTACTTGCACCACCTGTTTCAAAGCAGTTGCCTACAGCAGCTTGAATTTGCACCGAGTATGCTGAAATAAATCCAGCCAAMTTTGCAATAGAGAGGTTCAGGATACAAGGCCCACATTGTACGCAGGTAATGCGAACAGTTATTTGAAGCTCAGGGAAAGTACATTAAAAACSTCTTGCTAGAACTGAAGCATCTCATCGCTTTACATTCAAAGCCTCATATAAATATGGCCATCACGGTGGTGTGGTATCAAGCAACCGCCTGCAAAAACATAAAAGAAGTCTCACTTGGTCTTTAGCTTCAGGGTGGCCAGAGATGCAAGCAAAGCAGTAGAAAAATAGCTCTCCATTCTTCATCATACAGGAGGGGAAAAATTTGTTTAAGTAACAAGACTCCACTGCATCCACAAATAAAGATGTCATCTTTCCAGTATCCCTACAGTGGCAAAACTCACCCTAATCCAGTACCCAGTCTCCAGAGAGTTTGTAACCTTTCAGTAAAGGGTGAGAAGCTGAGAAATGAAAGCAAAGCACAAAAACCTCCTGCTTTTTAGTACTGTATCTATGCAGGGCAGAGATGAAGAAGAATTTAAGACTATAGAGTGGCTGCAGATAGCTCTACAAAGTCTTTGGGGTTTTTTTGAGGGAGAGCCATCCATTTTGGGAACGCATCCAATTTGGGACTTTCAGAGTTCACAGAAGTAGCACACCGAGTGTCATGTACCGCTGGAATCTGTTTTCCAGAAGGACCAAATACTTTCAGACCGGTGATAGCAGATTGTTGTTATGCACCGATAATATTCACCATATAGAAGCATGTTAAAGTCAGCTGGGTATAACAAGAGCTAGCTTTTTCTGATCATTTTGTAGGGACTTAAGAATGCAAGCAACGAGCTTTGCCTTTCAGCAGAATAGAGACCAGCTGTTAATTACAGTTCGAAGTTACTCAATGAAGTCCAAGATATTGAGAAAGACATGTAAAACGAGACAAAACACCCACCCCCCCARTCAGTCACAGTGAAATACAGAATTACCAGAGGAGCATATGGATACTTATTAGGAAAAAGAGCAGAAACCCTGGAGAACCTGCAATATTCTTCAGGAATCAGCTCCCAGTAGCACAGGTAACAGAAGGAGAAAGGGCGATMTAGAGCAAAACCTCTAGACTCTTTTGCCACATGCATTTTATTTATGTTTTGATTACTAAGTCCATAGACAAACTGAATGCCTAAAAGGCTAGCCCTTCTGAGRGGATGAGAGTTCCCATCTGTGTAGCTGTATCAGTCCCTGTCCCGAATGACAGATCACACTTTTCATTTCGGCAAAAGAGGAAATGAGAGACCAGGGCCCAGAGAGCAGCACAGAAGATAAGGAGTGGTCAGTGCTGAGCCCTCATCCCGAGGGATGCGGCCCAGCGGAGACCCCGTGCAAGAGAACACCAGCGTTTAGAAGGGGAGCAGGCACGCAGCAACAGATACAGTAGGATTTTTATGACGATACCTAAGTTATAGACATTTCTATAAAACTCCGAAGCAGAGTACTGGTAGGTAACCTAAGGAGTAACAAAAGTTGAAGTAAGTTGTAGCTAAAAGAAAGTTCTGGTCGCACTTGGTTTGCAGAAGAAGTCTCCAGGTAGGAATGCTGTACTGTATCAGTTTCTGCATAGCATGAGATGCCTGCCTACCGTTTAACAGAACTTGCTATGTTTCAATACATTTTTAAAAGCACACGTGTATGCACATTTGGTCAAGCACTAACGAATAGGTTCGGATTCCTTTCATTCAATTACACGTGCAGGGAATTCCTTACATACTGCATTAGTGGCACATGTAATTTCATAGATACAGCTTCCTTAAAAATAGTGAATATTCAAAAAAATCTAATCATATAGAAGTGCAGAATGAGTAAAAAATGGCAGACTTTATTTTAAATGATACAATTCTGTTAAACAGAAGATAAGGAGTTTCAATATACACACACACACACAAGTTAACTCCTCACTTCTCAGCTTTTAAAGATGACACAGCAGAAGATGGATCTCTAAGCCAAAATCCACAACCCCTTGAGCCATAGGGGACATGTAAGTTTTTACTGTGTATAAGCAGTATTGTCACTACAAAACATAGGAAGAAAACACGCTTTATTAATACTTGCCTCCATTTGCTCCTCTTTAACTCCCATTATGTCAAAATATATTACAGCTTCTAAGATACACTTACCAAGTCTGAAAATCATTCTTAGCAACGCACAGAATCGATCAATAGGCCCATTCACCCAAATATTACGCTCAACGTTGCAAGCTTTCCTAAATCAAGCTTGTCCTAATTACAAAGCTAACTAAAACCACGAAATCAAGCCGCCTGTAAAAACAGCTGCAGAGGCTGACAGGCGGGGGGGGGCTGCACAGTCGAGTCACAGCAACGTTTCCGACCGCCGACGTTATTTCAGGCAGTAAGGCGAGGAGAGCTGGGGCGCTCCCCACGCACAGCCCCCCGCCGGGCACGAGGGGGGCCCACAGACGTGCCGCCGTCCTCGTGCGGGTCAGGAGCATCGGTTTGCCCTCCTGCGGTTCTCCTCGTCGCCGCCTCAAAATCTCCGCTTGGGCTGAAGCTGCCCAAGGAGTTTGTTGGGACGCAGTCCCCAGCCGTCCCAGGGGCCGGCGGGAGGCGAGGCGCGGGGGGGTCAGCACTGCGTGACCGTCCGTCYCTCCTCTTCCCCTCACGCTGTTTTCAATTTCCCCCCCTCCCAAGGCTTTTTTTGGTATTCATTGGTGGTTTTTACTCAGCATGAAGAAAGCTATGTTTTGTTTACTAACTTGTTTTACGAAGGGCATATGGACTATTTCCAATGCTTCCTGTAATATTTAGTTTTCCTTAATGTCATTATTATAGCCTGACTGTGACAATGTGTACACCTGATATGTATATGCATGTAAACACGAATGTTGCATCACTTTTTGAAAATAAAAGTCTAAATTCTCCAGCCCTATAATTATAATAAATAACAATTAAAAAAAAAAAACAAACACTTTTTTTTTCAGATTTCAGTTCAACAGAGTGAATTCCAGAAGGACGAGGAGAATTATTTAGCAAGAAGAATTTGAGAGTTACTTACAGAGACTGAAAGGTATCATAGTATGGATTAACAAAAAAATTGTGCCCTTACTCTCAAGTCAACTTCAAGACACTTAAGTCAGTCACTCCACATGAATCAAAATTTTAAAAGCGAAACAAGCTTCTAGGCTAATTCAGCATTCTTTTCTGTCCCTGATAGTTTCATCTGCATTCAGCATCCACAGAAAAGTGTTTGCTGTAGTCAAAAGACAGACACTTAAAAGCACAGTTTTCAGGGTTCTCCAAAGCATTACTTGTAAGGGAAAATACATTGTTAATTAGACCACACGTAACGCACAAAGTAGTACAGAGTACCCAGTTCAGCACCGGCAGCGTTGCACAGGCTTAAGGAGTTGCACAGCAAGCATACTTGTATCCATTAGTTACACCATTTTTAAAATTGTTTATTTTTCATATTCATGGACTTTTTTTTCCTGAAGAATTTGTTGTGAAAAACAGATCAACTGAGTTTCCTTTCTCTATGAAGAGCTACTAACTAGCATTAATTATTTTCCTTGCCACAACATATTCCTGAAAAAAAMCATAAAAGCGATTATCACCGTTTCCTCAGCAGAGAAGTCTATCGGGGATTTTTACAGCTTTGACAGATAAAAAGGGCTTGGTGTAATGGAACTCAACCTGTTAAAAAAAAGTGACAAGAGACTAAAATATACATTCATAGAATGGAGTTGTAGAAGGAGGACAGCGCTGTTTGCATCATCCAGTCCTTTTCTTGTGCGAGGGAGAGACCGTTCCCTGCAGAGCCTCTTAAAAGGCCTAATTTAAGTCTCTCGGCAATAAAGCTTCCACCAATTGCCTTAAACCAGATTTGCAAAACAGACTTTCACTCAGTGAAAACAATCCAATACTCATTTTTCATGTAATATTCAGTTTATTTTACACTGAAAGTGATAAGCAATATATTGCAGCTTTTGTGTTAACAGAAGGTGTTTAATGGCCCAGAGACTCCTGGTTTTGGCACCCACAAAAGCTTATGTTACAAATAGGTTGTTAGCAGAGACAGGCATTAAGTGYCTGTGTATTAAAGACAATGCAACCTGTTTCCCCCCCCAGCTACTGCCAGGCGGAGGCAGCAATGACCCTGCATGTTTGCAGGGATGACTAATTCCTGGTTCTTCAAGTTTCACAAGTACCAAGTAAGTCAYCTGCCCCATTGATCCAATTACCTAGGGTGTAAAACATTAATACTCGAGACACCATTAGGTCCCAGAGTTAGTCCTGAACCTATAGACACAATACATTGAGTGGCTGAGGTGTGGAAGAGGCTACTTCTGCTGTAGTTTATATTCAGAAAAGGAAACCCAAAGCACCTAATTCACATTTAAATAACCTTTACACATTTCTTCTCCTGGACTTTATGGGTTTACAAACTATCAACACAGCACAACAAATAYGGCATAGAAGCACTCCGGCAGTGAGGTTCACAGCAAGCCCTCCTCCAATCCTTCTTTCTGGAAGAGGTAACTCAGTCTYGCTAGGTGTGAAAAAGCACCGTCTGCTAGAAAGTGCCAGATCACTTACTCCTATGTGTAACCCATGCCACTGACCACTAAACTTTCTTAAACTGGGTTTTCATCCTTAAAAGCAGCTATGACAACATGGTCTGTTACTCCGGMTGCTGACAGCTGATATGTAAACAAAGTCCTTTTGCAAGGATGTCACTTGTCACCTGCAGAACGTTTTACTCGTGGCTCATCCTACCTTGTTGCTGCCTCAAAATTCTCCTAAAGGGTGAAGTAGTCCTACGACTGCATCTTGCAGGACATCTGTCAAGTGTTTCTCTCTAAGCATTCTGCTCAATTTCTTCAAATTAATCCCGGCAAAATTTCACTGAGAAAATGCAAGAGAAGATCATAAAAAAAAAAAGAGGGACCAAGAGGGAAAAAAACCCCAAACCACAAAAGCAGGATGCTTCTTAAAGAAAAAAAAAAAAAAAAAGTTCCCTTTCAAATTGCTCTGTCTTTTACATGTTCTGTTGATTCTATTTGGGGTTCGTCCATTTCAGTTATTAACAGATTAATAAAAATTAATTCTGCTTGAATCCTCCATCAGCTCTCTGCAGTGTCTGACAACTGCTCCTTTAGTAAGKGGCTGACACCATTCAAGGCAACACCATGGGAACTTTCTTCACTTCACCCAAGCGAAACTTTCTTCAGAKATGAAAACTGAGAGCTCATTTTGAATCAAAGATCCTTATGCTGCAACTTTATGTGAAAGGTGACTTCAGTGCATCAAAACAAGTCCAAAATATTTGAAGCCATTTTGTCAAGTCCAAGAAATATAGGGGGATTTCACGTATGTCAAGCTGAACCTGGCTCAGATGATAAAAGGCTGCAAACACATTARTTTTCCTTGAAATAGACCACAAAAGGTCAAAATAACTGCCGGATTCAGTTAGTCTTAAAATTAAGCTCAGGAAAGTGAACCTTGTCATTTCTGTGCAAGAAAAGTAAGAAGATGTCCCCTTCCTCAGCGAGTTTGTCTGCATTTCAAGCTCCTCTATTAAATGCAAATATTCCTACCTGCCAACTCCAAGATGCGAGGAGGATTTACCAGGGTGTGGGGGGGAGGAAATGCAAGTGACAGGGCAGAGATGAAGGGGCAAAGCGCAGCTGAGCCTCTGCAGGGGACAGACTTGCCAAGGGGGGACATTGGCCATTTGTAGGTCACGGTAACAGCGGAGGCACGAGCAGTCAGCATCAGGTCTGCTTCAGAATGTTCCCCGCTATCTTGTTACCAAGAGAGAAGAAAGCTGTAAAACCCACCTGCCTAGGAAATGGAGAAGGAACGTTTCTGGTTTTGGCACCAGATCCTATTCCCTCCTTGTACTCACAAATCATGCCAGAGTAGCAAGAACACGATAGATCCCAAGTCTAAACTGACAGCTATCAGTTTACGATGTACCTGAAATCTTAGGGTTAGAGAGTAGCTCGAGATGAAACTACCACAATCAAGCAACTTCAGGAACACTACACACTGAGCTCAGGAAACTTACTGGAAGTAAGTAGTCAGTTACACAGATTTTAATGGCAAAAACCTATATTTTCTTAAAGACAGACATGTAGCAGAATCAAATTAAAGTTTTAGACACTAGTTCTTAAACAGTATTAAAGACTTAGAAGACAAGTATTCCAGTTAAACAATCATTTGTGAGAATACATTTGAAAAAAATTGGGTTTTTTAGTCCAAACAATTTCTTAGGAGCTAATATTATCACCTGGRTGTATATAACAGTAACAACCACCAACTTTAAAGCAGCAAATGGGAACTTACTTTAAAAAAAGTTTCRAATTATACAGTAACCAATGAATTGATAATTTTGAACTATATAGTAACTCAAAATGTCCCRTGTTGCATTTATATGCACTTACCTACAAGTAAGTGGGTACTTACACTTGCAAGTAGGAACACTACTTAGCTACAACCTTTTTCTTGCCTCCCACAGCTCATGCACAACTCCATCGCCCGTCCTGTGAAGCCACCAGCTAATAACGCACACCAATACCAAATTCTTCTTTTGACAATTTCCCTACAGGCAAGCTCTCTTTAAAGTGTTTTCCCTGCTTGACTGGTTTTCACTACATTCTTCATACTGCAGCCCCTAGCAAATGCGTTTCTACGGCAAAGTTCTTTTCAGGTCCGCTCAGAACATACCTATCGGCAGCAGTGCAATAACTGAAGCTTTTCTGCTTGCAAATCCATGGCTCTTGAACCTACTGCTGGCACAGAGCACCCGAGATGTCTTGGACCACACTCATTATTAAATATAGCAAATCAAGGAACAGCCTCGTTACGTGGCGTTCAAATAATTGTTTCCACTCACAGAGAAGTTTTCTGTCTGATCCTCCCTGAACCTTTGAAAGTGTATAACGATGTAATACAACAGGCACTCCAAAAAGGTGCTGGAACAGCGATGTAGCATGAACTAAACTAGACCAAGGATTTTGTATAGTGACCCTAGTAGTCAGTGTTTGTGTATGAAAACCTGATTAAAAGATCAAATATGTTTCCATAAAACCTATGTAATTCCACGCAAAGGTGGTCCATGACCACTGAAGAGGAAATTCAAAATTATTTCCTTCTTCAGTCTGTGGCCTATGCCCTATTTCTTGGGGAACACAAAGCAGAATTTCCCTTTCGTGGCAAATCCTACAACACTTAAGTATTCTGCAAAAAGATTCAGCTTTACAACATGCTTGAAGACACACGGGAAAGTCTTCTAAAGTCTTTAACTGCTTGTAATTAATCCACTCATTTTCATTGCTCAAACTGAGCCACAAGTTCAGAACACCTGCCCTTCCTGTAACAYCAGTACAGCCAGTTGAATGTGCATACACACATAAAAATATCAGATCCAGGTCAGCTGGCATTTAACATTCAGAAAGATGTATCACTACTTCCCTTATGATGGTGGTTATGCAACTTCCATTTTGTACATAAATATCACTCCTAATGTAAGTATATCCTAAGAGCACAAGAAAATATTCTTCTGGAATAGAATGAACATACCTCATCCTCAAAAGCCCTCTCGTTTTTTGTGGCAGAGGGCATCTATCCATTCACTAGGATGAGCAGRACTCTGGTCCGTGAAAATGTGGAAGGAACAGAAAACATGCACGGCTAACATAATTCAAAGAACTGAAATTAGTTAAAGAGCCATTCTTCCTTAAAGTGATTAARGGTCATTACTCAAGAGGAGCAAGCTCACATCGATTTGAAGAACAATTGCRGGACCACCATAAAGAAGTTCAAAGCTACCTCAGGAGCCTGCAAGGGAAACACCCACRTAGTTACAGCCTTAGCTCTCAAAAAGTCACCCACCTTATATATGACAACATCTGAACAGACTGCAGAGACCACATGAGCCTGAATACAAGAAAATTCTGTCCAGCTAAAACCTAGCAGGATCTGAAAGTGCGACTCAGGCTTGCTTGATTAYGCAGACTACCCCAATCCTTCAGCATATGCCACAGTGAACAAGGTATATACATTTCAGTAGCTCAGTATTGTCAAAAGAAATGTTCTGAAAACCCAGCGTGAGTCATCTCATTTCAGAATGGTTTAGGAAAGAAAGCAGAAAAATGTTTGGGTGAGGCCTAACAGTGATTATGTATTACAGGCTGCTCTACATAGGCACACGTACCTATTTTTTTAATCTGAAAAACTCCCCCAGCAGCTATCACGTAAGTGCTGAAAGCTCAAAGCAGCAGATTTATCTGCCTTGTCAGCATCATGCTTAATTCCCAAGGAGGAAGAGATTTCCAGGCTGGTACAAAAAGGGCTACGACCGCTTTCAGGAAACTTGTCACTTCACGCTTAAGTGTTTGATTCCAGAACAAGATATCTGTAGATACCTCTACCAGTCACACTTTTACTTAGCAAGATAACTTTATACAGCAGAGTAAGAAGCGTGACTGCGTACGCCCACACATGCAGCAAACAACCATCAGCGAGCCGCCGAAACCCCCACCTTGCTGCAACTCCCGCCTCTGCAGTACGGGTCAGTGCTCACGGGGGTCCCCKGGGCAGCGACACCGACCGCGTGTCACCTACGCCGCGACTGCGCCGACCAGAGCACCACAGGGACGTCCGGACGCCGCCGCGACACCCTCACASGCGGGATGCCGAGGAACAACGCCAATTACTTCCAAACCAGCAGGAGAGAGGACTTGACGCCATCTTTGCTCTGAGAAGGAACGCTCTCTACCACCTAAACGTACACATAGAAAGGAAGACTTTTCTGTCTAGAAAAGAGTTTCATATGCCATCGTACATCRAACGCTAAAAATCAGAGACAGCGGCATTTACATCAACAGAACTGTACGCCCTCCGTCTGTCAGTAAACTGGTAAAACAGTTACCATTAAGCAAGTTGAAGTCCTTGAGTCTTTCCATCATCCTCACATTCACTAAGCAGCCCCTTACAACTTAGTATAGGACAGTTTGTTGAGGCTTGACTTACAGATTATGCTTTACAGYAAAGCGGTGCCACAAACAAATTTATTAAAAGTTTTAACCAACTCAAGCCAAAATAGTACATTTATGACCYCTGAAAGAGAGCAGTTCTTGCAGTTATCTGCATTATGTACACAAATCGTTTTAGGGAAGTCTAAGCAAGACAAGGGAGGGGTAAGACAGAAGCATAACCTTAAAGGTTTCTTTACCCAACATCATTATGCTGAGAAACCTGCTTTATAATACGCAACTCCCACTCCTGCTTATCAAAAACCTCTACACACAAGGCTACATTTCTCACTTTATCTTGACATACTCCGCATAAACGAATAACCTTGCATGAAATCTGGCCTAATAAAAGAGAGATAGATTACAAGAGGAATTCTTGTGTGTTACGGTTATACTTTGCCCTGATTGGAAAATCATTTGTCAGCATGAGACTTGAGGAAGCTTTCTCCTAACTGACCCCGTACAAATACCCATTTTACATTTGTGACTGGAATACTTAAGTTGCTCCCTTATTTTTGCATTACAGCCATTTACTACACACTTACTGAAGAAACAATTCCTCAGACAGGTTCTTAAATACAGTAACTCATTCCCTATATTCCTATGACTATGCACAGCTCTTAATCTGTGAAGCTTACAGCTCTCTAATCTATCTTTAAGTAGTTTATCCAAACAAAACAAAAAAAGGGGGAGGAGCGGAAAGCTATCCACAATAAATTTGTATACTTGGTAATACAACGAGTAACATAAAGAACGTGTTTTCAAYAACTTTGAGTTACAAAGAAACCACCCTTATGGCTGAAGCCCATGAAATCAAACTTGCTTCAAGCTGAGGGAATATTCAGAAAAAGTAACGGCTACACGTTTTTCTCCTTATTATGTTTTTAGACAGCTACTGTGGGGATCGGTTGTATTTTGGTCTGACCTAGTAAGCTGTTCTTATGGAGGACTAACAGTTTTAGAAGTACTTATTCCAGAATTAAGCTCTGTTGTTCTCAGAAGTTAAATATAAACACCTGTAAAATTGTATTTATTTCTGCAACATTTGCACTGTGCACAAGAGAAAACCTTTTTAAAAATTAAAGCTGTATATATTAGCATGTATGAAATTCAYGTGCAATTGCATTTATTTATAAGCATGCCTGTGAAGTTTAGGGAAGAAGTTTTCAACTCACTTATTTCACTAGCAACCTGGTCCAGTTTTTCTTTTGACCTACTGATAAGAGCCACCTTCATTCCACGTCTTGCTAACTGCAACAAAACAAAACAGGAGACATAAGAACAATCATAAATCACTTTCAAGTTGGTATCCTAATTAAAGGAATTGCATAATTTGTCAAACATCACAACAATCTATGACCAGCGAGTTTGAAAAAATTACARTTTTAAATAGAGACATGAAGGGGTAAACCAGGACAAATACTTCCACGCTACTTCTTACTTGACTCCTTTCACGACAGATTTATYATCTTCTCAGTCATTCAATGCAGGTGTATAGGCACATTTATAAAATAGAAAACCAACAGCAGATATTTTACAGAACTTTTACATCACCTCTGCAAGTCAGAGCAAAGAAGTTATTACCCACAATTAAGTTTAACGTGCCAAGTTAAGATATCCATGGTCACTTGAACAACCGTGTTGCAAAATTACCCCAGCACTCAATACTTGCCTCCTCTAGTCAGGAAGTCTACTTTTACTTCGTACTAATCATGGGTATGAAGGTAAATTTACTCATGCAGTTCTTTTAGAGAAGCTGTGTAACTTAAGCTGTGGCCAGAGCGTATCCCGGTCATCAAATCAGACCTGCCGCTGCAGGTTTGTAATGTGACCCAACAACTCAATTTAAAACTGTCTGCGGAAAGACAGCTACATATCTGAATTACTCTGCAATGAAAACAAACAATGTTTGTGACTACTGTGAGTCCCTSTTCCAGTGAAATGTAAAACCAATATATCCACACTTCATAGTGACACTGCCCTTCAGACACTTAACACCTACATAAAAAAACACAGGTAAGTTCTTGTTGCTCCAATAAAACTCCTTCACTGCCTTAGGAAGCAGATGAGAATGGGTCTTAAAGGAAATAAAAAAAAAAATCCCAAAAACCACAGCATAGTATAGTGACAACCTAAAGTGACTTAATCTCATCTACCTTTCTAGCAGAAGTAGGCAAACCARGAAAGCTTTCAGAGCGAAGTATGACAAAGTTCGTCAGTGAACCCCCCACTTCACTCCCACGTGTGATCTCTAAGCAGAAGAAATCTCATACTGGATCTCTCAGGAGCTTAGAGTGAGGTGTGATGAAACCACAGACACTCACACTAGGAACTGCTACCAAACCACCACCAAGTTCAGGCTCACGGGTAACTTACRCTTTCCGCTCAAGGAAATGATCTAGCCTTATGAGGACGATTGTCTAAAMGGGATGAACACATCCACCTCCAGATAAGCACCTGGCTCAGGAATAAGCTTTTCATAAAGCGAAGCAGTAGGCTTGGAGGGCAGGGGGGAGAAGGGAATGACACGGCATTCTCTCATTCCACAGGATCAAGGCGGCGAGGGCAAATACTTTACCTAAAAGTATCTCAGCCTGTAACGCTGAGGACAACCTGAAAGTAATCGACTCAAGAGTCTGAAACAGCTGTGGTCCCATGGGGCAAAAAAGCCCCAGAGATGTTCCTCACGGGTGCAAGCTCCAGACCGTTGACACGCAGTTTGCTTTCTTTCAGCAGTCATAGTCTCTGGGCTCCCAGATTGCTTAAGTAGGTACCTGAGAGAAAAGTATCCGGCTGTACTTGTCTCGAAAGCCGAGGAAGCAAAGCCATGCCAACGCACCCAGCTAGTGGAACCTCAGCACCTCCACCACAAGAGTGAGCTTGAGAGAAGCTSCTGCTATGTTGACACTAAAGGGACACACTCTGAGAAGCGCATCTGAAATCTGGAAATGGAAACCCATTTGCAAGAGGAATCCTTTGAGGRCAGAGCACATGAAATGGCCAAGGAAAGAGCCTGTAAGCAGGAACAAATACCACTTAAAAGAAGTAATCAAACGTGGAAAAGATACAGTGCTCAACGGCAAGTTCAGTTTGAATATGATGAAACCAGATTAGTTTCTGCTGAGCACTCTGAATTCACTGGTAGAGGCCTAGTGAGTTGAAAAGAACCACAATAATCTGAAGAGCAATAATGATCCTCTGAGATCCCAGTAACTAATTACATTTTTATATAAGGAACAAGGAAGACCCTGTTACTTCATAGATAACCTGCCATTATACTTGGATCTTTGGCCAATGTCCCTAGGGACATGAAAAGGCTGAATGAGAAGACCTTAAAACTAATCACAAAAACTCACCCAGAGTAGCAAACATTCGGAAGATGCTCTTGTAGCCTAAGGATTAATGCAAGCAAGAGTCACCATTCTAACGGGGTCGGTGGACACAGGCGTCTGATTTCCTTAAATCCCACGTTAGTAACTACCACATTTTCCACTTTGGTAGCAAAACTCGGCTGCTGTTAAAGCCCTTTCTCTCCAAGATGGAAAGGAATGTCATTAACTCTGCTTTGGTGGGCTGTCAAAGCTCTTGTTAGAGTAGGTATAGCAAGAGGATCTACAAAAAGCAATACTAAGCAGATGTGCACAGCAGAGTACTGCAGAGTACGCAACGGGATCGCCACCTCTAGTTTGTCACTAGCATACAAATACATCTGAGATTAAATTTAACTCATGATTTGCAAAAGCGAACAGCAGACAGCGAGAGGGGCAACACATAGCGACTCCTGACCATATCCTTTAAAAAGAAAAAAAAAAAGAAAGAAAAAAGTGTGGTGCTTTGGAATCAAAGACTGGGCGAGTATTACGCAAACAGAGAAGAAAACTTGCATTTATTATGGCACTACCTTTCATGAAGGGGTGGTCCAGTGATGAAAAGGATATCAGTGTTGAGCAAGGAATAAAGATCTTAATACTTCAAAAGTGAAAAGTGTAAAAACAGCTCTTTGCTTGGAAAAGAAGGAAAGTAACCAACAGAGCAGAGTATAACCAGAGAAYCTACAAACTCGTAACATTCTTCCATCACTTACTGCTGAGCATGTCAAACTTTCGAAGAGGTGATTCTCAACACACCGTTACATTTCTCACAAACTCCTCCAAGGAGAAGAAAGTCATCTGCATGATTATAATCACAGGCATCAGTGCCCAGGCAGCTGTGTGCCAGTGGCATYTACAGTAACCTGATGGGAATATAGTAACCTGATGGGAATTTCTAGTACAAAGTCAAGTCTTTGCCGGCAATCTCTAGAGTTAATTTAAAGACTGAGAAGTCTTCTCAGGTATTCCACATTTCACCCTGCATTCACACTTGACTTTACCAAGTGTTCTTCATCCACGTGAACTGTCAAAGGGTGGATATGTGGTTTATTCTAACTAAATAAATAACAATAATAAWTTTTAAAAAATAGAAACGTGTTTTTATTCTATAGCCCACGAATGAATATTTGTACCCTTTGGGRTGCTTTTGGGGAGCTCTGTGCCTATAGCAACTACAGCAGAGATGCCGAAACAGTCAAGTGTTTTCCAGCAGGATCTCACACTTGYGATCAGCTTTCCTAATAGGGGTTCATATACAGGGGTCTGCCAGCAGCACACTTTTGCGTTGGAAGGCAGCCTGGTTCTCAGAAACACCAGCAGAACATAAAGCAAGCTGTAGTTTCACTCACCCAATAACCTAACGTACAGATCCTGAAACTAATCTCCCATGATGTTCAGAGGGTGTCTCCCACACCAGYGGACTTCCTCCTGATAGTGCTATGCCCTGGGCACAACGACCTCCTTCCACTTGCCCCGGGTAGTTAAATTTAAGTGTTGCATCATTTGCTTAAGTGCCACGTGACTGGGATATTTGGCAYGTATAAGCTGTCAGCTCTATGCCAGAATCAGGCACTGCTGGCATCAGGTTTAATTCCCTTTGCAGCCGACTCCCTCTGTCTCAACCCAGTAGGACGAGGTGCTACTTTCTGCAAAGCAGAAGGGAATTTGGGGGCTAAGGGTACGGGTGGCAGGGCACACAGCAGATGGAAGGGAAATATGAAGGGCGAGGACTACCCGGAAAGATGAACGCTACTTTCCCCGTGGGCTCTGCGGAACAAAAWAATTCCAGAAAAAAGGAATCTCTCACTGCTGATCTCCTCACACAAAGTACGCTGGTGTTTCAGAGAACACAAAGATGAGTACAGACAGGTTCACTTTGGTACTGATGCCGGAGTTGAAAGTTGTTTTTGCTATAAATTGTTGTAGTCAGCACTATTTGYCATGATGTTCTCTGGGCTTATAGGCTAAATTGCCCCATATTAACAGGCACTTTCTGTCTTAAGCCATACATTCCAGTACCATATTTGGAGCCTACATATCCATCAAGTGCAGAAGTACAGTAAAAGAGATAGAGGTAAAACCCAGCTTCAGAGACTTCATGAACTATAGAGAATAATTGGAACATACTGCAGGCAGCTAGAAATGCCATTTAGTCAGTGCCTGGAAATACCAAAAGGAACTACCAAGGGCTGAGAAAGTTAAAATAATTGTAACAACTAAAAAAAGTTAAAAATAAAAACTGAAGGACAAAGTAAGGGCTGAAAGTAGAATTCATAAACAAAGGAAACTAACAAAAAGGRATACAACTTTTAGCTGGTCCCCTGAGGTAGGCAAGGCAAGAGATCTCCCTCTCCACAGATACCTACGTTAAGATAAGGTGAGGAGATATGACCTGCTGCTGGACAGAGTTGAGACAGCACGACATCTTGCCAAGGATCGAGATACACTTCCAAGTGATAAGAATTCTTACCTCTTCTGCATAGGCTTTTCCAATCCCATCAGTAGCTCCTGTGACCACTGAAAAAGAAAGACGGATATACATTAGTTGCTTCACAGAAATAACTGCAATGGGTGTTCATTAGTAGGCCGTTAAAGTACTCATTCCAGCCAAGAGACACATCAAAGTTTCTGGAATAAGTGTACAACTCATTAAATCTCTTCGGGAACTCGCACTAAAATCTTTCCATATGTAAAAAAGGAGAGGAAGAGAAGGAGTTATGAGCCTAACAATTATTTTAAGAATCACGTTCAGCACGCCTTCTCATGTCAGTCCTCTGGCCCACTATGCTTCTTCAGAAGCTTTGCAGACTAAGAGAGATTTCCAAGTCATTTAACTAAAAAAAGCTCAKTTATGACTATTAAACCAGCTCTCAACTTAGTTTTAAGTATATAGTAAAATAAAAAGCATCTTAAAGCCTGCAAGCATCCAATCAAACAAACATTTTAGGACACAGGCAACAGGTCTCCGTTAGTGACTGTCCAGTAGATTTCAGATCCCTGTGACCATTGTGCTTACCAGCAGCAAGTCTGAGTGACTGATGCAGCTATCAGTTGCAAGCTGGACTTCTAGAGCTTAAGCTTTTTCACCCGTGGGTGACTGGGATCTGTGTCAAGCCTCAAGTCTTTCTAGGATTCTTTTCCACATGCTGAGAAGCTCYGAGTGACTCAACATGCCATTAGTTTGACAGATTATTCCAGGGCTCTCACCACACCAGTAGCTGATCATCTCAATTTGCTCGCTAAATAGCAATTCCTCCATCCAGAATCTGCTTCTGCAACTACTTTTTAAGCAAGCACATTCAGCACCACTTCCTTTTTCTCTCAGSTCTTCCTTCTCATCAAACCCAATGCCTACACCTCAACATCCTTACTCATTTAGCTCTCCACTCATTCRTCTGTCTCTACTCTCACTCTCCAAGTGCCTACAGAATATACCGGATTTTTCTGTTTGTCCTCATGTCAGATCARAACAGCCCGGTTTGTGCTTCCACTGCTTATCTCTGAAGGTAGGCACGCCCAAATAATTGGGCTGTTTAACATTTCAGAAAACTGAACTGGGAGTGTTGGTTCAACTCTCAGGTCAACCTCTACCTGAGTGAAACTCACGGCAGACAGAGGTGTTGTCCGGCACTGGGATTCAGCAATAACTTCCCTTCAGGGCACCAGAAGCAGATGTGTTTGCGAGTCTCTAAATTGGAGACACATGGATTTGACGGATGGACCACTCGGTGGATAAGGAATTGRCTAGATGGTCACACTCAAAGAGCTGCGGTCAACAGCTCTAATGTCCAAGTGGAGACCAGTGACGAGTGGTGTTCCTCAGGGGTCGGTATGGGGACCGGCGCTGTTTAAGCTCTTTGTTGGCAACATAGACAGTGGGATTGCGTGCACCCTCAGCAAGTTTGCTGACGACACCAAGCTGAGTGGTGCGGTCGACACGCTGGAGGGACAGGATGCCATCCAGAGGGACCTGGACAGGCTTGAGAGGTGGGCCCGTGTGAACCTCATGAAGTTCAACATGGCCAGGTGCAAGGTCCTGCACCTGGGTCAGGGCAATCTCAAGCACAGATACAGGCTGGGCAGAGAATGGATTGAGAGCAGCCCTGAGGAAAAGGACTTGGGGGTGTTGGTTGATGAGAAGCTCAACATGACTGGGCAATGTGCGCTTGCTGCCCAGAAAGCCAACCRTATTCTGGGCTGCATCCAAAGCAGCGTGGCYAGCAGGTYGAGGGAGGGGATTCTGCCCCTCTGCTCTGCTCTGGTGAGACCCCACCTGGAGTCCTGCGTTCAGCTCTGGGGYCCYCAGCATAAGAATGACACGGACCTGTTGGAGCGGGTCCAGAGGGGGGCCACGAAGATGAYCAGAGGGCTGGAGCACCTCTCCTATGAGGAAAGGCTGAGAGAGTTGGGGTGTTCAGCKTGGAGAAGAGAAGGCTCCGAGGAGACATTTTAGCAGCCTTCCAGTACCTGAAGGGGGCCTACAAGAAAGCTGGAGAGGGACTTTTTACAAGGGCCTGTTGCGATAGGACAAGGGATAATGGCTTTAAACTGAAAGAGGGTAGATTTAGATTAGATATAAGGAAGAAATTCTTCACTCTGAGGGTGGTGAGGCACTGGAACRGGTYGCCCAGAGAACTTGTGGATGCCCCATCCCTGG
Source organism: Oceanodroma leucorhoa (assembly GCA_030449065.1). Taxonomy (NCBI): domain Eukaryota; kingdom Metazoa; phylum Chordata; class Aves; order Procellariiformes; genus Oceanodroma; species Oceanodroma leucorhoa. Next base: position 5,585,503 of record JASVER010000065.1, read on the forward strand.
AAGTGTTCAAGGCCAGGCTGGATGGGGCTTTGAGCAACCTGGTCTAGTGGAAGGTGTCCCTGCCCATGCCAGGGGGGTTGGAACTAGATGATCTTTAAGGTCCCTTCCAACCCAAACTATTCTAKGATTCTATGATTTGATTAGTCACTGCTTGCAGATCACCCGTAACAGTTGGCATGCAAACAGCAGCCAGAATATTTCTGTTTGAGTAATAACAGCTAGGAAATGCTGTAACCATTTCAGTTTCTATGCCTGCTAGCTATAAATAAGTGGACGTAATAACAAGTGATGAAGCCGCCAGCAAAGGTCCTATTTGAGCTTGAATGGCCAGCCAACAGCGCAGTAACAGGCTAAGAATGAAAGATCCAGTCATGCCTCTGACTCGAGCTAGATTTACAGATGACGGTACATACACATATGTTTATCCCTTCCCCGGTTTCAAGGTTTATTTGCAAGATGCCATAGCTCCAGTGTGATAAGGATACACAGGACTGCACCATTAGCATACTAACACGTACTGCATACACAGGATGCTCTGGCTAGTAAATGGAGTTCTAGCTGCTGCACTGTTAGCCCCAGTGAATTTTATTGAGAAAGCCAAGCGGCTGTGTCACACCGTTTTGCCGCTTCCTATCCAGCCACGGTTAGGGAAGTGTGAGTAACAGTTTTGTTACAGAAATAAATCCACATATAGAAAGGTCGAGCGAGGGTCCAAATGACGAAAAAAGCAGACCTTGGGGAAGAAATCAAGAATACACTCCCAGGAGTCCACTTGCCTGCAACCAAACTTGTGCCAATATTGTTGCCCATTTAGCCAGACAGCATTACAGTCCTGCAGGATGGCACCGTCCCTCTAGTCCAAGGAGTAACGAGCTTCAGTTTCAGCCTTGCTGATCTTGGGTTTCRCATTAATGCAGTATCACACAATTCGTTATTGCTTCAGCAAAACAATGAAACGAACAAGAGCACAGCGAAAACCTGTACCAGTACCACTCCTCGTTAGGCTTACAGCAGTGGTTGGACATGTTCTRTGTTGGACATGTTGACCCCAGTCTGGAAAACATTCAACTCCAGTAACTCAGTGAAAGGGTTGTTTCCTTCGTTATAGTTAGTGAGGTACCTAAAGAACAGCCATTCCCTATAACGCTTATAGGCCATTTTTTCTCCTTCCAACTCAAAATTCATGGACTTAATGGTTTTACTCCCAGATAACAAGCTCAGCATTTTAAAATACTGTTTTCTGACACTGCGAGTTGTTCAGCTCCTAGCAGCTACAGCTGAGAGTGCATGCTCCGTAAGGCAGGGACTCCAAAAACCATCCATAGCACTTTAAAGGCTTAGTAAAGTGCAAGTACAATTTCAGTCAAGGATATTTACCTCATTTATTGAATCCATTGCTTAGGTAAATTGTAATAGAATTGGCCCGAGCATGAGACTTAAGAAGCTGAAGATCAGGGATTTCTAACTGAAGTACGAGTACCAGAACGGTTCCTCCCTTTTTAGGCCCTACTTCAAATTAAAATAACCTGTAGTCCAGAGGTTAAAGTACCCTCCAGAACAGAACTTGAGAAATTTAAATAAATCTGATATAGATAAATGATGAAAAACATTACAAAATCCCACCAGGAAAAAAAAGTGCTTGAGCCATTGCCTACAATAAACAGGCCCCTAGCTGATACACATTAGCTTCTGCTGCAGGTAAAGGCATAAGCATTAGAATAAAGTACACAGCTAGTTTTTCTTAGCAATAAGGGGAATCCTGTTCTCACAAGAAAGCACTAATACCATCATTTTATTAGTGGCTCCACTTTGAGAAGGATAACTTTGCCTCCTGCTCCCACACCATCTTGAAGAACAMACACAGTACAAGGACTGTTTTCCAAGGTATAACCCAAAACCCACCTTTTTTCAGGCCACACTTCTCTTCCTAAGGCCCTTCAAGGGAAGCTGCCTGGCTCAGCTCTCACCCATTCTAAGCAAAYGGATTTCCCATCAACAGCTGCACTGGTGCAGAGGCCATCGAGGTCGGCACGGGAAGACTGCGATGGGAGACGTGCACTAATACAGACCTGTCCTGCTGCTGACCAGTAGCGCCCAGTTCAGCCAGGGAGCCGCGGTTACTGCCCATTTATGGGATCCCAGTGAGCAGTTTGGCGGGTCAGAAAGGCCGCCCAGGCGGGTACCTGCCAGGGCAGAGCGCAATACTTCGACCCTAAGCTGTAAAAGCAAGGAAAAGAGGTGGGGTAGAGGCAACTGGACCAACGTCACAAAAGTCACGATTCAGCCACCTCATCTTCCTCCATGTTTTGGATTACCTAAAGTGTATATTCTATGGGGAAGGGGAGAGTGATGAAAAAGAGGCTTTAGTAAGACTTGTCCATTAGCAAGGCACTTGTAATTTTCATATTGATTACGTTTATCTCTTGTTTCCACTCCSAGCCAAGTGTTGCAGTTTTAACTACTCCAAAGCTGTGCCAGTTTAACTAAATTTTTACTATCGACTTGATGCACCAAAGCTAGTTTAACTCCAAGTGTGGATTAAGCTTTTAAATTCTGTTTCTTCTACAGACTGCCTTCCAAAAGTTACAAACTGACTGCAGTTGGCAGAGCTTAAAGAAGGCAAAGCAAGTAGGGCAGGAATAAGTTATTGTCTGTACAAGAAAGCTGCACCAGCTCCTAAGTGTGGTTATACACATTTACCCAGTAGTCAGACTAACTGTAGTAGCTTCCCACTTCAGCCATCTGCCGTCTCCAGAAGAGAAGTGAGAAGAGTGCCCAGGCAGCTCCCGTGCGAGCCCACCGAATAAAMGTTTGCCTGAATGGAAGCTTGTATTGAAGCACTAGCTGATTTTAGGCAAAGAAGTCAACATCCACCTTCCCCTGACTTTTGGGGCTGTAGACGAAAAGGGGAAGAAAAATAAGGAAAGGTATCCAGTAACATGACATGCTCTGAAAACAGCTCACTCTTAATAAATCAATATATGCACTCGCATTGGGCTGGAGATGTTCTACCCCAGGAAGCTACCACTAGCCAGAGTTCAGCAGCTCTGGACACAAGGTATTTCACAAAATAATTAGACTGCATCCAGAACAGATTCCCATCTCAGGACAAGCTTTTTTGACACTAGCCTATGTATAAGTACAGAGCTGGCATGTGCAAGACTACAATGTCTTTTCTCAGTTCTGAAAAACCTGCCCAAAGACTCCCGTTCCGAGTCACAGAGTCCACACAGCCTGGCCCTAGCGAGACCAGCACACTGAAAGGAACATCTCTTGCTCTTCTACGTAATGACACTTTCTTGACTGGGTAACACTGGCATAATCATTGTTATAACAAGTTACGGATGTATGCATGGGTTTTATCCTCTAGTCCCAGCTTTCATTTCAGTTGTGCATGAACAGTCTTATATTCCAGCTGACCCTATACTGTCCAAAATGGTAGACAAGAAGTGGGAAAGCTGGTAAAACACTTAAACTCACCATTCATGCTAGCTACTAGTGTACACCGCATAAGTGTAAGTGACTTTGCACCCACCAGTGCTTTGGATACAGCCTTAAAGTGTAAGTGTGCAAAGAGAAACTTCCAATGTAGTATCAAAGTCTCTGAACAAGGCAAGCAGTGTGGGGCATCATCTGCTCCCACCACTGCAGGAGCTTATGCCATATGTAGGCTGTAGATCTTTCAACTGCCGTTGCATATATACAAGTCATCTGCACAAGAACTCAGATCAGCATCTGCACAAGAACTCAGATCAGCATCTGCACAAGAACTCAGATCAGCAGTTAATTTTTTAATTACAGTATTATCCTTAATACATCACGCAATCATTTCCGTAAGTCACCAAAATCTCCACCTTAGGACAGTATAACGTCTTTGCCCTAAAGATTGTGTCAGAATTTTCCTTCCTATATGGTGCAGGGAGAGAAGAAAGAAARAAARAAAGAAAGAAAGAAAAAAAAMCCCTTTCAACTTCTGCTTTGAGTTTACTTAAACATCTTTGACCTCTCACAATGACCTCTTCAATTTAAGATACAGCTACACAGGAATCCACCATAGCAGGTCCACAGGAATCCACCATAGCCTCTACTACAGGACTAGTTACCGATAGACACAACTCACTAATTCTCTAAACCTTAATGCCACCTAGCCACTTCACCTCCCGATGTTTCACATGGTGCGTTTCGCAGCTTTTGTCACATACACAACAGATGTTCATAAGCGCTGGCATTATTTCCTGTCCAGTGCCAAACTCAAGGCAACCCTTGACAACCACAGGGCAAAGTTAAATGAATTCAGCAGGCAGAGATGCTTGGGCTCGCACTAAAAGGGAACAGCTTTCCTGTTATTAAAAAAAGCCATAGACCAAGCCTATGAAACACGCTGTGTAACCAGCCAGTGACTTTAGTCTAGAAGATTAATATGCCCAGTGGTACRTGACTTTAGGGGCTAAAAATGCAGACTCTTCTCCAGAAGGCTTACAGAGGGCTGAATATGCAAATGCTTCCAATAGCACCGGCATCCTTCAGAAATCCCACAGCCCRTGGCTAAACAGGCACGGGATAAGGTACCGCCAACGGTGCGGGGAGCTCACATGTTCTTTCTGCTTGTAAAAAGTAACAGCCGCTGCCTTCCCAAATAAGAGGTCACCTAGAAAACATCCACCACGTCCTAAGGGGTACACCAGATAAACATTACCTGCTGTTAAAAAGGGGACTACCATTCTGCAGCCAGGCAAAAGCAGCACCCAGCAGACCAAGGCAGTCTGTTTTGTGAATGAAGTGAATATTCAAGGCCCAGAAAGAACATTTTTATCTGCTTCTTATGCAGCCAGGACATCTTAAAACAAAAGCAAAGAATGGTGCAGTAACGCATGAGGCAGGCGTATAGAAATCATCTCGTCTCACGACAGGAGCAAGGACCAGCGTTGACACAGGGAGAGGAAGCAACAGCAAGCATAGAAAATTCTACTGCAGTTCTGCAAAGCAATCACGCTGAAACAAGATTATAGATTCGTGACTCCCCAATTCAAGGTTAGCCTACAGTGAAGACAAAGCTTAAAGAGATCAAGCCTGCCTTCAGATACAAACACATGTTTTCCACGGCAAAGTAAGCTTTTGAGATGCCTAATGGAGAYAAAGCATGGCATACTTTTACCCATGTTGCTGCTAGCAAGCAGCACCAGGCATACTCCTTGCACTGGTTTGACTACCTGCACAATGAAGCTAAGAACTATTATGCGTGTTCTCTGCTAGCCTCTTCAAACTACAAATTCATTTCAGTTCAGCCATTTTCCCATTTTCAGTAAGAAAAGCGTGAGTTTTTAGGCAATCTTTCAAAGTACTGCAGGTGCACTCGTGCATGTCATTACCTAGGAAGAAGAACCCAAGCCACTAACACTGTTATTCCCCCTAGAAAAATGCGGGTCCAGCAATTTGGGARTACCTATACTCTTCCTGCCAAAAAATTAAGCTAACAAACAGATCTCAAGGCGGGCAGCTCAGCTACATTTGCTGACCCCCTGAGAGGTATTCCAATGTGTTGTCAAAATGGCCACTGCAGAGCTAGTCTCTCGGCTACCTCCTCCAGTCACACGGAAGAGCCATCCCTGTCCTGTAAGACTGAACCCAGATACGAGTGAGGGTCTGGCACGGCACGGCACCCAGCTGTAGCAGATATCAAGAATAAAGAACAAACTAGGAACCTAGTGTGCCTTGTTAAAGCAATACAGTTGAGAGAAACTGCATAGCACAGCTAACCTTAGCATAGGTTTAAAGTACAACACATAAATAACTGAAGACTCGAGATTCTTCTGCTATGAAACACAGAGGCTATATTAAGAATATGACAGCTCCTGGGGAAAACAAAAGCTGGCAAGGGGAGAAGAGACTATCCCTGCTTGGCATCAAGCAGTGCTTCATTTATTACAGATTTATATAAATCACTGGCATTTGACCAATACCAAGCTTCTAGATTATCTCCAGCCAACAAAAGTACTTCAGTCTGTGCTAGTTAAAAATATTCTACTTTTTGTCCTCAGCTTGCTAGGAACGGCTATTTTTAGTAAGAGCCCAATCAACCTTATCAAAATCAAGCATCAAAAATAGACTGGAGAAACACTGGAAGCAAATACTATTTTTAGCTGCTCTATCCCTGCCGTTACCCACAAATTCTGACTGCACAGACCATGCACGAGTGCTTAGTTATTCTAGGCAGATCCTCGTTGTGACCCTTTTTTTTCCCTGAACACCTGAATGCAGAAAACACTCGATTGATTAAAGATTAATACAGCCGCAAACCGTGACAGCTGCCTTTCGTCTGAGTGCTTTCGGGGAGGGGGAGAATATGGGATGACAGAGAGCTTGCATCAGTATTCCTCTTGGGGATCTATTACATGGAAAGAAAATTGCTATTTCAATTCCCTTTTGTTGCTAAAAATAGCAGCCCCAATTGATTCAAGCAAACAGGGCACCAGCTTAGCAATGCCAAATTTAGAAACCACTGAAGTCCCAAAGAGTGAACGCTAACGCAGTCTAACACATGCCAGCTCATATTTAACAAAGAACAAAGAAGATAAGCATGCCGGCTGCAAGTTAATAAGACAGCAGTAACTCCCTGCATTTTTATTAAACAAAAACAGAAAACTCAGTGCAAAAAATAAGACAAACTTCACTTCTATTCTCAATTTAACTTGCTGAAATAGGAAGTCTCATCAGAAAGATCATCTGTACCTGAGCTGAAATGCTAGAAATTGTGTTGGTTTTTTTTTTTTTTTTTCATATAAAGGGTTTTTTCTGCACAAAGGAGCTAACACCTAATGGTCAGGCTTTGAAAAGACAGGCTATAGAAAAAGGTTCAATTCCCAGAACCAAACACTTACTTGGTAACAGCTTGTGTCTAGGAGCTAGGATTGTGGGTAGAAAAATATTCTATAAATATCACAGCACTGACAAGTTCCCATTTCATCCAGAACTACAGCAAGAAAGGGTTTTGGGCAGTGCACTCTCAAGATTTCTTTAGAGTTGAGAGCTAGAAGCAATCTAGAAATCCCAACAAGAAAACCGTACGGAAGAGTTCATGAAAGTCACGGGCAACGCTTATGCAACACCAGTTCCAACCGCGAGCTCTCCCGTTCCAACTTCTACGTGAGCTCTCCCAGTTCCAGGGTGGCCTTCTTTCACCCCCTCACACGCACGCCTTTGCCATGAGGTGGTCTTCTCTGTTGGTCATGGGCTGCTGTGTTATGGATATGGGAGTCTGGGAGGAGAGGGGGAACTTTGTCATCCTGCCACCTGCATTCGGAAACCCCCACCCCATCCTGTTAGAAATTTAAGAACTTTGCTTCTCTCAAAGCTTTTGATTCAGAAAAATATCAGGTGAAGCCAAGAGCGCCCTGAACTTAACTTCTGCAATAGTGAGGAAGGTGGCCAGATCATCTGCTCAAGTCTGAGTTAAGCATACGCTAAAGCTATTGCTGCCTTGTGCTCAGTAAGACACTGCCGTAAGAGTTACTGCACGGTATTAATATTCAGCAAAAACAAGCTCTCATTTGTTCGTCATTGCAAAATACGTGACAGATGCTGACTGTCACTGCAAGCACGACCAGGCCAAGAAAGCACATGCATGGAGGTCGTTCAAATTACCATTTTGGGTTCCTCCTGCCTCTAAGAGAGGGTGAATATACCAGGAAAATTTTGAAGATCAGATAGCTCGGGACTGACAGCATCTGAAGATTTTTAGTGTGTTTGCCACCGGAAACATGCATAGATAAGTTGCTTTTCTGAGAAGGAACGAAGCAGCCAGTAGAAAGGCCTCTGGGTCTGGAGCCTGCAAAGCTGAAAGAAGCCTCTACTTAAGAAGTCACTAGAAGAAATTCCAGTTTCTTTCCTTTCGCTTTATATTTGTAACAGGCAAGAAAAATAAATTCAAGTCAGTGACATGGCAACAAAAAACCAACACCTGCGAATAGAAGAAGATAACAAATGATCTTGGCAAGCTATGGGCATATTCATTTCAAGTCAAAGCTATGCAATGTGTCAGAATAATCAGGAGCATAGGAAAAGAAGTGGAGACTGGGATAAAACGCAGCGCTAGATCCATTTTTAATCAAAAAAGGCAAACTGTGCCAATCTTTTAAAAAATGTGATCAGTTTAGACAAGAATAATGCTCCAGACCTACGAGGCAAAACAAAATCATTTTATATGACGACCATAAGAAACTATGACTGTGAAGGTGACTGGGACCGAACGTAAGAATCTTAGAATATCATCAGGAGCTACCTGGGGAGGCATCCACAACAGTTCAGACCAAAAAAAAAAAAAAAAAGGAGCTTTATCAGGATAAAAACAAATTACTAGTTACGCTCCTCAGGGACTGATCTTAACACAAATCCTGTTCAGCATCCTGTTCATCTTGACCATCGCACGAAGAAGGGAATGCTTTGTGAACTTCACAGACAACCTAGCTACTGAAAAGGATCACAGCGTCACACCGCAAAGAATTAGATGGTTTTATAGAGCAGAGTAATAAAAACTTAATATTGCTAGATATTACGTGGTGACACGGCAGTACCAGATGTCAAGACGCGCACTTGAGACTAACTTTGCTTAGAGTTGAGGTGACCATTGTAAGCAATGGAAGAAAGGTGCCTGGGGTGCAGTGGCTGAATATAAAATGGACTATAAACTGCCATTTTGCTGTAGCTATAAAGACAACTTATATAACCTGATTGCACCCACTGAGGTGCTTCCCATAGTAAAAGAAAGCAATAATACATTAAGTCATTTAAATGGGAACACCTACCAAAAAAAGGGCTGCTAAGATGATTAAGAGTTACCTGTGTTGGGAGATGAGTGTAAAAGGCTTTTGTTTGCTCTTCCTAAGCTCATGTAGTGTAACCGCCAGAAAAGGAAAAGCTCAGGTTAACATTGGGAAGAAAATATGAGTTGGTCACAATTAAGACTAGAAATTAGGATATCTCAAAGGAGAAAGAAAATTGTTTCTGACTCTGAAGAGCACAGTAAGGGTACGGAATCTGACCTGCAGGAGGAGCTCCGAGATGCAAGACAGCAGTGCAGGACAAGACTGACATAACTCTGAAAACAAACTTCCAACAAGAATCTGTTCATTACTATCCATTTAATGGATCAGAATCAAAATGAGAAACAAAATAAGCCTGACTGTAATTTGTTGATTGTCTTTGATACACTCTATTAATCGCATGGTTCTAGGCTTCCTCAGGTTGTCAGAGGGCATCAGAGAAATTCTCCTTTTTTCCCCTCCCCATCGCAACACACAATTTGACTTCCAGAGTGACTCTGCTCGTCACTTCATGAAAGAGAGGCTAGCTGCAGCTAGAGATATGAGAGACAAATGATATGAGACAAATGCACAGTGATCCTAATAGAACAGAGACTCTGGTTTCATGAAGAGGATCTGAACTGGGAAGGTGATCCTTCTGGAACCCCCTATTGTGCTGGCAATAACTCAAATTGCCTTACTCAAGCACCTCCATATTCAAAGTGAGGGCACCAGTCTCCAAAACACATTTTAGGGCATGAAAAGAAGCAACAGCACCTTGTAACTGCTTTGTAAGATCAGACTATGGGCATGAAATTCCGTACATGTCAAGAGACCCCAGAATGCAGTGCTAAATAGAACCTTTTCTCTACACCTTTGAAACATTGGTTGACCTTTCACAGCTTCATGACTAGGACCTGAACTATTTAGAACTACACAAAACACAAAGTCTTGAAGAAATCTTTAAATGAAGGTTTGGGTACATTTCAAACATAATGCATCATTCAGTACAGGTATAGCACATCACGACGCATCAGGTCATTAGAAAAAAAAAACACGTAACTTGATAAAAACATCCTGCCATCATTCACCTGTCCCCTCCATTTGCACATATCCAGCTATCTATATTGGAAGTGAGGGAAAAAAACATAGTGTAGACAGACAAGTTCTCTCATAACAGTTTTATCACAAGAATAGACCTTCTGGCTCAGAACAGAGATCCAGCTAACCCAAGACTTGGTCTCAGTAATAAGTACTGAGGGGAGAATCTAAGAAGAAGCCAAGCACATCGTGATACCTCTCCAGTATACTCTTCCTGCGTCCAGCTTGCAGCTCCACGATTTGGTGGACTACAGCTGGTGATATTGGACAAATTCACAGGAGAAAAAGCTATCAAGATCTTTTACAGTAATTTTTTTTAAAATCATCTAATACAGTCTGTAACAGGAAGCCACACAGTTGAACTACATCCTGCACGGGACAGTATCATCTCCTCCTGTTCTTTTTGAAACCGATCTGCTAGTTTGGGATTTGGTGCTTTCTCCACCACCTCCTGATCATGGTAAGCAATGACACTGATCACTTTGCTTAACTTTCTCTCTGTACTTTAAATTGAAGTTGTGGCTTTTCAAGTTATTTTATATATTTATTCAACAGGTAAATCTACCGGATATAACAAAATTTATAAGATAGACATTCAGGCAACCCTTTGATGGGAGCCCCTATCAGAATCTCTTTGGACTACAGGTTTGCAGATAGCAAATGAATTAAAACATTAAGTACATTGAAAACACAAAAATGATATAAAAATATTCCATCTATTAGAAAAATCATGCTCCTTCCCTATATCCAGAATTAAAATCCTCATTTTGAATGCAAGTTAGAGAGTAGAATTTCAGTGCGTCAACAATACACCAAAAATAGGCAAACTGGGAAGTACAGAAAGACTAAGAAAACTGACACTGTAGAAACTGATTTTTCTTCCTAACTTCCAGCTCCCAATGAACCCCAAGCTGCAGAACCGCTCGGACATTTCTTCACCATCCTCATCAGCACCCTGCCTTGTGCCAAAGATAATAAACATGTGCAGCAGCTAACTCTGCAACAAGGATCACTGCGCCCAAGATAAAACATTCTCTGGGAAAGACAGGTAGACGGTCTCCGAGAAGAAAGAGAGCTACAGAGACTCTCAGCGGTACGTTCTCACCCAACGCAGCCTGCCAGCTTTCAGCTCACGGGCCCATCCATAGAATCATAGAATCATTAAGGTTGGAGAAGACCTCTAAGATCATCAAGTCCAACCATCAACCCAGTACCCATGCCCACTAAACCATGTCCCGAAGCGCCACATCCACACATTTTTTGAACACCTCCAGGGATGGTGACTCCACCACTTCCCTGGGCAGCCTGTTCCAATGCCTGACTACCCTTTCAGTGAAAAAAATTTTCCTAATATCCAATCTAAACCTCCCCTGGTGCAACTTGAGGCCATTTCCTCTCGTCCTATCACTTGTTACTTGGGAGAAGAGACCAGCACCCGTCTCTCTACAGCCTCCTTTCAGGTAGTTGTAGAGAGCGATAAGGTCTCCCCTCAGCCGCCTCTTCTCCAGGCTAAACAACCCCAGCTCCCTCAGCCGCTCCTCATCAGACCCGAGTCATCCTCCACAGAACCCCTGGCTGCCGTCCAGCCTGCCGGAGAGCCGAGGAAGGCCTTGGATTCACCCAGCGCTGCACCCAAGCGACAAACCTCCTCGCAGGACAGCCCCTGGGAAGGAAAGCGGACAGCCAGCACGGTCCCAGGTGGGGGCCAGGCTGGGTTCACCCTGCTTGCTGCCAAATTGGTGCCAATACCCCAGCTAGGCGGAGGCCGGCTGCGTTGGAACCACATACCGGCACTGCGCTCCTCGGCATTTTTTTTGGACGTAGCAGGGCTTACTATCTAACCCAGGGTGGACAAGCTCTGGCTCAGACCAGCCAGCCAGGCCTGTGCTCACTTCATGCAGCCACCAGCACGTTTCTGCCTTACCTGCTTTCTCCCGTTACATTTACCCAACCTGGATATCGTTACCCTTCACGGCAGTAAACCATTTTAGGTCCAGCCTCCAATCCTTAACCTCTTATTTACAACGTGGTTTCAAACTCATCGCCATCAAAACAGATCAAAGAAATGAAATACATGGGTTACTTAATTTCTTCTGGAATACCACCTACCACTGTACGTCTTCCCACAAGGCCACTTTCCCAGGGTTTGCAAACCCTAATATGCCAAAATGAAAAAGTTCCATTTTTAGGAAGGAATGTTATAAATCAGGACAGCTACCTATCAGTGTAGAAGGAAAAACAAGTTTTAACCCTGAGAAAGGCATAGTGTTAGTTTATCTCGTGCGGCAGAAATACGACTGATAAAGCGTATCTTTGACATGCTACTTTTTAATTATACACACTTAGGGAGGTTACTAGTTAAGTCACACGACATGCTCAGTATATTATATTCCCATACACAAAAGGTGCACGCTTGTACCGCAGAACCCTCCTTAGGAATGTCTCAGTCTACAGTGCCTCTCTAAATAAGATCAAAATCCAATCCATTTTTCCCCCTTAAAGAAGGCTTAGCACATGTGTATATACAGTCTAAACATACTGAATCTCCACTTCTAATCCAAGAAGTATCAGTAACCAACTCTTACATTTGTGAATACCTACCGTTACTCATCAGAACACTTAAGTTTGCCCTGCCCCAAAGAGCCATCTTGGGTAGTAGCGCTCCTAAGACTTTTAAAATTATAAATAAATCAAAACTAATCAGGACAGAGTTGACTCAGACCTTCAACTACTGATAGAGTATTTGCACTATCTTCACTTGCTTCTCTCCGTCCTCTTTTAGCATTTGGGATGCTACGTCTCCCATCATTCGGGTAAAACCGAAGTACGCAGCCAGACCGCAGCTAGACCCTCCCGCGACCCGTCGCCCTCCTAGGCAGGCCCCCCTCGGGCCGTGAGACAACTCAGCTCCAGCAGCAAGCTGCTCCTGGTTCCCACCTCTCGCAAGCAACAGCTCTTCCCCGACACCAGCAAAAGCAGCGGAGAGTCACTCTAAAGCAAGCTCCTATCACTGCTACAGCCAGATCCCCATGTTCGGGTTCAGGGGAACACGGAAGGGGCCAGAAGCCGTACCGATTGCTCTGGTGACAGCTGTCCACCCTGAGTTCCCTGCCAACTCAGGTGGCTCTTCAAGGACTCAAGGAGCAGCTCTTTATGAAAGCCTCAGGCTTTCTACACACATACAGGGCAGCTGCACTATGGGGGTTCAGAAGCCCAGCACCCTAGAAAGCGACTGTAACATGTGGCACTCCTGCCCTGAAGAGAAGTTTGTGCTATAGATTCAGGCTTAGCGAAGGTTACTGCCTCACCGTCCCAAAACCGCTTTGCTTGGGGCCCCTGCTGCCACGCACTAGCCACTTCTCAATATCCCAGACCAGAAGAGACGGCCCCACTTCTATTTTTTAGAAGTCAGCGGACCTATATAAATTTATTGCAAAGAGATCTTCAATAGCTTCTCGAGGAAGTAATCTTATACCTGACCAGTACCCCGAAACCCTACGTGGAACCCTCTCTCAACAGCACTGCCGCATCAGGGTATTTTGGGGGCGAGCAGAGGGAGGGCAGCTGAGGCAATCAGCCCGGCAGCAAACCCCTTTGGCCCCTTCCCTTCAGCTCTATGCACCACAACAGTTCACCCATTGCAGACAATAAGCAAAGCTGCGTAAGCAGCCGAGTGCAGAAGATGAATGAACCGTGTGACGCTAAAGATCTGTGAATTGAAAAAAAATCTAATGCACGAATTAAAATCCGCACCCTCGTTCCCCCTCTCCCTTTCCCCCGAAAAAGAGATGTATAGAGCAGGACATAAAAGGAGAAGGAGAGAGAGAGGGGTGGAAAAAACGTGGTCCGACACATTTATAAAAACTGATGGCCTGTCACCCAGACACTGATGAATATTTTTTTTTTTTTGCAGGATAAAAATGGCAACCTAGAGTCTAAAAATAAAATGCTGTGCTGCAGACCTGTCTGGTTCAGCAACACCACTGGAATACAAACACACTCCCTTGCTGGTACATCTTGACTAAGATTTCAGAATAAGGGGAAAAAAAAAACCACTGTAGAACATATCTTCTATTTTTAAGGGAAAGGATTTGGGTTTTGTGGGGTTTTTTAAATAAGAATTTAGATTAGCATTATACTTTGCTTGCACTGTATAACTGCAATTTAAAAAAACCCAATCCTGAATTTTAAGTGATTGATGAGAATAGCAGACTACCTCATGCTGCACAAAGCAAATTTTTTTTCTTCCCTCCCCCAGACAATTACAATATAAGAACATATTTATCAGTGTCTTTAAATTGTAATTTCAGTAAGCTTAAAAACGTATTTTTAGAATCATGCTGCAGACAGAACTGTGGACGCTGCTATTTTAAAACCCACCCCACCCCCAGAGACAGAAAATAAAACCTTTTACTTCATTCTGCCTCAACATTTAGACTGAAAACCTGCTTAACTGTGAAGCAAAAATGACTGAACATCATTCACAAGAAGCACTAATTTCTCAAGCCTATCCACACTGCAGACAGGCTGCCTTATGCAGTAAAGATGCTATTTTTGGCAAGTGATGCAATAGCTGCAAGGGCTCTCCCAGAACCTTTCATTTAAGAGCCCAAGCCATATTAAAACGTGTTACAAGATACCTAACAACCCTGCATTGTCACCTTCCCATTCTCTGCACCTGCACATTACCCACAGCGGCCACCCTTTTTAAAGTTGTATCTTCCAAGAAAGAGTCAGATTTTACACACGAAGAGAAAAAGTGTATATATACAGCCACCAGCAAATACACCTGCCCTGCACCGTATATGACAAGAAAGTTACACAACACTGTATAGGGATTTTCTGACCTCTTGATTTTCTGTTGGAATGTGAAGCAGCTTGGCTTCCTTGCTGAATTTCTGTGAAGGCTTTGAACAGCCCACAAAGCTAATACATCTAATCCTTCCCAAAGCTATTTCCATTCTTGGAGATCTTTTAAAAAGTTCTTGTGTATAGCTGACAACTGTTAAGACACATTTCTGCTATGTGATTGTTTCAACAACTAAAAACGAGAAGAGTTACAGAGATGTTAGGGCTTTTCTTAAATTATTTTTAAAATAGAATAGGGATTTTTCAGCCCTTTGGACCTGTGGACTCTTTAGGTTTTACAACAGCCATGTGGACCTCCATGTAACAGATTAAAGCTTATTGTTAAGTTTTCCACTGAGCCCTTATAAATTCAAATTCCACCTCCCCCCTCCCCAAAAATAACAGAGGTATTCCTGAAGTCAGAACTACCCAAGAAACTACTTTTGTTTGAATTCTGATCTCCAGGAGCCTATGGGGGAAGAAGACATGCAAGGGCCATAAAAAAAAAAAAAATACACTTACTGTTTTGAATGTGTGGTCATGGACACAATATATTAATAAATCCATGAGCCCAATCTGCTGCCGTGCAGAGTTTGATTCCTTTGCTTAACACATGCAGGGTATATATAGCAGCTCTTACCTACTATTTCAGACCATCCATTTATCAGTCATGGCCAACATTTAGGGCGCAGGAGGAATTCCCCTGCGTGTATCATGTATGTGTAACAACTCACGTTTGGCTTGGGTTTTGTATTTCCAAACCTTTTTTCTCATGATCTGTTTAAACTCTACATTAACATCCTGATTACGTTCCAGGCTCAGATATTTTTTTTTTTAAGCAGCCATAAAACAAGAACCAACTTGAGCACGAGTCATTCTGCATCTTTCTTCACAGGCCAGTTTGCACAGCCTGCAGTTAGCACTAGTAGCATTAACATTTGTTTCAAGTTTTACACCTCAGCTCCTTCAGTGAGTAACAGATCAGGAGAGAGCAGGTGTGAAGATGGATCGGAGCACAGCAAAAGCATTTGCTTTGTTTTTGGATATTTCCAAGATCATCCCCTCTCGATGAGTTCTCATCATGTCACGTACCACGCAAGAAAGACAGAAGTAGAAAAGCTTGACAACTCTTTACTACTTGTTTGGAGCAGTCAGGTTCTGCCTCCCCACCACCCCCACAATATATTTACTTCCCCCCCCTCCAACACAAGCACGGGGAAGCCAATGTCGGTAGAATTTGTAACATCCGCAGGCTATTTGGGGAAAAAGGAATTCGGCTGCAAAGCAGTGAGACTTGGAGAGATTTCATTCAGAAGCTATATACAGAAGAGGGAATTAAACTCTTTTAGACATCCCGACTGCTCAGAAGTAGAATAGAAATTGAGGCAGGAAGACACCCAGTAATATTTTATTCATTTTGGCTAGAAGCAACATTAAAACAAGCTGTACACTGAGAAGTTAGCATTTGCTCTAGGGACACAGAGGTATAAAAATAAGGATTCTGCAGAACAAGACTCACACCCAAACCACGCAACCTGCTCAAGAGTAGGGAAGTTGAAGCACAGAGACTTCCATACCTGAAGCCCTGGAACAGCAGTATGGGGAGCATCACACAGAATTTTTACAAGGCCTTGTGAAGGCGGCAGGAGGATGACAACTGCGGAAAGCAAGCTCAGGCCCTTTAACGTATATACAGCAAGAAGCAAGAGTACAAGCGTATGTCTGCTTCACTCCCGCGCCGCAGGAGCGATGACAAGCCAGGAGAGCTGGCCAGTTCCCATCGCCAGTTCCTGGTGTGCCACTGAGACGAAGGAAGAGCACAGCACCAACGTTGTGTCGTGCTAGACAGAGGTGAGAAACATTCACCGGTGTCACGAGAGCCCGAAAGAGCTGCTCCCGTTCACCCAGCGCACCGCTCCTCACGTGAGGCTGCAGAACTATGGGACTGCAGGACATTAACCATTTTAGGTGAGCGGGTCGATCTATCATATCCTTATTACATCAGTGTGCAGCTTGTCTAGGATAAATGTGGACTGAAACTAATGCGACCACTACAGGTGAAAGTCTCCAGCACTTAAATTAGGTAATAAAATTGAAGGGTTTAGAATACTAATTAGCCTAGATGGCTTCTTAAAGTAGTATACATTAAGTGAGAAGCGGTATCTTCTTGTTTAGAAATATTATTGTATCTTCCAGTAAAGGCTTATACTTTTATTCCCACCRAATGGAAAGATCCAAAATTTCAGGTCACCCAAATCTTCAGTTTCTGCCGTGGTTTAACCCCAGCCAGCGACTAAACACCACACAGCCGCTCGCTCACTCCCCCCTCTCCGCTGGGATGGGGGAGAGAATCAGGAGAGTAAAAGTGAGAAAACTCATGGGTTGAGATAAAGACAGTTTAATAAATGACATAAAAGAAAGTAAAATAGTAGTAATAATAATAATAATAATAGAATATACAAAGCAAGTGATGCACGATGCAATTGCTCACCAYCAACTGATGCCCAGCCAGTCCCCGAGCAGCGATCGCTGCCCCCCGGCCAACTCCCCCCAGTTTATATACTGAGCATGACGTCGTATGGTATGGAATGTCCCTTTGGCCTGTTTGGGTCAGCTGTACTGGCTGTGCCCCCTCCCAGCTTCTTGTGCACCTGGCAGAGCATGAGAAGCTGGAAAGTCCTTGACTAGTGTAAGCACTACTTAGCAACAACAAAAACATCAGTGTGTTATCAACAGTATTCTCATGCTAAATCCAAACCACAGCACTATACTAGCTACTAGGAAGAAAATTAACTTTATCCCAGCCAAAACCAGGACAGTTCCCAAGTACAAAAAGAGATGGACTAGACCGTTTAAGCTGCCTGTTGCTACTCAAGACACAAAACAACAAACATGACTCTTCCTCCCTTCCCCCTTGCTAGTTTGAAATGAACTATCTGTGCAATCTTGCTCGAACCAACTGCTAAAGTAGCACTTCTGGGGAGAGAAGAAAACACCCCTCAGGGTGTCCCCTCTCGCAGGTTCAAGCCTGATTGCATGCACTCCAAGACCCACGAGAAGCTGGCGAGCATGTTTATGCTATGCCAGGAATGGCTCTAAACCTTTTATAACCTCTCACTCTAAATAAGACTGTTATTTCTGTTAAAAGCGGAGCCCTCTCAGCCGTACTGGAAATAGCTTCTCATGCGTTGTCAGAGACAAAGATGGCTTTAGGAGTATATTTAGTAGATAATGTGCTGTTAAAAAGATGCAAAGACAAGCACAGATAAAAGCTGATGTAGCTGGCAAGTCTTTATTCAGCTGCCCAGATGTTATAAAGGCAACTCTTAAAAACGTAGAGAAGTAGCACAAGAAGAATTTCAATTTCTAGAGTCTTTGGAAGTCACCTAATTATAATGAGAAGCAATCTATTCAAATAGATGGTTCATGCAAAAAGGACAAAGTCTAAAGTTGCTGAAAAGCCGTTAAACTTATTGTCAAAAGATACCCTGCCTACAACAAGTGTGGGGTGCTCTGCAATATTTTGTTTAAAGCCCGYACTTTACATTCTAGCCTATGCACTGGAAACCAATACACAAGCGCAATTTTGTTTAAATTAGAAGTCATCCGATTCTCTTGCTTTTGTGCACTGCAGTTCCCGAACAGAAGCTTAAACAAGCTCAAACCACACCTTTCGAAAAAGTCTTCCTTCTCCGCATTGTCAGGAAGATTACTCAAGTGCTCAGCAGCACCCTCTAGCCCACAGACTTTAAGAAGGAACAGAGAACAGACTAGTCTCTTCAATTGAGCAAAACCTACCATTCATAAAAAGGGGGTCACAGAGCTGAAAGACAACGATGCAGTGCTAGAAACTGATTAAATCTGAAGACCATCCTGCATTTTTTGGCCCTAAAAATATACTGTTTTAGCTAAAATGAGAATATTCGGTAATTATTGTTCCACAGAGGTCCCTTCCATCCCACGCTCTTAATTACATTTGCTTTAATTGAGTATTTCTACCGGGGGGGCTGGGGGGGATGAAGAATGATGTTAACATGCCCAAGTTAATCAATTTGGAAGGTTACAGATGTCTCATGAGAAATGCCCTCGATAAATTACCATCAGGCATTAGGGAGAYTCTTCCGTTGTTAAAGTGATTTAGAAATCCTTGACTGTTTTATTTGTATCGGCACTGTTTTGCAATAGGTGTTTGCGTTAAAGATTGAAGGAAAAGCTCAGGCAACACCGCCTTTCCCTCCCCTTTTCTAAATAAAGAAACAGCCGCTGATGCCTCCTATATTTCACTCCGAGCCCTTGAAAACTTGCAGTATTTTCCCCGGTGGAAAACTCCCCAGATTCTCCTATGGAAACGAGGCTCACATCAAGCCTCCTTAAATGTTCCAGCTGCAATTGATTCGATGCACTCTCTTCTCCCCGGCAGAGCGGGGAGGCAGAGGAAGCGCCTGGGGCACCGCATGGGCTGGCGCAGGCTGCGCTCGGCGGCCCCCGGCCCCCCCCTCCGTGTCCCCGTCACGCGAGGCGGCCCCCCCCCCTTCCCCCCCGGGTCAATCACGTCCCGGCACTGAGGGGACCCGGCCGGGGAATGCCGCCCCTTCCCACTCATCACGCCGTCCGTTCACAGCCCGCAGGGCTCGCTGCAAACTGTTGCTGACCCCCTCCTCCGCCCGGCCGCTCCGCGGGGCGGCCCGCGGGCCCTCGGGGCGGGGGGGGGGCGGGTGGCGAGCGAGGCCATCCCGCACCCCGCTGGGGGAAGCCAGTCGCAGCCCGGCCGGGCTCAAAAGGGCCCCGCCGCCTCCCCGCGGGGTCCGCCAASCTGCCCCAGCGCTGGCCCCGGGCGTTTCGTAAGCGGAGCGGAGGGAGCGCGTTATGTCACCGGTTAGGTAACGGGCGCGGGAGCCGCCGCAGTGACGGCACTCCTYCCCCCCTCCCCTCCCCTCCCCGGCCCGGCCGGGGCGGATGAGGTGAGGCGGCGTTAACCCTTCGCGGGGGCGGCCTTCACCCGCGGGGAGCGGATCCCCCGGCAGCGGGGCGGGCTTCCCCCACCGGAGCCAGCGGGGAGCGAGGCCGGCTCCCGACGAGGGGCGGCGGCACCGGCTCTGACCGACGGCGCCCCACACCCCCCACCCTCCCCTGCCCGCCGCGGCCGCCGGGCGGGGCCGGCAGGGGGCGCTGCGGCGCCGCGGCGGGAAGGGCGGGAAGAMGGCGCAGCTCGGGGCCGGCGCYGTGCGGCCGCTTCCCCGCGCCCACGCGTGATGCCTCTGCCCCGGCCCGGGGGGCACTGCCCCGGCCCACGGCGGCGGCAGCTGGGGAGCTGGCGTGCCCGGCGGTGCGGCTCCGCGAGGGAAGGGGCAGAGGCGGCCACAGGGAAGCAGCAGCGCAGCGTGCGAGTCTCGCGTGAGGCCCAGGGTTCCACAGGTGCGAGGGGCACCTTTTACCCTTAACACCTTCATCCCCRTGTGTCCGTGTCACGGCACACAGTGTGATCGATGCTCTGACACTAAAAATGCGCATTATCGAGGTGCTGGAGCCCCGCTCCAGGCCAGCAGCTGGCACCTCCAGAGAGCCTGGCTTCCAGCAGGACCAGCTCGGGGCTACCAGCACCTTCTTCACCRCCCAGCCCACACCATGCTCAGCTGCAGCAGACAGACAAAGTGACACAACCGACAGCATTTCCTGCACCTCGCCGCCCTGCCCCACGAGGCTTTCACACAGGATCCAGCACAGCGTTCACCCTTCCCTTGATGCCAACAGCCCTAACGTGCTCCCTGCCCCATACCCAAGGCAGCAGGGCGCACACCCCCGGCAGAGGGGAGGACCCCCGGGCCAGCCCTCGCTYCACATGAATTGCAGGTCCGGCTGAGCCCTGGCTCCGTCAGGGAGCACAGGCACAGACACTATTCACCCTGTCCTCCACATATCCCTGTTCCTGACAAGGTGGAGACTTCCATGGATACTTACACCAAGAATGCAGCACCCCCCCATCAAGCTCCACCACACCCTCCTTCCAAGGTCTTCATTGCCATCTCCCCAATGCCCTTTTCATTTAGAGGGTCCTCCACTCATGCAAGTGGTGACAGGACTCTTCCACTCATCCCTGGCCAGCCATAGCTCAGAAAAAAGGAAGCTCAGAGGAATTTCCAGAAACACCCTTTGTCCAGAGACGTAATGCTATAAAAGGGAGAACGGCATCCACTAACTGCCTGGATGCTCTGGAAGCAGCACYCACAATAGGTTGCACCCCTCTGACTCCCTGTTTGACTTTATGAACCTCCTGCCCCATCCCTCTTTTTCTATTTGCTGCTCTCCCCCCTTTTTGACATCCCATCCTTGCACCTCTCCTATCCCTACTTCTCAAGGACTTTGATTTAGAAAGGTTTACAGCTTCCACTAGAGGAACAAAAAACAGAAAAGGTTTCCAGYAGTGCTCCCCACACTCCTCTCCGAGTGGGACTGGGGGCCTGCTATTGGACTTCTCTTGCTGGTCCAAGAGAAAACCCTTCTTTAGAGGRCAGACACTAGGAAGAGCAAAGGAGGTTGCTCTTACCACCTCAGCATAGACCGATCTTGGTACGTTTAGTCCACTGGCCAGAACCAGCCTCCCAAAACAGCYTTATTATCCCCAGGTCCTGCTAGCCTCTTTCTCAAGACACCCTCTCAAAACAGCACAAAACTGCCCCACTGCCAGCAGGAACTGTTCCAGCAATTCTGCTTTCTGCTGCTCTCCTTCAGGTCCCACAAACCCTTCCTACGGCACGGTCAGACAGCCAGTGCCACCTCACCAAAATACTGCTGTCCCAAAAGCCACAGGACACGGATACGGACATCAGCACTGCGAATACAGGCCAAACGGGGCACAGCACAGCCTGGTCAGATCACTGTTAGAGGCAGAGCAGCCCACCCACCTGCAAACTAATGCAGTGCTGAATTTAGGAACATCATTCATGCTAAAAATGGCCATTGTGGAAGCAGCTTGCATCGAAGTTACCAAAACACCTTAAGGGAGAAAAAAAAGCCACCCACATTACTGCTCCAAGATTTAGGAATAAGGGCAAAACTTCAGACCACAGAAAATCCACTGCTAGTAAGACTATATGCAGGACAGGACTGAGCATTAAAAGTTATGATCAGCATCCCTTGCTTACATGCATGCCATACTACTAATTCCCCCAAATGTAAGCCTTTAAAAATGAAACTATAAATCAACCTCTACAGAAAAGACTATTTTAAAATAATATGCACTTATAAGATATATTCTTACTCAGATCTACTTCCTCTATTTGTACAGAATTTGTGCTGAAAGTAAGTTTGAGAGGCAAAAAAAAAAAAGGCAAAGCTGCAAGGAGACAAGTTCTAGGTTAGTTTATAAGGGACATGGTTTCAATCCAAAGCTTACTAGCAGTGACTGAAACAAGCTAGTCTATACTGGTACGTCACACTAACATTTCTCTGAACAAATGCATTATTTTCATATGTTGGCAAGGCAATGTTTCATATCAGAACTTTTACACTTTGATTTTAACCACAACCAGCGACAGTGTAGAAGTGAGGAATCCAGCTGGGATGAGATCCTACCACAATTCTGCATAGCTGGCAGCTTGAAAATCCACCTCTTTCTTTGTAAGCCAAGAAAGTTTAGTCAAAATGACTTCCGGATGAACAGATTTCCCACCCCCCTCACATTTTCAAACACTGTAAAACATCAAGATCTCAGTTCCCAGAATTAGAGTTTTAAATATAGCCAAATACAACTGGTCTGTCCCTAAGGATAAATCCCCACAGAAAGAACAGGGTACTAAAACTACTGTGTAAGGAGTAGCTTAAAGTTTTCTTAAAATTAATTCCGTAACTAGCAAATCGATACAAGACCGTTATCCTCGTCTTTGAAAAGGAAAGGAGCTTGTTAGCAAGGATCTCCAAAACTGTACTCTGCAACTCACAACAAGCCTCTCAACAYCCCCATGAGAGAACTGCGTACATGCCACCCACCTTGACCCACACGGAACCGAGCAAAACAAGACTTTGGAATAGCCTGTCAAGATGGGGCCAAGCAACAGAAGTGACAACAGGCTCCTCCTGCAGTTTTAGGCTCAGTTTAAGCCAGCGTAGCTGCAGGATGTCACCCACCCATCCACTCCTACCTGCTTCCCCAGCATCTGTTCACCAATTGCTTTTCAGCCAAACGAGCAAGCTGATCCAGCTAACCCCGCAGCTGGTCTTCCTTGCAGAGTTAGTTGTCAGCCACGCTAGCGAGCAGACCTCGCTCACACCACCACCACGCATCGACGAGAGGCAACATAAGGGAAGCAGTGAGAGCTCACAGCCAGCGACTAGAGCAGAAGCAATTCTTTTGGCAGCAGTCTGGTCTTGGAGCAACTCACGCTTACCACTGGGCTTAACTGTACCCTCACCATACAGTTTCACGATACTGCCGAGTCTCCCTTCTGTTGCACTGGCACTGGAACTCACTTGACCCACAGCAAAGCAGACTAAGGAGCAGAAATAGCCAAAAGTGATCAGTCCTCTGCAGGCCAGACTCCTTAACCAGATCACCGCAGAACAAGAACACCAGTGCCAGCACAAGGAGGAGACAAGCAGGATAGCTCTCCATCTACCTTCTTCTCTCCCCACGCCAAACAATTAGATCAGAAAGCCACAATGTAAAACCATGCACTCAGTCTTCCTGTGACTGACGTATCTCATTTATAAACTGACATCACTTGAGAGAGGCAGTAAACTGATTCCAGTGCAAAGGAACATGAACGAGGCCCTGGAGGTTGGAGTGACCACCCAGACCACRACTAGAATTGGCAAAAAATAGCAAAGGTGAAGAACCAGTCCAGCAAAAGGAGAATCTTAGATCAGAACCTAGGAACCAACACAAAGCTGCAGAGCACCAAAAGTTTTGACATAGATCTGAAGACAGAATTGGGACTACCGGGACAAGGAGACTGAGGTAAAGAGTTTGTATTAGGACAGGTAACTTGCCTCTAAGCACAACTGTAAGTTGATGAGAACGCACAACCCCTTCTGCCACACCAAACGCACGCTGGGTTGGCCATGCAGGACTTCTGAGGGCAGGAACAAACACCAAGAAACCCTAGCTCTAATCAACTACTGACAGGGTAGGAGCTTCTTCCAGCAGTGCAGCGATCCTTTACTGCCCTATCCTTCTCCGGGTTGGTTGCTTCTTCTCCCTCCTGTGAAGAGACCTGACTCGTGAGCTGTGCTGAATCACCTCTACTCAGTCACACTGCGGAGACAGAAAGCTCCTGTGGCAGATGGGACTCAGAGACCAGGAATACTGGGCATATAMACCTCTTCAAGAAAAAAATATCTGTGAAAACTACTAGTGAATAATGAGTTTATAGATCAAATGCCTTTGCTGGCAGGTTAAGAATCCTGGGGAAGGAAGCAGAGGGGCYGAAGCCCATGGGAAACAGGTTAGCCAGAGGCTTCAGAAGAGATACAAGGGAAGAGTTTTGGAGRAACAGACTGGCTGGACAAAGACGAGGAACATGAAATTGGGACTTGCTGGAACAAGGATACAGTGGTGAAATAGAACATGGGGAAGAGCAGCGTGCAAGCATAAGCAAGTGTTGGTTAGCAGCAGCAGCCACACTGCAGATAGTTCTCTGCCTTCTGCTTTCCATACCYACACACACCCTTGCACACCTCCGCAAACCTCCACATCTAAAAGTAGGGACTAGAGACTTTGGTAAGGAGACCAGACTCAGTCTCTGCACAACAGTTTCTTCCCCTCAACAATAACAACGTTTGCCCCACTGAGCTTATCCTACACCTCACCTTCTCTCATTACAGCTTTTCTCCCTTTCTGCTTCAGTGGTAGTCTTCTGACACACATGAAAATCCTCTGGAAAACCTTTGTGATTAACATCCCTAGAGCTGAGCTCCTCACCCCTGCTCTTCCTTGACCAGTAACTATGGAGCTCCTCAAGAAGCGGAGGTGCAGCGGTCCCTCGGGTACTGGCACGACTGATGTAATGCACCCTCCTAGGACACTGTGGCTCAGGATTACTTCAGGAGAGAAAATAGGAAGGAGGTAGAAAAAAAAATAGAAGAAAAAAACCCCGAGCAACCAAAACCAAATCCTGTACAGTCAACTAGACAGTAAGCACTGCACATACACAGACCATGCCTCAACCYGAGCCACACAGCTGTCTCCCACCCTCTTTGGGACAAGCAACTGAGTCATGAGAGAAACACAAGAGAACCCTCAGGAGTGAAAGAAGCGGGGAGGGTRACATAAAAATGGAAAAAGAAGTACAAGAAACAAATGGACAGGCACCGTTTTCCCTGAGGCTCTCCTTCTGGACATCTCCTCTCCAGTTTTAAGAACTGCTACACAAGAGGTTTCTTTCAAAACCTACAACCAAACCCCATGATTTTAGGTGTCACCATCTGTTGCTGAGGGCAGGGGAGAAAATTAAAAGCTCAGTAGGAAATTTTGCATATAGCTGGAGAAGCTTATATTGTGGATCAGGACTTCAGCTCTGCTAATGACTCCCCCAGTGGGTGATGGTGTACTGCTCTAGCCTCCAACTCCAGGAATCTGGGAAGTTGCACAGATTTGGAAAAAATAAATACTACATGAAGGTTAAATAATCAGGAGTCAAAAAATAGCACATTTAAGGTAGAATCCTTTTGTGCCATTAAATGTACTACAGGGGAAGGAAGTCAAATAGCCCTAATTCTAGCATTTTCAGATATTWATGTACTCAATCTGAAAAGTGTTTTGCTTTACTCTAGGAACCTAGGTTTCCTAAAGCCTGTCAGACTAAGTGAGCAACAAAAGTCATCTGAAGTTACAAGCAGCAACCCTAAATCTTATTATTAGGCAAGTGATTAAACCATGCAAGCCAAACACAACATGAGATGCTTTACTCACTAGCTACGCTGTTTATCCCRCATTTGTGTTCATATACAAGCCTAAAGAATGACATTTGGCATTTCTGTTAGAGTAACTAGGAAAGTTATTTTCTTACTATCATCCCTTCTGCAGCACAGATGGTCATCCCAACCCTATGGATTAGGAATGAAAATATTCATAAGACCAAGAACAAGAATGTGTTTCACCCACCCACCAAAAAATAATTCCCAGGTGGTAACCAGCTGCAGTTGTCCCCAAACCCCACCCTCAGCTCTGCCCTCACACCCTCCGGACCTCCTGCTAGCTCACTTGTTGGGAGTGCATTTACCCAACTGGCTCTAACACCCAGCATGGTTCCAGCTGGACTTCCTTTGCTGGAGACACTTCTGTGCTCCTCACTCCTACACAAAGCCTTTCCTTGCTTTCACCGGGGCGTTTCACAGGTAACTTTCCCAAAGGGGAGGGAAGTACACTGGCCAAAAAAGCGMTATAAAGAAACTGGAGCAAAAAACTACTCTAGATTACATCCTTCCATAGATTCCCTAGTTTTATGTAACCAGTTTCCATTAAAAGTATTCCTACTTTAAAATACACAGAAGGTTGAGGGAACGAGCTAGCTTAAAACAAAACAGCTTTTCATCCCTCGGGCTAATAAATTTTCAAGCATTTCCCTCTCAGGCTGCTTATCAGAGATGGGTATTCCTTTCACCATAATGCAAACAGCATCTGTCCTTCACTCACCATTAGCTTTTTTTTGGAGGTGGAGAGACCATACCACAGCATTTAACTCTCCTTCGCACGCATCTCTGTTCCTGCAGTTAAACATGGCAAAGCCTGTTCATATTCTGAATCAAGCTCCCCAGTGACATTAGCTCTGCATTACTGAACGCTTCCACCCAGAATTTCACATGAAAAATTAAAAGCGTCTCTCAAAAAAACAGGAGGATGGAAGTGTGCACACCGAATCAAACTCTAGAGCTGGAGATCGTGAGCCTGGTTGATGCCGAGGTTGGTGGTACCCGCACGTACACATCTAGTCTCAACAGGTGCTGACACAAGCCAGAAGTGAAGTGCTGAAGCCCATCAGCAGGGACGCAGCAGAACYGGAGATGGGACTCTCGACTTCTGGGCTCTAAGCATTTGCTCTMCCTCTCCTCTTCAGACCAGAGAGTGCAAGAAGGAGCACTTAATGCAACAAGTGTTGAGCAATCCTGCTAAGCAGACATTTTAAACAGTTAGTAACATCAYGCGCAAAGGAAAACACCTAAAAGAAGCAATCAAGAAGCAGAAGACAGCAAAATTGTAGAAAACAGTAGAGTATGGTTCACTCCTTTATATTGTCTAGGAAGCAAAACTGATTTTAGGATATACGTTAGTAGCAGTAGCCTACATAAAAAATACTAGAGATCCTCCCTGACTCACTAAGAGCTGCAAGGTCTCAGAAGGAGTTGGAGCCCACTGAAGTACCACGCAGTGCGAGCTGCTGAGCCTAGAGCAACAGGGTCAGAGATCCCACCTCTCCTGGAAGAGCAGCGCTTGCTCAGTCCAACACGAGCAGGCTGGAGGGAGACACTGACAGAATTCTTCTAAATTACCAGCTATGAGTAGGAGTGATGACTAAAGGAAGACAGCTAATTTTTTTACCAGGGAAAATTTAGGATGTGTACTGGGGAATGTTACATGGTAAATGGGAAAAGAAAAAGCCATACACACTGGAGCACGGCATTTCTGGGAAGTTCAGACAGGATTAGGACCMGATCGTTGCCAGAGCCACATTTCAGCGCAGTAACCCTTCAGAAGCACCTTGCAAACAGCCATACAGSAAAACAATACATGCTCCAAGTTCAGGCTGCGAGTTTGACTCGAGCTGTCATGATCAAGAGTTAGATGCAAGCTGGCATATTTTCACATGCTCTTAACGTTACTTTTCGGGTTGACGAGTGCCGTGCTTTACTTCATACAAGGGTAGAAGTGTGTGTGTAGCGCCCAGAATTGAGAACAAGACCCGAAAACCCTTGCCACGGATCCCAAGTGCTGAAGATGATAAATCCCTGAATAAGTGATTCCGCTGAAGAACGAGCTAACCAAAAGCTCTCCCCAAAGCTCCGCACACGCCGGTCAAGCACTCAGGTGCCCGGAGAACAGGGAGCTGCGCAGAGCCTCTCCTCTCACATCCCGCTGAGAGGGCAGGGCGAAGAGASGTGAAACTCCCTTGTTCCCCCACAAACTGTACCCCCACCACGCATCGCGCTAGGTCGGCTGTTGCAATCGGCAACAGCGATTTGTGACGTGGGCTGTCAACTACCCTTGCACATTGCCAAACACCTGCAAAGCAAGATTGCACTCATTTGTGCAACAGGGATTGAAACTTATTTGCAGAAAACAAAAAAGCCTTCAGGTAACAGCAATTTCACTTGATGCTAAGGAGCTTGGAAAATTACATTCCTTGTGAAAGCCGCTCAAAGTTACCAACAAGTTACCACCTGGTCAGCACTAAATGTCCTTTACACRGAATTCTTAAATTGTCATTAAAATCATTTATCATCCAACTTATTTCATTAAGGTTGTCCCAAGAACTTCATAAGGATCAGGGTCTGGTTTACAAGACGCTGTTCCCAGGGACCACAGGAAGCAATCTTACAGACGGAATCTAACTCAAACCGTTTACAAGCACAAAATCCAGCTTGTCACTTCTTCCTCTTTGTATAAGCACCACATTTTATCAATCTAACAAGATTATTGTTAAGGTCTGATTTAGAGCTTATTATTACCAAACTTCCTAGACAGTAAGAGTTTGGGAATCACCCCGCACATTCTTAGTTTTTAAAAGACCTGACCGCAAAGACACAAATAAGTATCTACTCCACTGCTCGTGAACCCAGTTACATACATCTTTCATGCCTCCCTTAGTGGCCCTGGTACACAAATCGCTATTTCTAGATGCTGGACTATRCATAGTCAAATGTAGCTCATGTTAAGTAAAAGAAGTCAACAAGAACAGGCAGAGAGCTTCACCCAGCTCTGCCGCTGCTGAAAGAACTTATTGTTAAGCGTTTACACAGGAAAAGAACAGTTTAAGAYTGAATAAGGGGCTTTTGTCTGAAACCAAATTACAGAAAGTTAGAGGCAGCTGAGAGCACCATCCTGATTAATGACCTCTTACAGATTCTTTTTTAAGAAATCTAGAGCAAATTGCCCACATTTAGTTATTTTTGCATGCCAGTGAATAAACTCCAAGAAGCTTAATTAAGGCAAGCTCATCTTCACAAACATTTGTTGGCCCCAATACAACTGTACAGCTGTATTCACCACATGAGAARGCATCATCACTATCAGACATTTTGTAATCACCAAACGTGCGATTATTCAACCACGCTTGTATCAAAGGCACTGGGGGAAGAAGTGGACCCTTTTCTAAGCCACTGTGAGGGTTGAAAGAAAACAGGWCTTCTCTTTGAGTGTCATATGGCCAATTACACAGTCAAACTAAAATTCGTTTCCAGTTAACACATCACTTCAGTTACAGCAAATTGGGTAAAAAAAATTATTTCTCATTAAAATATTTGCAATTTTGAGCCAGGAAAGAAGAAAAAAATGTTTAAGTATCCAACATGACCAAGATGTTAGAAGTTTTAGATCATCACTCCAACTTGTAGTGCCGGTGTGTTTTGAATATACAACGTTAATTAGCAACGARGCTGGTGAAGGGTCTGGAGCACAGGTCTGATGAGGAGCGGCTGAGGGAGCTGGGGKTGTTTAGCCTGGAGAAGAGGMGGCTGAGGGGAGACCTTATCGCTCTCTACAACTACCTGAAAGGAGGCTGTAGGGAGGCGGGTGYTGGTCTCTTCTCCCAAGTAACAAGYGATAGGACRAGAGGAAATGGCCTCAAGTTGCRCCAGGGGAGGTTTAGATTGGATATTAGGAAAAATTTCTTCACCAAAAGGGTTGTCAGGCATTGGAACAGGCTGCCCAGGGAAGTGGTGGAGTCACCATCCCTGGAGGCATTTAAAAGAGGTGTAGACATAACGTTTAGGGACATGAAATAGTCATGGATTTGGCAGTGTTAGGTTTACGGTTGGACTCAATGATCTTAAAGGTCTTTTCCAACCTAAACAATTCTATGATTCTGTTCTATGAATCTATATACCAAACTGGTCTGATCTCACAGCTGACCCTGCTCCGAGCAGGAGGTTGGACTAGAGGCCTCCTGAGGTCCCTCCCAGTCTGAATTACCACAGGATTTTGACTTCATTTCACCAAGTTACTGAAGGGAAGGGGCAGAAAAGCGATTTCATCTTTTCCAGAAAAAGAGGCGGCTTCCTAAAATAGGAGATACGGCAACTCTCCAAGCAGGAGCTATGASAGCAGCAGACGGTTCCCTGCTCCAGACACTCTGCACTCCAGAATACACCCAACTGTCAATGGCAGGGAAGCGAGGTGGCTGCCTGCCACCACCACCAAAGAGACGCTCTCATCCAACCTAAGGAAATACCACTACGGATCACAACTACCAGTGCTGCCAACAGATCTGCCTGTCTCGAGGAAGGCAGGGAAATAGCCACATCTTTGCTGTTTTCTTGGTGATTTCAGAATGACTCCTTGGCACTCTGCTCCTGTCGAGTCTGTAGTTTATTTAGCTAAACTATTTTCCAAGCAAGGGAGCTGTTACTCTTATCTTCTGTTACCAACTTACGAGGCACACTAAAGGTACAGAGCAGTCGACCCAGGAATTTTCACCGTATTATCTCTCAAGATGCACGCAGAAATCCCACGTCAAGACAACATCCACCCAACCTCCATCACCGCACAGCAGGCAAAACCAAAGCCAGATGCAAGTTATGGGGAGAGAAAACCAGAAAAGCTGCACACAGACTTTCACACATAAGCGTGACTGTGGAAAAATGAACTTTTTGTCAAAACAGCTGCTATTTAAAGTAGTACAAGCCTAATTTTCTCAGAGTACATTACCAGTTCACGTAGTTCCTCCTCCTCACATTCGCTCCTTCTAAATACCAGCAAATTAGACAGAGCACAGACAGAAGCAATTGCATATATGCAACTAAAAACCCACTGAGAAAACAAGGAAAGAATTTGCAACTCAATTTCAGACGTGCAGAAGAGTTAAAGGGAGTAAGGAGCCCTTACAAAAGGGCTTGTAAGGGCTTTCTAATTTTTGTAAAGTTGCTTTCTAGTTGTGCAGTAGAAAGAATGCATTGTCACAGTAATCACAGCAGCTAATTAGCATCAAACCCATCGTTTTTTAAAAGACCAGGAGAGGAGGAAATGCACTTCTTCCCACAGTATGACTTAGTAATTCACTAATTCTGAAGGTGATATATCTGCAGCTGTGCCTTCATCCTCCGTTCCAGGAGGAGAGAGAACAGAGAGCCTCCCCAGCCTATTGCTGGTGCCACGATGCATTTCAGGGCAAACCACCCCCAGTGCTTATTCAGACTGAGAAAACCTCTCCCCATTTCAGGAGGCTGAAACTGCTGGRGACTACAGCAGCTGCCCCAGTAAAGCAGCATCTTGCCTGCATCAGCAGCACGCGGAGGACATACAAAAGCTAGCTGACGGTGGCCACGTGTCTCCTTCTACAGTGACAGCTCAGGCCCAAGTTAGCAGGCACCATCACCCTATTTCTCCATCCTCCTTGACATTGCAGCAGTGYTCCTACTGCAGAGCAGGAGTAATAAACACAGGGAGTTTAGCTGTACTGCCAACAGTACTGCTCCTCTTCCTCCATGCCTTGAAGCTCMTGATCACAGCAAAGAGAAAGAATAACTTTTGTGAGCAGCCGTTAGCCACACACAACGGCCCGCTGCTGCCTGCGCTTGTACGGAACAGTGACAGAGGACATTCGCGTCRCAGTTCTCTGTTCACAGGGTGTTTGAGGACGTGACTGAGGAAAGATCTGTTGTCTACAGTTTGTGGTTCCAGCCGATAAACTGGCGTTTGGCTCAACCACTGCAAACTCCCACGTCTGAAACAACGCAGARCAAGCTAGAGTAACCACCAAGACTTCTGTGACACGCCACAGGTAGGCAGGCAACTGATCGTGTAGTAATATACTCAAAACCAACCTTAGAAAGTCAAAGAGGCAGYGCCAACCATCTCTTTAACAGGCACACCATTTCTCTAGCTGGAAGGAAGACATGGGCCATAATCGTTTGTACGTAATGCTGTAACTTGCCCAAAGCACTGCTGCTGTATTTCAAGCCTGTGCATGCAGGACACCTGAACATGCTCTGGAATTACGCACGCTGCCAGCAGCAYTGCTGGTTTACTGGTGTCTCACACAAGCAGACGTTCAATTACCCGACCACGTCGGCGTTGGCTCGTGCAGAGGTTATGGGGAACCACATTCATTAGCCCTGCAACCTACCAGCTTGTCGTGGGGCTGCTGTACCTACAGGTCTGCCACCCAGAACCAGCTGCAGAGCCTAAGCACCTGATGCCCTCCTACTCCCCTTCAGGGAGGGAAGTACCTTTTGCAGCCTTTTAAACGCAGAGCTCTTGCGGTTTGCAATTATTTTTATGGCCCACCTTATCAATTCCCAACCAGGCACAGGATTTTCCCTTCCCACCGCCTCTGGCAGGAACGGATTTGAAAATTCTCCTGGCCTGATCTGTGACACTGGCAGAGAAGCCCTTTCTAATTCCTCATCATTACTTAAAAGCCGCTGTAGCGGTGCCAGACTAAGACTGAAGCAAGGGCCTTTCCCCAGCGTGGCTCCTGTGACTAGGGATYGGGCAACTGAGAAAAGTTAGCACAACTGACAGCCCCCGGCAACATCCTCCGCGGTACTTCCACCGTGCTCCGGCGTCTCTGGGACGCCAGTTCAACGCCGTGCCCGCTCCCTCCGGGCCACGGCTACTGTCACCCCCTCCACCAGGTCCRGCCACCCTTTTCCGAAGGGCCCCGAGCTGCAGCTAGCCACGTCCCGGGACTCCGGAGGGGGCGGCCCGCCGGAGGAAGGGCGGGTTGGCCCAACTTTCAGGCCGCCACCCTGCCCCTGCCCCCGCGGCAGAGCTCCCAGAGCCGGTGCGCGGGCGAACGGCGGCCGCCGCGGAGCGCCGGGGCTGGAGGGCACCGCTCCTCCTCCCGCTGCCGCGGCCAGGGGCGGGCCGGCCGGGTACCGAGCTGCCCGCCGGAGCCGGCCGGGCGGAGGAWGGGCCCCGCTCCTCCGGGGGCGGCGGGGGACGGGGCTGACGTGACGTCAGCGATGAGGTGCCAGGCCGGCGGGGGCGGGCGCGCACCGACCAGCCGCTGCCGCCGCCGGCMCCGCTCCGCGCAGCGCGGGCCCCGAGCCAGGCGGCGTGCCCCGCCGCCCAGCGGGCCGGGCCGGGCCAGGCCCCGGCCGAAGTTCAAACAAGCCGCGCCCGCCCGRCGCGCCCGAGTCCCGACGAAGAGCCCTTCCCTCCGGCCCCGCCACTTCCGAGGGCCCGCCCGCTGCCCCCATGAGGGGAGCCCGCCGCGGCTGAGGGGAGGAGGGGGGGGAAGAGCCGTCGCGGCCGGCCGGGACGCGCACTCACCTGCCCAGGCGCCCAGCGCCGGCCCCACGGCGGCGGCGCCGCTGCCCAGCACCCAGACGCGGAGGCCGGCCAGCAGGCGGTAGGAGGCCAGCGCCGCCGCGTAGAGAGCGCCCAGCGCGCCCACCCAGTAGAGGAGGCCGGCGGCCGGGAGCGCGGCGGGAGCCACCATGCTGCGGAGGCGGCCGCGGCCCGACTGAGCCCTCCCGGCCACCGCCGACCCGCAGCCGTCACGGCGCCCGCCCCCGCTCCGCCGCCATTGGCTGAGGGGCCGCTCAGTCACCGGGTAACCCGGCAACGCGGCCGGCCCCGCCCGCCCTGGGGCCGCGCGGCCCCGCCACGCTCCTGCCGCGCCGGGGAGGGGGGGGGCCGGGAGCGAGCGGCCACACGCCCCCGTACTACTTGCGGCCTGCGCCCCACGTGGTCGGCACCGCTCTCTTAGCGCCATTGGCCACCGAGGATGGCCGTCAACCGGCGGGCGCGCTCCGATTGGCCCTGCCGCCCGGCGGCCTCGCAGGATTGGTGGAAGACGGGGGCCTCTCTTCCCGCCCCCACTGACGTCATATGAGCCCATTCATAAAATGCTCAGGCTCCGCCTCGCACCCGAATACGTCCTTCGGTTCTCCCCTCCCCCCCCCCGGCGCTCGCCCACGGGGCGCCCCCGCGCCGCGATCGAGGGGCCGCAGGGGCGGAGGGGCCGCAGGGGCGGAGGGGCCGCGGGCAGGGGCGTCTGTCCCCGCGGCAGGGAGCCCGGCACCGGGGAGAGCCCAGCCCTTCACCGCCCCGTTAGACACGACCTCGCTCCCACGGCCCCACGCGCGACGGGTTGAGAACCCCTGGCCTCGGGAGGGGTGTGGGAGACACCCCCGAAATCACACACCCCCCCCCCTCGGCGGTTCCTCCCACGGTGGCGGAGAAGAGCACAAAGCCCCGCGGCCTTCTGCCCCGCCTCCAGCCGCCCGCTCGGGCCGMGCCACCCACCCGACCCCGCGGAGGGGCCTGGGGCCGCTCCTTCCCGCCCACGGACACGGGCCTGCTGCCAGACGGCGGGCGGCCGCGGGAGGCTGAAGCCCTGCGGGAGCTGGTGGCTGAGGTGTCCTGCCTGGGCGGGCTGGAAGGACGGCAGCGGCTGAGGAAGACGGAAAATCAGCGGCGCCTTGGTGCGACGTGGGGGTCAACCAAAACGCCCGAAGAGCCCAGCAGCGGCGGAGGAGGAGGCTGCTGGTTTTCAAGGTGGACTTTTGCAACTCTCAGTGTCAAAATCTTTTTCTAGAAAGCGAGCGTGTATACGATTTATTTGGCAATGACCTCATTACAAGCAGTAAGAAACCTTCTCTAGATGCGGTTTTTTGGAGATCTGCATCCACCTGAGCCGTTAACGACAGGCAGCATAGAGGGTCGTTTTATATGTTGCCCTTCCTTTCTCCYCTGCCTTGGAAAACAGGCCATACCCAAATCCAGCCCCTGCTGCTGAAGATCTCCAGGCTCTATTAAAGCACCACTCTYGCTTCAGACTTCATCCTCCTCCCGTGCTGCTCTGACACCTCGGAGAGCCGGCATCGGCCTCCCCAGGCACCCACCAACAACCCCAGCTGAACCCAAAACAGTCACSGGGTTGATCTTCCTCATCCACCGACCCTGTGACGTTGCCCTTCCCCTCCCTCCCTCGCTGGCTCCCCAGCCGCTGCCGCAGCCACCCAAGCTGGTGGCACTCGTGTTCGTGGGTCTCTACATGAAGCGTTGCCACCAGCCGGTTTTCGGGAACCTCCAGCTTTCCGTGCTCTCCTTGCCTCTGCTAMAACGCTGCTGCCAGGGCTGCGGCCATTTGCCAGCTCCCCTCGCCCGCTCCTTTGCATCACCTYCAACACACCACGTCGCTGCTGGACGCAGCCTCCGGGACGTCCTCGGCCAAACCCCGGCACGCTTCGGATCCAGCTTCCTTTCACAGACCCCACTGCTGCAGGCTGCGAACYGTAACCTGAATGGATTTACAAGCTATCTACAATTTCTCTCTCCCAGCCCCATTCCATGTTCCCTAAACTTTGCCTGCCTGTTGTTCACMGGGCATGAGCTCCTCAATGCGGGGATTACATTTTTCAGAGTTTGGAAAGGTCTTGTATTAGGCACTACCCCAAATTCAACAGGTCAGTAGTACCCTGAGTGTTGCTCCTTGAGGTCCCCCCGATCAGATCACGGTGCCACGTGGACGCTGTTCCAAAGACTACTGCAACCTCAAAGCTCTTACTTAGAAACAAGACACTTGTATGACATCAACTATCTGATGCAATGAACTGTGTGTCCTGAGATACAGGAGATGGCACTTAATGATCTTTCCTCTATACTAAGGGAAACAAGACCGAAGACATTAAATGAAAACGTGCTTTGATAGGTTTATCTGTTTTATTAGTTTAATAAAAATAAATGTTTGTTACATTTCCTGTTATTAAAAATATATATACACACACAATAGCTTTTYACTCAAAGATACATAATAGAAATTAAAGGTTTCTGTTCATAAACTACTTGTGGAAAACAACTAAATTCATAGGGGGATTCAAACTTCACTGGATTCAACAATACACTGTCTGCAGCGATGCAGATTAAAGGCATGAAACTATCATACACTTTGCAAGGAAAAATTTGTCAAGTCACTGTTTTATTGGCTGACCTATAGGTTTACGGTTGATTTTTAGAAATTAATCTTTATCATACAGCAGGTGCATCAGATGTAACGGGAGCGAGCATGTCACTGGATTTCGTTCCGTTCCACACCAGGAGGCATCCATCCTCACGGTGATTTAGCTCACCTTTTTTCCCTGTTGTTTGTCAGTCACTCAATTGTGAAAGGTGACACCGCAGAGGATCAAGCTCTCAACGAGTTTTCTTCCTGTTTTTTCCCCAAGAGAGCCCACCTATTGCTTAGTGGCCACCGTTTTCAGAATTGTGTGATTTGCTACGGCTAACTCCTGCAGTCTTTGCATAAGGAAAATTCTCATAGGCCTCACCGAGCGTGTATCCTACCTAACGCCCGCCAAAGACAGGACTTTGATTACGAGGAAGTGCAAAATTGCTGGGATAATTTAATTTTCCTTTTGCTCCATGCCAGCCTTTCCTTAATTTGTAAACCTACTTTAATCTGCATGGAGAATCTTGGCATTTTTGTATGCACGCTTGTGCGTTGGAAAGAAACAACGTTGTGACAGTAAGAGAGAAGAACACAGGTAATCAGAGGGAGGTTYGAGCATCGCTGCTCATCGGGATCATAATGCAACTGTAAATTGTTAGAAAGAGCATGTGCTTGCTGTGGCCACATCACACTATTTTCTTCTRTTGGCTGTCAAAACAGTTCTCAAACTGTTTGCAGGATAATGACACACCGCTGATTCTCACTCTTTTGTCTTCCAGAGGACCAGGCAATAAAGAGACAGGATACAGCAAGAGCATCTGAAAAGAGAAAAGGAACCAGTTTGGCTCTAGTAAGAGATCTGCTACCAGTCAAAGGCAAAACAAGAGCTGAAGTGAGGGACGGAAGGTGACAGTACGATCACCAGGGTCGCCAAGTGTCGAGAACAGCACCGGACCGGGCAGCCGSACAGCAGCTGTGGAGGCTGGAGGACAGGAGGCAGGAGCTGGGCAACCCGCTGAAGGGAGCCGGCAACTTCCTACTGGATGTCCGGGTAAGCCACGCTGCAGCTACCACGGGGATGCTGCCAATTACAAATGGGTCCGAAATCGGGAAGGAAGTACGTGGGTGCTGTGAAAGATTCGTTGGCCTTTGTCAGAGCCCACCTGCCTTTTATTATAACGCCTACTGCCCACTGTACTGCAGGTGGGCCGCTCCTCAGCCTCCCGTCTGAACAACCTTCTTGTTGCGGGTCAGGACAGAACCTGCTCCGCTCYTCTCTCGGGGAACCGATAAATCCCTTGACAGGGAAGCACAGATACAGCAAGGCAGTCCTCAAGTTTTYTGTGCTAAAAAATAATACTGGTTATTCAACAGCGTTGCTATTTTTTATGCTCCTCTGTTCGGAGAGAAAGGCAGTCCTCTGAGAGGCTTGCAGTCTACATTTAGAAGAAGATGAGTCACAGGCAGGGAAAGGGACTCACTGRAAGGGAAAGAATTATACAAAGGTCAAGTGAGGGGGTTTGGATCTCTTSCTTTCGGTCATCACATTCCTGGGCAACAGGCATACCCCCCCTTTTCAGGGTTAATCCCGGTCTTCCCACGAGCTTTGCAGGTGTGTTCCCATTTCCCATCAGCTGTTGCAAAGCCCGAAGGAGCACCCAGTCAGCCGAGCCGATGGAACAGACAGGCATTTTGCATCTATTCACGCATCAACATGCACACACATGTACCGGAGGATACCTTGCCAAGGCCCCAGAGATCCACCTTCCCACAGCAGCTTTTAGCAGTTGGGGCATGTCACCGGTTCCAGAGGACTGCAGATGCAACCTGGTTCAGGGTGGTGAYGCAAGCCTAAGGCAACCCACAACTCCATCGCTCCATCGCACGGAAGGTGGCCAAACTGTACGGCAGATCACAAGAGAGACAAAAGAGAAAATATTTAGGAAAGTATTTAGGAAAGCTAAAGGAGTAGAGACGTGCATGAGTAAAAAARCAACAGCAAATAAAAAAGAAAAATAAGGATGAATTACAGAGAGGAAGACATCAAAAGGAGACATAAGGAAAGCAAAAACACGGCAGAGAGGAGAAATAAAATACAACAAATAGAGGATAAAAATAAATACAAATAAAATAYGACGAATAGAGGATAAAAGAGCATCCAATAAGAAGAGACATTCAATTTTTAAGTTTTTCTGTGACTTTGCTGCCGCAAGCACCTCACGAGCAATCGCACATCTCGGTGATTGGGACCACATTGCCATGTCTCCCACGTACACCCTCCCTCCTGCCCTGCCCTGCCAGCACCCGAGGAAGACAGCCCTTGCCACAAGCCCCCAGGTGAGAACCAAAGCCACTCACTGCACACAGGGCGAGGCGTGCGGCCGGGGGCTCTCAGCACCCGGGAGGCCTCAGCGCCGGGATCCGCTGGGATCCACTGGGATCCACTGGGATCCACTGGGATCCACTCCTCAGCCCAGCGCCGTCCGCTCTGCTGCAACCCTGAGCGCAGGATGGGGGACTGCCCGTTATCCGCCATGCGTCACTACTCTCCTGCCGCTGAGAAGAGGTGTAGTCATTTGTTTCATTAAATGGCACTCTTGTACCCAGCGCTAATTTTATCCCTTTACAAATATGTTTTTCATTCTAGCAAGTCAAGCGCAGCCCTCCCTCCTGTACAGTCATTCTGCTCTCATGCCTCTCTCACCATTACTCACGCCTATTGCAGCGAGGCCAGATTCAATAAAGGGCCCGGCTGTTGCGGTGCTGAGCCCTGCAGTGTGTCTTTGCCTAAATCCACAGCCCCCCGTTAAGACACCCTGCCTCGGTGCACAAATGGGATCTACACTGTCCATCCTGTTAAGTGAAGAACTCGACAGGAACCAGTTGGGCGTGCCAATAAATCTCTCAAGACACCTCAAACACCAGTGGATCCTAACGCCGGGGTGAGGCAAGATACCTCGCGTGGAATTCCCAATCCCGAGCCTTTTCTTCGGCACCTACTCCATCCCCTTGCAGGGGTCACAGCACCCCTCCGAGCCCACACGAGCTCCGCGCTCCCTCCTCCGCCCGAAGGGCTCGYGCCAGCGCAGCCCCGGGGGCCCATCTCAGCCCCATCCCGTGCGTGAACCTGAAGCACGTGTTGAAGGAGCGTATCTGGGCAACTCTRGAGGCAGGTATTTACGTACCCCTCCTCGCTCCTGGCGTGCTCCCCAGGAAGCAGGGGCTTGGGGATCTGTGTKTTAGACTCGGGCCTTGACAGCAGCAGCTCACTGGCTCTCGCCCTCAGCCCCTCCAGTACTCCTGCGGGCCCCCGCGCCCGTGAGGAAGGGGCACCCAACCCACCCGGGCACCGGATGATCGCAGAAGAGCCGATCGCCCCTGCTCGGCAACGCCTACAGGGACAAGTGAGCCAGACAGCAGCAGGCTGAGAGAAAGGGGAACCGGCACCATTAAGTGCCATAATAATTACGCAAGCAAGCACAAATTTTGATTTGCGTCTGTCTCATCCTGCAATTGCACGCTTTGGACTATAGTTTTTACGAGAAGGATGGGAACCTGCAAAYGCAAGTCAGCTTGGAAACACAAGTCCCAGCTTTGAAACTGAGCCATCCAGGCATTTCGGGTTACCGCACCGTGGAACAGCTATATGCTCCTTGTTTCTTAAATAAGCCTTGGGCGTCAGCAACCTGTCCTTCCGCTTCAAGGATTAAAGTCCCAACTTTCTCAACAACAAATCACTCCAGGCAAATGTAGCAATGGAAGCTAAATAGAACCTAAAGCAAGACAGCAGTTGGCATATTAACTAGTTGAATCTACAGATTGTAAATTTAACACGCCACGCAGATGCACACTGCTCTTTATGAGAAGGTCCATCCAATTCCCCTTAGGAAGAATAGGAAACAATGCAAATGGCACTGCAAACTTCCAGCACTTTATACAGGGGGTTTCACTTTTACCTACTATGGATTAACARGTGAGTCTCTTGTAAAATCTCAAAATTCCTCTTTTTGTTACCATTCCCCATTTAGAGTTCTCAGAAGTGATTACAATGGGGAGCTCCAGATCCTCTCATCACGCAAACCAAGGAAAGGCTCAAGTAGGACATGCATATAAAGTTTTTTTTTAATCACCAGCAACACTGGAAATCCAGTACTTCTCAAAAAAAAATTCTAATAGTTGTGCATGCTGCAAACCCAAGTGCAGCATGTGTTTAGCGGAGAGACATAATATGGGCCGTGGCAACAGAAGATTAACGTTCTTCAATCCTACAGCCCACTGGAATGTATTGATTTTGAGCTGAAAATATCATCTGTAGAAATGAAATACTGTGTTCTCATGGTTTAATCCTTGATGTCTCTGCTACCTAGTTTCGTAACTGTAGATAAGCGATACRGATACTTGTCCACATAAAACGAACAAAGTTCAGGAGTATGTGTCCCTCACGCCAGCGCCGACACTCGGTGCCACCTCGCATGATGCATTCACTTTCAGACCCAGATGATGGACTCCATTTGATAACAAACCTTTGTCTCCTCATCTATAACCTATTGTTCACCCACCGCACTGTATTACACACACTCAACCCTCTTTCACTGCATCCTTTTGTGGAGTATATTGAATGTGAGATTGTGTCTACAGCCCTCCCTCACCCACCTCCAATGCATCTGTTGTCGCCGAGAGAGCCTGCCTAGCACGAGCTGGTTCGTACCCACGGGACAGGAATCACGCGACATTTCCTCCCTTCCACACAACTACTTCACCTCTTCCATATCCCAGTGGACTTGCTTTGCCATCATATCCTTTAAAAAAAAATCCCTCTTCCTCGAGTGTCTCCTTAAAGACCCACTTGTGAGACAGTTCTGGTGTCCCTGCCATAGCCTGGTACTTCTAGAAGACTTTGTCTTGGCCACTCCCAGTATTTCACGAACACAGATTACGCTTTGAAGAATGCCTGTTAAGTACGATGTATCACTCCTAGGTTGCACGTGAGGAAATTTAAGGGCAGAGAGTTCAACTAGGATCCTACCAGGGACAGAAGTTGAGAGAAAAAAAAAAAAAAAACCTCAGTTTCCTATCTTTAACACCCAGTGATGCTTCTGTATTTTTTCCTTCAAATTCTCYGTAATTCTTTAAAATGTCGAGCTTCCAGACTTCCTAAAGAGTTCTACCATTAAAGTTTTAACCGTTAAAGCTGGTATTTTAAAAACAGCCTGGGAGATTCAGCCACTCCCAGGATTGTATATTGCTCCCCACTACAACAAGGATTGGGAACCCAAGTACCCATCACTGCAGATGGTTGCTTCAGCGATGCGGCACTGCACTTTCTCCTGCCCAAACAGCAACAGTTCTTCCCATACCTGTCCTCCCTAAATACTTCAGGAGGTCTTGGGAGCTCTTAGGAGACCTATCTGCTGAGGTAGGCACGGGATCTGAACTTCAGGTTTCCGTGTCCCACGCACCTGAAGGGGCARACSGCCRATGCACAGCGTGTCTCACTTCGYGAGGCCCAAGCGCAGCTGAGCTGCTCTGGGAGACCTGGCAGGACGGRCCCCACCAGGAGCRGTGGGTGGTGGCACCAGGAGCGGTGGGTGGTGGCACTTCGCGAGGCCCAAGCGCAGCCGAGCTGCTCTGGGAGACCTGGCAGGACGGGCCCCACCAGGAGCGGTGGGTGGTGGCACCAGGAGCGGTGGGTGGTGGCACGTGCCGGTACGGCCCGGCGCCAACGCACCGCTCACCAGCGCGCAGGTCACCGGGACCTCGGCGGGCAGAGGACTCCAGGGCAGGAACCGAGGTCCTCTCACAGTTAGATGGCACCTGAGCAGGTGATYTGGGGTGGGGGGGCTGGGCTTCATCTTTAGGCGCCGAGAGGGCAATTAGATGTTCTGGATGGTAACAGGAAAAGAAGTATTAAAGGTCGATATTATGTTGGGGAATTTATGGCAGTAGAATTTGCCTTGCTCAAACAGGTGAGGTCTGGYTTCTCTAACTCGATGCTTCTTTGTGCTTGATGGTGGGAGAGCAAAATTCATTTTGCCTTAGTAATTTAAACCAAGCTGTCATCTACCTGAGTACCGCAGTAAGAACAGCAGCAACCATTTGGACTCTCCACAGAAACACTTGAGACAGAAATGACCACCGCCACTCTGAAACAAGTGAAAACAATAGTTTTATCCTACTTATTAGTCATTCTGCTTTGATTAAATTTAGAGAGAAGTTTCTGTATATGACRGCACTGTAGAAAACAAAATAAGTAGCTCCAAAAGATGGCATTTCCTTCCATCTCAGGATTTTCACAAGTTGGAGAGAGACCAGGGGAATGCCAAAATTCCAATTTCTCCTCTTGCTATTTCTATTCCTGTAGACGCTGCTATAACAACAACATCCAACAGCTTTTGTACCAACTGTACGACCATTTTTGAGGTACTGAGCTTTTTTTTTTCTTCCTACAGGAGGAGCTTATTGAGGAGCTTATCGTTACCTCTCCTTTGACTATTTTTTCTTTCTGGRAATAAGAGGAAGTAAATGATGTAAGACCAAAGACACCATAATAATGTCCCCACCCAGMAGGCCATCTCTTCAGGCAGTGTAAATCACTATCGCTCTGGAGACATCAATGAAAATGTGAAGATTTACAGTAGCGATGACTTGGCTCCAAAGCATTCCTACAAATAATAATTAAAAACAAACAACCAACAACAACAATTAAAAAAAAAACCGACCCAAAAAATGCTGCTGCAGGCTACAGTGAACCAYCCCTTTCCCGGTCTACTGCTACCAAGCCAAGCTCTGGTGTACTTTGATTTTGTTCCCTGTGTGAGTTCCCAGTACTTTTATATATTCATCCTCTGCTACTTTCACTCATCAGCCAGCGTATGCAGCAAAGCAGGTGTATGTGCATACATACCTATGTGTGTGTGAGTATATACGTGTACACACTCCTACCACTTGTTTATATCAAACCAGCAAAAGAATGGATTTGTYCTACTCTTAATAAGAGCACTAACACCTTATTTTTGTTTAATATTAAAATATTRGCTGTTTTGCTTTTGTTATTGAATCATACGAATGTAATTACCAACCTTATCCCATGAACGCCTCTCACTCCCATAAATTTGCTCCTCCAATCAGTAGTATTTCAAGAAGCGTAATACAGCACAAGAGAACAAAAAACTGGTGACACTAGTGGAAGTGCCTTTTTGTGGTGGAAAGCCCTGTAGGATGACATGGGCAAATCAGGTCTGAAAATTTTCCTTTGCTGTAGTCCTAACACTGCRTTCCCACCATTTCACTGGGAAAGTCCATGACTTCCTTCCAATTCAAAATGGCCAAGAACAGAGGAAAGCATCTGCTATGAATAGGAATAATTTTCTTTAAAGAATTCAGACTTATGATGGARAAGAAAAATATTTTTCAGGAATCCAGGTTAAATAACAACCAAGCGTGTTTCATGCTCATGGAATCACTTTACCATCACATTTCTGCCCTGTAAGCTTCGAGATTCTGTCTGTAGCTGACATCCCGCCATCTAGTATAGAAAAAATGTGCAAGAAACCATTTAGAGATAATATATATTCCTTTTTTTGTCTTCCAAGTCTTTCATACTGTCTCCTACCAAATGAGCCTTCCATTTTCACATGACTTGTTCACCTCTAGGGGGACGAGGGAAGTTTCATCCTTATAATCCATTCTCTCCTCTGCTTCAGCAACTAGTGAAAGTGCCACTGGTAGCACTTAACACATACATTGATGATTAGATTGATTCCATCACTTAATTTTCTATTGACCACTGAATGGGAAGTTACCTCCTTGAAACAAATTTCTTCTCTTTGAATAACCTGCGACAGTTGTGGACTGAAAAATAAAATTAAAATGGATGGCTGAGCAATAATTGCTTAACTCCCTGCTTTGTGGAGATTTCCCAAATAGTAAAAATGCCAAGTAAAAACCTAAAATGTCTGCCTAGAGTACAGTAGCCTTGCTGAAAAGCAATGTTCTTTAATTTTAAGGTTCTTCTGTTAATTCTTCAGTGCTGCACTAAGTGTATGTAAAAACTATACAGTCTAAAAGGCAGGAAAAAAGATACAAGGTCTCAAACATCCCAAGGGAGCTGATTATACATACATTTCAGAATGCAATATTGTCTTGCCCTAGATGGCTTGCTAAGTTTTTCATTTAAATACTTTCCTAAAAATTGTTCCACGAAGACTTCTACAAATAGCCCACCCAGGGAGAAGCAGCCAGGCAGCGCTGCGTGAGTACACCTTCAACCGCGGTGTCCAAACCCGTCTGTCTCCCCCCAGCATTTAAAGTCAGTGAGGTAACGAACACCGCTTCTCTTCTGCCAGCACAATTCCGAGCGTGCAGGTGATGAGCAGTTGATAGCAAATATAACCAAAGCGCTCTGCTTCTAGTGAGAGGCCCGAAGAAAAGAACTTGATTAATGGGAATGGAAATTAAGATGACAAAAATCAGCAGCACTTTCAAAATGGGCCTAAATGTACATAGCCAYCTCAGAGTCCATTTTACTGATACAAAAGAATGCAGAATTAAGGGAGGGGATATCCAGGATTCCCGAGCCAAATTCCCCACTACTACGCAGAACCAAACATTGGTGTTTAATTCTGGATTTATCAAACTTCATTTTAAAAGAAATTKAAACTTCTCTCTCATTTGAAACCACTCCAGAATATCGGTGGTCTGATAATTAGAACTCTTCCTGTAATTTTCAGCAAACTGTGCTCATTATCCCCTTTATAYGCATTTGTTTTGCTTGTTTAC
The DNA here is from genome assembly GCA_030449065.1 of Oceanodroma leucorhoa. NCBI lineage: Eukaryota > Metazoa > Chordata > Aves > Procellariiformes > Oceanodroma > Oceanodroma leucorhoa. Next base: position 5,630,075 of record JASVER010000065.1, read on the forward strand.
TCTAATCTTGAGCTCACATCATTATTTTCCTCCCCTATATAAAAACTGTGTAATTGTCACTTTCGTGTCTTTCCGTAAACAGTCTCTCCATTCCTCTTAACATCCATGTGGTCCTTTTCTGCATCTGTTCCACCCGTCTGTCTGAAACCATTTATCTSAATGTGGGCTCCAGATAAGGTCTCACTAATGCCACATACTTTGACATTAATATTTTCTAAAAATCCCTCCCCCAATACTTTCTAGGACACCATATTTTTTTWATTTATTTTCTCAGCCACATCACACAGCAGTATGCTATCACTCTGCTGCCGACTACTACACCAACTACCAATTCACCACTAAAGTGATGAGCTCTTCTAGAATAAGTTGTGATTAGCTTCTATTTGCATCACTAAATCTCATCTAGTTCTATTAATCTCAGTTTTGATTCATCTTGTTGGTATATGGATATTCCAATCCTCCCCTTTATCGATACAGTCCACCAGTTTTGTGTCGTGTAAGATTTTATCACCGCAGTTCTGCTTTTTCACTAGTGTCACTAAGGAAAAAATTAAATAATCTCCAATATAGACTTTGAAAAATCCAGTTCACAGCCTCCTGTCCATCAGTACATTCTCTTTCCACCTATTATTTGTCAGTGCATTCCCAAGTCACAATGTAATTAATCCAAATTTTCTCCATTTTACGTAATTTCCTCACATGGTACAATCTCAAATACTTTCCTGACAATTAAACGTATTAGATCCAGGTATTTCCTCTGTCTAGAAAATCCTAGCATAAGGTAACAAGTTAGTCTGGCACAGTCTGTTTTTGCTAAAACTATGTTGCATTTCATCCCACCTTTCATTTTTCTCTGTCTCTCTTACTTTGCCCTTCAAAAACTGTTCTACTGTGTACTGTGGCTATCAGATTAGGTCACCTGTAGTGCAAATCTTGTCTTTCCACTGGGTACCCTCAGCTGTTTGGCCCCCTTTACACGTAGCTTCCACTGCTTATATAGTATTTAAAGTTAGATTGTACGTTTTTGGAAAGGGGATATACTGTATTTATTGTGCTAACRCTCCTCCATTGCCACTGAAATAAGAAAACAGAATCCAGTGAAGTTAATTTCCTGTTGAAGAACTGGAAAAGCAACGGTCCTTTTCAGATGGGAACAGAGTGGGCCATACGCTAGTAAGTTTAAAACACATTACAATACATTATTCACATTTTCCTTGTCTTGAACTTTTGTATTTTCTTTTGTTCTGGACTTGCTGATTTCATATCTCAAGCCACCTTCAACAGCTTAACTCTGCAAGCCCAAACCACCAGGGGTTATAAAGCAGGTACTTAGACATCCCTTTTTTGTGTCTACCCAACAATTTCTTTTATAAGCAGAACAACATTTTTCCTCCACTAGAACACCACCTTCCCCCCMAAAAAAACCCCAAAACTTCATTTCTTTGCTATCTTTCTTCCGAGAATTACACCCATCYGTGTGTACTTTAAGGACTGTATTTCAGGTGACGATCACTGGCAAAATCTGATGTGCTTTCTGACACAAATACAAAAATGTTTGTAGAGCTCCGCACATACCTCCTCTCAGAACTGCACTGTAACAGGTGCAATAGGAAACAAACCTATTACAGCATATTTCCCTTTTTTGTTTGATCTGAACAGTGTTATTTTCTTCGCACACCTTCATTTATTAGTTAAGAAATAAATTACGTTTTCTTCTGCGTTTCAAGAGGATTACTACTACCAAGAAAAAGAAACTACCTAACAAGAATCTTTCCTGTTCCATTCCCATGAGAACTTTAAGCATGCTCAGCCCCAAGTTCAGCTAACTGCTGATGCATGGCACCACCATCTTTCAAGATTTGCCTTAAAAAAGTAGGAGGAAAAAAAAAACAAACAAAACTTACCAAATTCACTTCAGACTGATTTATTTCATGTACTATTATTTGTCATTCCTTTMATACATAAAATAAGGTACCTCCAGCTAATTAACAAATTCCTTTAAAACACCAGAATGTTTAACAAGCACTTTGGGCCCACTATTAGTATAAATTAAATTAACATGTAATTTTTTTTTTTTTCTTCCCTCCCCACTTTATCCTCAGAGAAAATACCTCGCTGTCAGGTAGACTACCAAGTCCTGTTTGCTTCCTGGGTTTGCCCCTCCGTAACTTCAACATACCTCAGCACCTTCATGCATCTTAATTCTTCCCTTTCATATTAAAAATAAATAAATAAATAAACAAACCAAACGAACTTGTAGATAAAAACTGAGACCCCCTGCTGCCAGGTGCGAGCGCCTGCTACCCGAGCAAGCCGAGGAGGCCGCAGGAAGGCACGGCTCTTGGATTTGCTGCAGAGCTCAGCAGAGAGCTGAAGCAAAGCCCAGCACCCGCTGCCGGTCCGTGAGGAGCCAGCGCCTCGGCCCCCAGCAGCCGCAGGTGCGGCGGGACGGCAGGAGCGCGGCGGGGCCGCAGAGCCCCGAGCGGGAGCCGTGCAGAGGCGTTGTTTAAAAAAAAAGCAAATCCGGCTGGGGAGGAAGGGGCTTTGGGCGAGCCCGCACGGAGGCCCGGCCGGGCCGGGCCGGTGCCCCGCCGCCCTGCGGCACGGTGCCGCGGCGGAGCGCGGCTGCCCGCCAAGGCCAGGCCGAGGGCTCCACGGCCGGCTTTCGGCCTGACCCTCCGGCCCCACCGCCGACGGCCCCCGGCCGGTGCCTGCGCCCCGGGACGCCCCGCAGCGCACGGCCGGCCCCGCCGCGGGGAGCTCAGCCGCGGGCAGCAAGTGACGGAGGGAGGCCGCAGCCGCCCGGCCCCCGCCCGCTCCCCGGCGGGCCAGCGCCTCCGCCGGCACCACGGCGGGGCAGGGCTGCCCGGACGCGCSCGGCCCGGCCGGCTCCGGGGGAAAGGGGCAACCCCACCACTGACCTGCCGGCGCCTGAGGCGGGCCCCGCCGCGCCGGCGCCCCGGGGCCGGCCCTCACGGAGCGGGACATAAAGCCGGCGCTCCTCGAGCGGCGCCGGCCGGGCACGGCCTGCCCCAGCGCGGCGGCTGAGGGCGGGCAGGCCGTCCCGGGGCGCCCGGCCCGACTAGCGGGAGAGAAGCGGCCCGCCATGGCGGGCGGGCGTCGCGGCGGCGTTTACGACAGCTCCCGGCATGCCGCGGCGCCTACAACTCCCAGCCTGCCCGGCCCCGCCGCCGTTAACCCTCTGCGGCGCCGAGGCGCCTCCGCGGCCCCTCGCCGCCCGCCCGGCCCCCCCTCACCCGTCGCCGCCACTTCCTCGCCGCGGGCCCTCCGCCGCCAGGCCGGGGCCCCGGCCCGGCTCCTCCGCGGCCCGTGGAGGAAGAGCCGCCCCCGGCCCGGCGCGGCCCGGCCCGCCGGCGGTGCTTGCTCCGAACGGCCCGGCCCAGCCCCGGCCCCGGCCCGCTGATGCTGTGGCAGGTCTCTGTGCTCCTGCAGTGTGGTTTCTGGTCCCAACTAGTGCTGTTTGGTACTGGCGGTGGTATTAATTGCCCGCTCCCTGCCAGTTAATAAAAAGCAGGTGAAACATCTTCCAACTGTTTGTTTTGTTTGGTTTTGTTTTTTTTTTTTTTTAATTTTTGTTTCAAAAGACAAGTTGTAGTCAGTAAATTAACTCCAAAATAGCCTTACAACCCCCAGAAAACTTTGGGACAAAGTTAGCAGGAAATGCTGGGTTATCCTGCAGTGAAAGTAATATGGAAAYTCAGTCACGCTATCAGGATTTGTCCTCCTTCCCATATACACTTSATATAGGTGCTCAGTATACGTATGACTAACACATACAGCACTTTTTCAGCTCCTCTCTTAAAATACGTAGGAAATGATGTGCATGCCACTAACCCGCTGCGAACTAAAAAATAACCCAGAGAGTCAGAATCCATTTTTAAAGTACGAGAGGGACGGGGGCAGATAGCACAAGTTCATGCAGAAGCAGCACCTCAGAGTAAAATCCACTGGGTCTCACCCGACCCCCCTCCGCAGCTCGGCATCCGCACCCCGAGACGCCCCCCGCACGCACGCAGAGCTCATCCCCTATACATCTATTTTATTTGCAATTTTTTTTTTTTTTTATGAAAGCCTCGTGCAGCAAATACAAGTCAAATGGCTCTAATTTGTAGTGCTACAAACTGTAACATGCTCAGACGTGTAACTGCCTGACAGACTACACAGAAATCTGGCTTATGCTCCAACCTCTGAAACAAATGCAAATATCCAGAAACATTCTGCTATTTCTCCAAAATTAAAATACTAAGTAAAACAAAGCTACCGCCAGATTTTTCATACAAATACTTCTTTTTAAAAAATAAATCACTACAAATTTATTATTTATTTCATCCCATAAACAACACAGAGGAAAGAAACACACGTACGTTGTCCTTTTTTAAAAAAAAAACTWATCGGTAAGAAAAGCACATATATAGGTCTTTTTTTTAAGTTTATTTTTTAATACCTTGTCCCTTAAATCAGCCTACAAGCCAATAGCTTTATCTAGAGAAAACACAATTGGAAAGCCTTTTTATGTTGGACTGTTTTTCAGACACTTACAGGAGGTTTTTAAAGACAATTCACAGCCATGCTATTCCAAACAGCACAAATACAATTATTTAGAATTTATTCCTTACTGTGGCAATTTTTATTTTGGTGTATTTTTCAAAATTTCCTGGGAAAACACGATCAATTGCCATCTAGCTTAGCGCACCTACACTGTTACCTCTTTCTCTACATTTTCTCTTTACAAATCAACCACAAACATTTTAGAATTATTTTACATATATATAATAAAGTCTTAAAAAGGACAATACCACAAGAGAAATGCTCAAAAACAAACTGAAGGTGTAAATGACCTGCTCCCATGTTCCAGACGTACCTACAAAATCCCTGCTCACTGGTACAGGATTATACATTCCGTAATGACTTCGGCCTTTTTCTATTTTGTACTATTTTAACACCCCAAATTTATAGATTTTTAAAAYTGGCATGTTAAAAGGGCTTTATTTAAGGATTTCAATGAAAATAGTGTTATGTTTTGTCATATTACCATAATCCTCCTTTTTAAATCACTTAGAATTTCAGTATAACCTAATTAAGTAATTTTAAGTAAGTCTTAACCCAAATACATAGATCTAATAAAAATGTATTTTGCAAACAGGGAAAATAGACTTCTAAAATGGATTCCTCAGGTATGAAACAAAGATGCTGAAACATTTTCTCCCCACAAACTTTGAGATCTGAACTATTTCACAGCACTTACATTTAAAAACCAAAATACTTCTAAGACAACAAATTTCACCGAATATCAAGCATAATGTTTCATTCTRATTTTATTTGTTTATTCCTTTTGTATTTAAAAGAAATCTTTCCATTTTCCTTGCCAAAAAGGAGGGAGACTAGGGGAAGAAAAATATTGCAAAATCCTAGCTACCTATCTTCACGTATTGTTTATTTCACAGCTCTTCTAACAGCAGTTTATATTGTTTTTACATACTGTATATTATTTTGCCAGTGGAAATATTATTATTTGGATTTTTGCCTTTTAAAAGGCTAAAGAACAACATTATAGATTTTAGGGACTTCTAACCATTTTTAATCTCTCTCTTTTTTTAAATGCTACAAACATCCCATTTGGTAAATGGAATTTACATTTCTCTCTTGTCTAAATTATCAGAGTTGAATCAACAATTCAAAACAGAAAGAACAAGTGATGTACCGTAATACAACAGCAAGTCCAACACTTTAACACAGCTCCTCTCCCTATTGGTGTATAATAAGCTTACACAAAGCATAAAACATCTCAGAAATATAGCCTCTGTCCTGATCAGAAAATTTTACTTATTGACTAATTTGACCTCAAGGAATTGCATTTTCTCAAAAAGCATCCTATCTATAGCTTTATGCCATTTCCTGACTCTTGCTTAATTAACCAGCATGCTTTAAAAACAAGTATTGTTCCTTCAACTTAAGCAAAACAGATTATTTTTAATTGCTACCACATCAAATATATTTGTCAATACAATAAAGCCACGTACAATTAGAAAGAACTAATTTTTTTAGCCCTGTCTTTGACCAACCATAAATTGCAGCATCCGCTTCCAATTTATTTGCTATTCTACTATGAGGTGAACTGAAACACACACCACAGCTCACAAATACATCTATCTTTCTATAACATCCTATCATTTGCATCTTTTAATAGGAAAATCCAGTATAACACTGCCAGCACTGCTGCTCTCCTGCAACCGACCGGACTTCAGAAGGACTTAGCATTAACTCCCCTCTCTCACAACACTTTGCCTCCTCACCTCTCTCCAAATAAAACAAAAATATTTGGGTTTGTCTGAAATGTCAATAAACTCCAAAACCGAAAAGGCCAAAAGGTCAGGTATTATTTAATCCGCACAGAAAAGTTATTTTCTCTCTCTGTCGAAAGCCGTCAGTAACAGCACGTTACCTGAGAAGTGATGCTCGCTTCCCTTGGACGGCCGTCCTCCTGTCCGGAACGGGGGCTGTGCCGCGCTCCCTATAACGTAAGAAAAAATAGATTAAAATTATTATATGCTTAGACCCATTTCTGCACATTCAAATTATCTGGCCCTCGCAAGGCTTTGTATCTTGTGGTCCTGAAAAGCATTTTAAAAACTCCTATTACATTCTAATTAAAGCCCTCAAAATTGTTTTTGATAAGTCAGGTACACATGTCAAAAATTAGCTCCATACGTGGTCAATCGAAGTACCAGATTCTCCAGACCTGGTTTTCAGTTCTTAGAGGCCTGTATACTGCTGCATGCTCCATCTCATTAGCAACATTTAATCTGCAAATGGCATGATCTTACATTAAAAAAGAAAATAATAATTTATTTTACATATATTGAAATCTGATTTTTTTTTAAAAGCCATTTACATGAAGGACAGAGTCCTGAGATATTCCTTCCCACGGYAACTTTTCCCTCCCCTGTTTTAAAAGCTGAATACCTTCTCAGATAAATATGGTGTTTCCTTTACCTGTTTTTCTGTGATTTGTGTTATTGTGTACTTATTTGTGACGCTGCAGAATTTACACAGGCCTGTAGTTTTGAGCCTTCTATCTCCTCCCTTCACCTGCGAGGAAGATACCAGCTAAAATCACTGTCTATACACCATTTTTATGCCCTTCTCCCCTCTACACTTTTTCAAACAAATGTGAGAGGGAAAAAAGTTAAGATAATGAGTACAAATTCACGGTGTACTACCTTTCAAAAAAAAACCTTGTTTCAGTTTGTCATTTAATAAGCATTATCAACATAAGTCATGGTCAGAAAGCCTCAGCACTGTAGGGTGTACTATTTATGACTAAACTGCCTTTTTTTTTTAAAAAAAAAAAAAAAAAAAGATCTGCCGGTGTTGAAATCTCTTCTTCCATTTTTTACCCTTCTTCTTCCACATACTTTACCCTCCTCATACCGCTTAGATCCTAGCGGACTGTTGCCGCACATATACTTTTCCACCCAATTTCCTAGACATTGACAAATGTGAACCAAGGAAGCATTTTGCACAATGTTAACTTACCTAAACCATTTGTTTCCCCCAGTCTCTCTTTTTCTCCATCACACCCTATGCTTTTTTTTACCCTCTGCTATAGCTTTGTTTGGTCTTTGCCCACTTTTCTGTACATTTGTCTCCTGCTGATCCTATCAGACCGGGCAGGACAAACTGAATGTCTCTCCCTCCCATTYGCTACGCTGTCTCTCATTTTTTAGTGTTTTACAGATTAAACACATTCTACCGTCATTTCCGTATATTTTTAAAGATACTTTTTTTTTTTTCCTTCTCTAGGAACTTGATTACAGTCACCCATACTTTTGCAAAGCAAGGTGAGCCCTGTCCTGCTCTAGTACGTGCTCCTGTCAGCATACTAAGTGTAAATGACTTGCAAGCCTGTGATGCAAAGCATGAAAAAGGAAAAGGGGGTAACATGTAGAGATGCCCCTTAACATCATAAAGGAAAAAATAGACATTTTTAACTGATTCTGACTTTTTAAAGAGGTACCATCAAGAGAAAACACCTATCTTGGGGGAAATCTTTATCTAGATCACTAGCAACACTTTTCTACACTAATAAAAGTAAAGAAAATTTTAAAATTCAAATTTACTGTTCAGCATCACCTGTTTAGGATTTACTTTTCTGCATTTCCCTCAGCCTGGGGAGTGAAAGTCACCTGTTGGTTTCACTTTTGTTCTCAGCCAGTTTCACTTTCATGCACTGGCAGAATCTTTTATATTTTCGGTTCAGCAATGTTAAAGAAGACATTTACATTTTTAAACAATCCTCATTACACTTATAATATGAACAATTCATGTCCATCTCTTTCCCAGGACACTAAGAAAAAATAATTTGGGGCCCTAAATGTAATGGACAGCATCCTTCTAAAGGAGCAGCTTTCACCTGTCTCATGTTAGGCTGTGATCTGCTCCTTCTTTCCCTGAAATCAATAGGAAATGTGCCATTAACTTCACTAACAGCAGGATCAGACCTCTGGGTCTGTAATCTGCAACAAAAGAATGCCATATGCAGACCAATATATTCCTTATAACATACAGTGTTTGCCTTCAATTATTTTCCTATGCAAACTCATGGGAAAAAAACAGCCCCTGCATTTACCTTTCTGTATGCTTTTAAATTAGCGATAAATACCCTTCTTGACATAGGCCGTAGGAAATTAGAGAGCATCTATCCACTRTGGTTTGCATAGGGAGGGAAACACTGTATCTCCTTGCTACCAATTGCGAATAACTATTTCTCCTCCTTGTGCAGAGCGCAAGCTATATGAAACACCCCAAACCCTACAGAACCGTTACTGTCTTGCACCAGGACCTTGTTTAATCCAAGTTTCCAAAGCATATACTTGTATAACCCTCATTTTTTTTCAGGATAAACCACAACGCCTTCAGAAACCAGAACTATYGACAGCAGAAAAAAAAATGGCTTCCATTTACATTTTCAAAACCTGTATCTTCCCTTCTGTACTACCTTCCCCTCTCTATGGCAGAGACTCCAAAACGTAGCCGTGAACTCACACGTACGCGTAGGCAGGCGCACATACATACAATGAAATCTTCCTCTAGCTACCAAAGCACTGCCGCTTCCATCTTTGTAGACATAARGGTTTCTGAGACATTGAGACTTAATGGAAAGACATAAGGGTTTATAGGAGCCACGCAACATTCGCTTTTTCAACTTCTTTCCTAGAAATTGTGTCCCACAAGCGCACACAGAAACTGTCACTAGCTTCTTACAGAAATTATTGTGCTGTTTACATGCCAAAAGTTAAATCTCAAAAGCTTACGTATGCAACTCCTGTGAGAATACTTACATCTCAGTTTTACTGACCCTACTGTTTTATTTCACCATATGAAACATGAATAAAAATGGGGAATTGCATTGTGATCGTGTACCCATCCGCTTCACAGACACACCCTTTTCTATCCGAGCAAACTGTGGTACTACGTATTTGACTTCTATTATCACGTCACGCACCTAGACGCGAGCAGCTCCCACAGCACTACGCAGCACGCGTTCCCGTTTCCTCTTTCCCTGGATGCCACTGCACAGAAGAGGAGGAAYCGCGCTCCCAAAGAATTCCTCTCCTCCTTCCTTCTCTACCTCCACCTCTCCTCTCCTTTCCCCAAAAGACATCTTTTGTGTTTCCAAGGCCAATTCAACATGAGACTTACACGTACACTTAATTTCAAGCGTACAAATACACCACCCGTGTTCAGCGGGGTTATTCGCTCGCCTAGGTCAGCCGCCCCTTGAAGTGCCTCAGTGCGGTACACAGACAGACTATTACAATCGCCTGGGTCACAGAAAACTCTGTTTACCGGAAAGCATGATCACACCACTAACTTTCACAGACCCACAACACGCTACCTCTATGTCCCCATGTAGCCACATTCCTTGTAAGTGCTGAAAATTCACTCTTTCCTAACTGCAGTGTTTAAGACTTTTTTGTCCCTAATTTCCTAATTTGCAACGGAGCTCCCGATACAGTGTTTTGGGTCGAGTTAGCTATCCCACAGATTTTGCACCAGGCCTTCACCCAGGGCTGCATCTCCTCCAGTGATAAAGTGTCCTGGGGGAAAGGCTTTGCTACCGCTAGCTTTCACTGCGTTAGCTTTTAGGGCAAAGACCCTCAGTTGTATCAATTTCTTTAAGATACGATGAAGCTTAACTTAAGCGGACACTCGTGAAATCAGTAAATATTCATCAATTAATATTGGTGGATCATTACCAATGAGAGAACTAATTACAGGGAACTACAATGGCCTATTTCAAAATGGTTCCTTTAAAGGACATGTTTCATAACTTAGCCTTGCTCTTAAATGCTGCTCTTGATGCACTTGTAGAAATTATTTCCTTCTGGAGCATGCCTTGTATTTTACCTGGCTTTTATATAAATATTTACTACGTATTTTTGTGTTACTTAAACTAACCAGGTAATTTTAGCTGTGTGATTGCTGCTTATCTTTTGTCTTCGGATATTAAGGCCTCACAGCAAGTATTAGCAATGAACCCTTCGAAATATTATGAGTGTGGCAGAGGGGCAGAAGACACTTACATGGGAAAGACGATGGAAAGAGGGCTGGTGTTCTTTCAAAGACACTTAATGTTATACTAATTCCCGAAGTGCAAAGACAGGAACTCCCCAGGAGGTGCCTTGCCTAGCCACGCCAGCAGTCCCGGAGGGCTCCGCAGCCTCTCCTTACGGTTCCTAATGGTCCGCAGCCCTCTCCTGACAGGTCCTGCCGCAGGACAAGCGGTTATCGCAGGGGCAGCCTGCTCCTCTCTCCTTTTATCTGGAAACAAGGAGCGGAGCAACTATTAACAAATACTCATTAATGGATTTGTTTTGGAAGGCATCAGGCATAACCCCYGGTGCTCTGTAATAGTCACATTATTAATAATAATTGTAGCGGAGAGTAACTGTCATGACAGGTACAGAGATGTGAACAGGTCAAACGGTGTCTGTGACAGGTGTAGAGGGCAGCCTGGGATCGCCGGCTTCTCACCTCTTTTTCACTCTAGTTCCGTCTCAAATACACCCGACTTTAGCCCGTCTTTACTTTTTCCTGATCTCCTAAGCAGTGCCCTGATCCTAACTCAACGGGGCATTCACACAGGAGAGACCAAGATGAGCASAGCGACAGCCAGGCTCGCTGCTGGGGATGGGGATCCGCGGGGAGCACCCCAATCGCATGAGGACCCCTACTTGTGCCTGCGAGCCAACAGCRTCTTACTGTTTGCACAAGGGGGTTGACAGAGATACAGTGAATATTAAAACACAGGTATTACAAATGTCATCTGGCCCTATTTTAAACAACCAATGTAACGCAATCCCATAGATTTCCAGTACAATCTTTTCCAACTCCTAACTAAAAACCAGCTGATCAAGAGATCTAAAAAAAATATGCATACAACATCGGGAAAAAATACTTTCATTTTTTTCCTTAAATTTAAAGCAAATATACCAACATCAAAACGTCCTTCTATTGCCCATATCCCTTACCAAGAATAATTTTGTTTGAAGAGGAACATGAGAGAAAGACGGCTGTAACTCAGACGATCACACGGACTTTGCACTGACACGGAATTATGTAGGTCCTCTGCCACTATCAACAGCCTTYGCTACATCCAGGTTCAACAAACCCAGTTTCTGTCACTTTCTAAAACTGTGCTGCTAGGGAATTCATCTCTAGATGGGAACTTCACCTCTGCTAAAGAAGCATTTCTCAAACTATGGGTTGCAAAAGGACATAACGATATTGACAGTGTTAGAAAAAACAAAGTTTGCCAGCAGTAGCTCAGTTTTTGACAACGGGGGACTGAGAAGTTCCTGCAAGTATCTGGGGCAGCCCCAAGGCTGGTAACTACCTTGGCTTGCTCCCTGGGAAAGTCAGTTTTCAGGCAGCGATTACGGAGTCTTAGTCTCTCTCGTCGGAAAAGGGAAGAATTCAAGACAATAACAGGGAGGGAGGTGAATCAAAAGGAGGTCACAGGTTCAGACAGTTTGATAAATACTGCACTAATGGACATAGTGACATTGCATATAGTAGATGGCAAAAAAGGAAGTACATATACTGCCTGCTAACGGGAAAAGGAACCGCACCACGGGTACCGAGCACTTGATCCCTACGAGATTAAAAAAAAGAAACACAAAACTTTTCCTAGTGATGGGCTGACTGACAGAAGATTTATCAGACTTGATCAATTAACAGCGCTTCATTTAGTGACTACCTTTTTGCCATATATTCAGTATCCTTCTACAATTAAAAAGCAGSGCATGATCCTCATAGTCCAAAAGCATTAGTCCTTCTGAGTGAGTTATTAGTGGAAGAATGGGAAGGAACTACACACCACTCGTCTCAGCTGGAGGAAGTGCTCAGCATGTCTAAAAATCCTGCGGACTCTGATTGTCTCAAAACGTACCATGACCTTGGTGCCTGTCATTTATTTTGGCTTGTAAGGAGACAGCTGATGAGCTTGCTYTATTTCCCTCTGCCTTTTTGAAGGGCTTCAGCTATGAAAACAACTTATTGCCAAACAGCCCTTCTATTTTCCTGTGCTTAGACCAGTTTTGTACACTCCCAAGGTCCTTCCCCAACTGTAGCTTGGGGAAGATGGTATGCCATTTCTCCTACAGCAAATCTGACAATAATGTATTTTACTTATTTCTACATTTTATTTGACATTCCAGGGCACCTAGGCAAATGGCGTACATTCAACTCACCATATTAAATTAAACTGCTTGCAAAAGATAAAATACCCCTTATTTCTCCCGCTCTCTTAACAAGCTAGGATAATAAATAACACCCTCTGGTCAAAAAAGGTTGGCTAGAAGTTTTTGTTTTGTATCATAATGAAGRTCAGAAACCATCTACTAACAGAGGATGAGCAGAACATCCATTTTTGTCGTCAGGAGGACCATCCAAAAACACTATATCTAGTCCTCAAGAATGTATATTCATGGGTTGTAAACCAAGCTGYGTCCAACTAAACTTGGAGATACGGTACAGCCACCCCTTTCCTGGACACCAAGTCTAGCCATTCCCAAAGAGCAAAGCACRTCTGTTAGCACTGAACGAGTCAGGGGCTTTCCAATAGTGCAGTGCTGAGCATGACATGACAATTTAAATGGAATGAAACAAAATCCAATAGACTTCCATAAAAAGAAAACRAAGTGTTCTGGCTTCAGAAATATTCTGGGTGTGACTTCGATCTTTTCCCTCCAAAAAAAAAAAAAAAAATTAAGTGCTTTATAAAAATTACACCAATGATCCTAGAGATTTTTATGAAAAATGAGGCTCTGTCAGTCTTTCCCATGGACATTTCTTACTGTCCTATATGATTTTCCAGCCCCTCAATATTAATGGTTGACCATTTCATAAAAAGGTTTACATTTTTTGTCTAAATACTGTAGGACTTTCAGTCATGGCTAATGGCAACCTAGTCTTCTCCAGCTGCCCAAACATAGTTAAAATAATCAGGAATCAGGCAAGAGCACAGAAGAATAAAATTTGGGCCTGATACTTATCCACACATCGTCAATTAATTACAGACCTATCTGTAAACGGTGGTTGTGGGCCCAAGTACTTATTCCTGATCAAAGCAGTATGAAGTGGCCACTTCATATAGGTTAAGGTAAGATATCGCTGCTCCGGTTTCGTGTCTCTCACAAAAACGGTACTGAAGCTGGTCTTACTGTGCTTTGYAAAGGGACCCAGCTAGCTGCCAGAGTATAAAGTCAAACAAAAGAGAAGGTTCAAGCAGATTAATTCAAACTTCACTGTTACTCTTCTCAAATAAACTAAATACGGGGAGAACACTCTTAATTGACACAACCTAGCTAAGATTTTTTTTTTTCTTTTGAACCTTCAGAGCTTATATATCACTTACATACCATGCAGTTGAAGAATATGACCCATACTGCACTATTGTTGCACATCTGTGTGCAACTAGTGAACTCTGAAATTTCAGAGAATACCTTCATACACGGGAACAATTCTTAATTTTAATTAGATTTGGAAAATGAGGCACATGTGGAGCCCCCACGCATGGCAAGGAATCTACCAGCATCCACCCGCTTTTTACCAGTTGTTGGTTTAAGACAGCCATTCATACCTTCTACCTTCATGTTACTTTCCATCTCATATGAGTAAGGAATAAATGCACCAGCAACTAGGGGACATATCATCTATTTTACGTGGAGTCCGTTCTACATAACAATATTTTTTTCTTTGGGAAAAAAAATAGTAGCTCTCTATTCCTAAAGCTTCAGTTCCATTTAAGCAAGCAGATAGAATAATCACGAAGTCCAACCCATAAATACAGAATACCGTACACAGAAATATTCTGATAAATACAACCTGATTAAAACCAACTGCACTGTGCACCAGAATGTAGCCAAGTAATTTTTACAAAAACAGACCCGACCCCAAATTTCTGGAGCGCTGAGCAAATGCAGTTGGGTACCACAGACCTGGGATGGTCCCCATCCCAGAGCTGGGCAGCTCTGAGGGCGGGCAGGCCCGTCTCCCAGCCACGAAGCTCAGCCTGTACCTCCAGCTCACCCGCACCTCTACTCCAGACCCCATTYCAGACCACCAGTCACTGCCACCACATGAGCCCAGTGACCGCTGACAAGCTTTTGGCTGGATTTRTATCCATCAGTCTATGTAATTTCACTTCTTCCTACCTGTGATTTTATATGAATTGAAATGTTGTATCTTCAGTTCAGCAATTTACAAAGAACTTTGGTGTTAACCCACTTAAATCCAGATATCCTCGTATTCTGACTGCTTTCCTYTTGGTTCCCATTAGATGCCCTAGTGCACCCAGTGCCACCTCATCTTACATCCCTATGACATGAAATACAGATTTGCTGCATTACTCTAACAGAACAGTGGTGAAGATGATTTGAATGGTTGCTTTAAATCTCAAAAGCAYGAGGCCTGGTTGTTTAAATAGCATTCTATACCTTAAGTATAATGACCATYAAAACTAAGAGTTAATAACTAAACCCACAATTTGTAACCTCTGATAAACATTGAGGCCAATTAAATGGATTTTTTTTTCAGTGAAATAAATGTAATTAATGGTCTATTTTAGGTTAAAAAATGCATACTAGCAGCAGCATGTCATTATTACCCCATGAATTTGTCTTACAGAAACACAGGATTTGATGTAAGTTGGGAAATTATACTAATCTGAGTCCTATTTTTCCCCTATCCCAAATTAACCAGGGAGRAAAAGGGAAAAAGAAAACTTAAAATTAATTAAAGCGATATTAATTAATTCTCATCCTGACAGGATGGATTTTTAGAGACCAGAGACCAAGCAATTGGGCCTTCTTGTTTGAAATACATTAACAATGAAAACTGTGGCAAAAGTACTAGTATTAGTAAATAGAATAGAAATCTAGATAGCTATAGTAGAAAAAAGTATTAAAATTTGAACCTCTAATACAGATATTCCTCTGGTTGTAAGATTACAGCCACTAATGAGGATACTGCATTCCGAATCCTGCAGTATCTGCCTTGCCTAATCTTATACTATCATCAGTAGGGGTTTTGACTGCAGGACTTTGTATTTATGGTGTCCTACAGAAGAAATTAGTATCAAATTACATAATAATGGTTTACTGTAATAATAATTTATAGCTGAATCTTCATCATTGGAAATTTTTAAATTAATGGATTACACTGAATCACCTTCCACRTCTGTCTTATTTTAATGTGAAATATAAAAATATTGGAAAACTTTTTGGGGGACTTAAAACAAACTGGTAATATGTTTGACCCTTTCAGCAACTCTGGCATTATTTCTAGAGAGCAAAAAGAATACATAATTTGTGTGACAGGAGAACAAAACATTTTCAAAAAAAGTAACAGAGGTATGCATTTGTGAATTTGTTCTGGAGAATTTACTATTCACCTCTAAAACTGTTCATTAATAAATAAAGAATGAAGCATATTACTAATACATCAATTCTGTTTTCCATATTGGGCTTACACTAATGACTTACAGAGCTCACTTTCTAATTAATGAAATATTTAAAAACATAATCATATTTAAGCTTATTAATACATCTTTTAAAAGCACATGATTTCATTGAAGCACATACAATTACCAAACTCAAATTTAAGGTAGTATTTCAGTGGAAATTGTAGTCAAAGAAGTTGGACTTTGTTCCTGACATTTATATTTATGTGCTGCCACTACATTGAGCCGACTCTGAGCTCGCTCCCACTTCAGATCATGCTGTACCTACCTTCCATTTAGTTTGTAAAGTCTASATTATCGTACTGATTATAGCACTAGCATGGCCATAAACAGATGCCCATTGATTTAAAAGTTATGTGGAAATAATTCTTTTCCTTGAAAAAACCACTTTTGTGGTGGTCATGTCTCCATCAATCAGATATATGCAGTTATTCTTCTCCAAGGTAAACATTTAGGTTTACTTAATACATGAAAACATCATTTTTTTAATGTAGTTTCAATTAAGTTTAAGGAGCTGACCAGTCTTTTGAAATGCTAAGTTCTGTGGTAGAACTCTCATCATGAGTTTTAATGGCATTCTTTGAACTGAAACCGAGAAACCTGTTTTCCTGTCTTAAAAAAATCACAGCAGACATTTAAAAATATTTTTATTCAAATATGGGGGGGCAGGGGGGTTGTTTGCTTTTGTTCTTTTAAACTCCTTCCCTTACTTCAAGGACTTTAAAACTTCAATTGCATAGAGTTACTTGTGCAAAATTGCTGTATATTTCCTTCTGCCAGTAATTTCTTTTGTTGTCAAAACAAAATCAAATTTGTTCTTTATTATAAATTTCAAAAACAACAGGGATATCATGTTTATTATTCTGGAAGCCATAAAAGGAAAAAACTCCAAGAATATTAAGTAGAAACTGAAAAGACAGCTTCCAGACACATGATCAATATGGGACCCTTGACATATATTAATTATTACAAATGCTTTCATTTGGATAAAACTTCATGYAGAATATTTATATAGCTCATTGTTCTATTAAATAAGTCTCAGTTAAACTTACAAACAAGGATGATGTAACCCTGTCTGCTCAGTCAGTTTAATGAGATATGAACTATCTATAAATAGAAATCTTTTATCRTAAGAAGATTTATAAATAACCTATACATAATAGGCAAAAATATATCAAACCACATTTAAAGGTTTAGAAACATTTTTAAGGTTTTTAAGGAAGATTTGAAACAGATTTTTTTAATCTCAATTTCTTTTCATTGCTAACTGCTTAAAAGCCTTAAGAAAGAACAAACCCCCCACTAGGATTCAACAATACAAATTAATGTTCCTAATAATTGTAACTGTATCTACATTCACATGTTTTGTTAATTATTATGTACAGGACTCAATTTGAAAAAGGGCTGTATTCCAGCTGCAGTCAGTTATAAGTAAGATAATATTATAACTTTCAAAAAGCTTCTTACATAAATTAACTTTAAAAAACTGTTCAAATAATTTCCTATTAGTAATTTCAAAGTAAAAAATGTGCTTCAAGAGAAGGAGCATTTGTGAATTCTGATCGAATTTACTGACTTTTTTTTTTTTGCTTCTCTGTAGAAAAGTCAATAGCAATTTTTGCAAAAGGGGAAAAAACATAACTTTTTGATAGAAATATATTCAGTAAGGATGCGTAATGGTTCTAATATTTTAGTCTTTAAGTAAGTCATATGAATTAGTATGAAGTATAGGAATCTATAGGATAGTAATGAACCCCAAATGACTTCTGTTTATTGTTTGCCCTTATCAAAGTATTTTCTCTTTGTACAAATTTTAAGTTTTAATACTACCAATTACCCTTCTTTGAAGGTTGCCTCTGCCTGCTATTTAAACAACATATTTACTAAATTACAAATTTAAACTCACAAATACAAATAAATTTTTTTTTAATGTCTGAAAGACCAAATTTCTATATTTTATTAAAAGAAGTTCTTTCTTGATGCAAAGATCTCTCTGCTTTATTTTCTCCTGCTAACATTAAAATGTCAATACTTAAGTAACTAAGTTTTAGATTCAGCAGCTAGATCTAATTGTTCTAATTGCCAAAACATACTTCTCCCTTTATTCTGCAARGGCAGGGCTTTATTTGTTTCGGATCCTATATATGTTAAATGGAAAATGTAAAACATCTAAGTCCTACAAACCACTGAAAAATAGTAGATAAATAAGACTGAATTATTTTTATCAAATTATCAGCTGATAGGCTAATAATAGCAACCACCTAAAAGATTTTTTTACAGTATTCGCTACTGTTTGCTTAGATTTTAATCTAAAAATTTTGTTAGTTTGATTTTAAAGAAACAGTGAAGTTTTATTCTTTAGCAAAATACTGAAGAGTTAATAAATCATATTTAAAAAGCTGACATGAAATTCAGCTCGCTTTGAAGCCAAGGGGACTTTTACCACTGATTTCAGGAGAGCAGGATCAGTCCATAGGAATTTAAAATCCAATTGTCTCCTAACTTTTGCCATATGAATTTGGTAACAATTAGGTATGCTTACTCTTTGGACATATTTGAKAATTTAAATCTTTTTTATTACTGTTAGGAAAGAAATCCAGCAAAAGGAAAAAATATTTAGCTGATATTTTGGCTAAAGTATACAATATTCCCACTTCAGCTTTTTCCTTTKTATATTAAGGTACAAAATACCCCACCCTTGCTCTAAATAGATTTCACAAATACTTGTATTTATATCTATATTAGATAACTAAGCTTACTTTGTTTTATATTTAGCTGCATACTGCGTAGTACTTTGGCTATTATGAGTCTAACTTCCCAGAATATAATATAAGAAAATATCTTCCCTGAAAATGATTTTTCAACTGGATGCCATTTAGTATAAATATTCACTTAAAAAAAAGCTGCCCAGTGAAATTATCTGGTTGATGGCTGTAGTCCTATAGTGTTTTCCCTAAATTTTAATCTATTCTAATTTTTGATTTCCTTCGTCTGAATTCTAGATAATTAAGAGAACCTGTCTCTGTATGTCAATCTTTCACAATATGTAATATATACAAACAAAAGCTATATAAAGCTCAACCCCTTTTTTTTTYCCGCCAGACAAAAGTAATTTCAGGCAGTACATTTAAAGGCAGTAGGTATTTTGCCTAAGTTAACTACGGAGGTCAAAAGACCTGCATGAAATTTCTCTTAATATCAAAAATATGTTTTTTATGATTATGTGAAAATAATGTTTGTGGTAGACAGTATGTTATCAAAGCAGCTTTGAAAGCTTATATAGTTACCTTTTCTGAATGTTCTGGCTACTTCTGGTTCTCCCTCATCTGGAAGAAAAAGCTGGTTTCCAAGTTAAATTTGCAAATTATTGTTACAAATCCAATCAACAATTTCTTTCCTTTTAAAAACTCTAGTACTTTGCAACATTTCGTTTATTTAGTTAAAGATTCAAGCTGCTTGTCCTGGAGATTTTAATTTTTGTAGAACTGATTAGAGCAGATCCCAAATGTCCGAGAAAACAAACCCAAACAAAACTACAGCTAAAGGCCTTTTCTGATTATTTGGTTTTCAATTCATTTGAAATACTTAATGTTGTYTGATGTATACTGCATTTGGAAACATGCAGTTTAAAGTTTTAACTTTTACTTTGGATTTACTGCTTTCAAAACTTAGCTCTAAAAGCCAGGTACTATGAGAGGACGCACTGCAGCATTATCAACTGGAGGTTCTACCGGGGCCGAATTATGCTAACCTGCACTCCTAGGAATAATCCTGATCCACAGAAATGTTTCCATTGAGTTCCTTGAGGTTATTTTCACGAATATGCACGAATATTCACTAGAGGTTGTAGGATTTTGCCTCCAAACAGTCAGCAGAGATTCCTTACTTTTTCAGTAAAGAGCAGAAAGCATCTTTAGTTCTGATGTTTACAGAAGCTATTTTAACAGGACAAAATAATTCTGGAAATCGTTGTTTCGATTTAGCCCCCAGGATTTATAAACTCCTTCAGTAAGCAGCGCAGTTCAGCCTCATGTGAAAATGACCCTGAACCCAAGAAGGAGAGTACGGTTAGGAGGCAGAGCAGGACACTGCCGAGCCCCCCAGCCCTCTGTGGTCCCAGGCACACGGGTCCCCTGCCCGCTCAGGACCCGGGGCACTAGCAAAAGCAGGGCTGAAAGTCAGCTTCCAATCCACAAACCTGCAGGTGTCAAAGAGAGAGGGCAACGGAAAGGCACGGCACGTTAGTCAGGATCAGGCCTTCGTGGTGCATGCTCTTGCTAGTATAGAGTTGGGAAAAATCAGCAGTTCCATCTATTTTACCTGTCATCTCGATGTCTCTGGTCTACACGCTGTTAAGCCGTAGGCTTCCCCTCTCCCCCTCAAAAAAAGAAGCAAACTGGCAAGAAATTTTCCCAGCAAATACAGAAAGCGTTGCAACTGGGAGGGGAGAGGTAAAATTGGTGAAAACGCCTTTACCTTCTCCAAAAAAAGGAGTTAAACCAGGATGGTCCAGTAAAGACTAACCAAACCGAGCAGCAAAGCTTTCCGCTGCTGGTTCTTGAATTGCTGGAATCGAAGCAAGTCTTTGAGAAGGTGCCGGGCAGAGAAGGGTTAACAAGGTTTTTGTTATGGAGAGACACTGATGGCTCCATTTGAGGTGACAAAGATAGTTATGGGCCTGATCCAAGGAAATCGGGAGCACTTTCAGCAGCGCAAGAGCTTGAAACTACACAAGGTGTCGTTTTGTAAAGCTGTTGCCAAAAATAAAGCCTTGATAACGTTTTGGTTCAGAATTACCCTTCTTTGAGCCAAAAACTGTCTCACTAAATTAAAACAGGAYATCTAAAATTTCAGTCTAGATGTGTAACAAACTTTTATTTAAACGAGATGTGAAACTTACTTAAAATGTAATTAGTAAGGTGTCCTATTTTTAACTTCTAAAAAATAAAAAAGTGCATTACTAATAAATAGAAATTAGTGCTATTCAGGTGATTTTGAATATTTCTGTAATTGCAAACAAAACATGTTCAAGTTCTGAGCCCATTAATCATTAATAAAGACAATTATTTAAACTAGAAAAGGTGCTTTTACACATGGAAGGTAACTATTACAAGGTATGAAAAAGAGTTACTCTGCTTTAAAAGAGTACCTGCTCCACAGGTATTATGACCCATGGAGTTGCTGATTTTACCCTTTATTAGCCCTTTCACGGTAGATCACGATAGATTAGTGCTTCCTTAGACAAACCATCCTCCCTTTTAAAAGTCCCCACTTCCAAAGGGTTAACCAAACACCTCARTCCCAGATTTTATTTTTTAAAAGGTCTATAACTGAACTGGAATCTAATGGTCASAGTTTGGTCTGCTGCCAGTTGCAGGGCTCTTTTGCGTAGCTCTCCCACTGACTGCACAGTCTCACGTACATCATCTTTGCTGTGCTCTTGCGTCCTCAGCTGCAAAAAGCCGATCACGCAAGYGGCCAGCCCAGAGGACCAGATGGGTAAGAGAGGAGTAGAAACTACCTTCTGAAAAGTTAAAACATTCTGCATTAAGCAGCAAATATCCTTTTTATTACACTTCTTCCACTAAAGTCAACAGCCGTCGACTAGTTTTTGAAAAAACACAACTGAAACCCCAATGCATGACATCTGCACCGTCCTCTTGGGGTCTGCTCACAAAAGCCTCTTGGGGTCTGGTCTGCTGAAATCCACGGAGGTCAGCAACCGCTCTGTGATTAGCCCCCAGTACTGTTAACTCTTTGCTGCAGGTTTATGGCATGTGTCTTCCAGAAAAGTGACTGCACAAAAACTACCCGTTCCTAGCACAGGCGTTCAGTTCCCTACGTATAAACGCAATCTGTTGAACTAGAATTACATGGTACGCGGTACTGACCCGTGGTGGGAAACTTCCAGACATTTTAAGAGCAAAGATCTCCACATTTTACTGACAAACTAAAGCCAAAGTTACTGATGTGAACATCTGCAGCCTGCAATGATTTTAGTACTTTCTCTCATGTATGCCAGTAAGGATTCAGGTCCATTGCATGTACTTTTATCACTCTAACGCTGCCAAACTACCYGTATGAGATACAGAGAGATACAGAGAGCAGGACTTCAGTCTGCACCRTGACCTCTTACGACTGGAGCGCAGAGATCTGCAATAAACATTATGAAAGGCAGTAAGATGTACCTCGATTTTCTGATCTTGGGGGCTGAAATGTGGGTAATAACCTGTTGAAAAAGTTACCACCTAACTCTGTGAAATCACTCTCTGTGCTGAGGGCCAACATGTCACCTACACAGAGCCCCAGCCCAACCTGCCGAGTGTCACCTGTCTGTGTGCACTCTGCAGAAGAATCGGTTTTTTCCCTGGTTAGGATGAACTAGAGATGTATGCAAAATTTTGTTCAGTCATTTTTTTGACCATTACTACATTCAGAAATCTTTTTCTTAAACTTAGCTCAAAYAGTTTTCTTCATTACACACTCTTTCCTTCGAAAAAGCAAAAAACATTTGGCATGTGCATTGCAATGTATTTTCTCCATTTTTTTTTTTATATTAGGAAAGAGGAGTTTTTTACTAACACAATTTTTTCATATTATTGACTGTTTAGCCTGTATCTTCATGTTAGCGTTTAAGGAAATGCTTAGCTGCTGAATTACATATAGTTTAGCTACTTATTTACAAAAGCTGTGTCACAGAACCTGCACTTTTCTCCTTTCTAGCAGAATTCTGCCAGAGCCAGCCCCTCTGAACCCACCCAAAACTCCACTAACTTCACTGGTTAGAGGTGTATGGCCCTTGTCATTAAAGTTATACAGAGAAGACCTGCTTACCTTTATGTCAGTCCCCACTGATGAAACTGTCTCCCCATCCAGTACCYGGTTTCCTCTCTCATGGCAACACAGAGCCTATCTTTTAAAGTGGATTTGACAGGTATTTTTGTATTGCTTTTTCCAAAAGCAATGTTAAGGTAAATGTTTTAGTTAAGGTATATGCTTTAARTAGCTTCCTTACCTTTGTTACCAATAGCACACTGAACTGCTAAAGAGAGCAATTTTTACAAGTTCACTTACATTTCACAGCTTGTAGTATCTGTTTGCCAGTGCACTTTGGTCATGGTGAACAGTGCAGCTGGACTGGCCAGCTTAATCCTCTGCCTCCTCCAGTTCCCAGGCTCTACGCAGCCCAGGGCAGCAAGCACCCAGTGGCCAAAACGGCCTTGTGGTACTATTTTTTTTAAAAAATCATGTAAACAATTCTAACTAATCTTCATTACGAATGTAAGAAACAAATCAGTTTGAAGCTAAATAGTCAGATCTATTTTTAAACATTTTGTTGTTGTTTATCATGAACTATTTCACCCTGTTTGTTCTTAAGCCAGTGTCCCTCTCGATATTAACAATGGCATGCTAGGACTACAATGTGATGTGGCCCTATGGATTTTAATGCGCATATTGGAAACATCGCAAACCAGGCTTGTAAGTTCAAAAAGAAAAAATGTTCTTCTTTGACAGAGACTAYGTCAAGTGAGCTAAACACCAAAATACTGTTCAGTCTGAAAGAAAACCATATTTCCTAYTGCAGTTAGGAGATACAAGTTGAGGCTGTGTTATTCTAACCGGGATTAAAGGGAGATGCAACGAGGAGGACATTCCTTCCCCTTGTCTGTCAGTTTAGGTCTTGAACRACTCCAGTGAAGTGACTGAGGCTACTTAGACTTTATATCTCTGGAACTGAAGGTCGCTTACCAATACATCTCCTGGATAGTTTAATTGACAGACACGTCTTCTACTATTTGGTTCAAAGTTTCTGTACCCCTGCTGTAGCCAAAAATACACTCATAGGGAACAAAACACCTCCAAAGTGGTCAAAGTCCTTCTGTCCCAGAAAGCAATGAATAGATGTATCAATGATTCACCATGTCCTACCACAGTGTATTTATAATTATCTCCTTCACAACTCCCCAGACAGATATAGTGGAACTTACAGTGGATGGGATCTCCTGTGTTGATGAGTAAAGCCCTCCTATTTTGGACAACCTTRTTACATAATCCCTTTCATTAATTAATCAAAATCCATAGCTAATTTGCTTGCCTGTTTCCACTGCTCCTGTAAGAAAGCTGTTCCAGAACGCTACACCTGTGTTGGGTAAAGCCCTTCCCTAATTTTGAGCTTATATTTTAGGGTCACAAATTAGAAGTCCAAATTAGGACAAATCAATAAAATCTCCAAAATAAAGCAGTGCCCATCTGTCTCAGGACATTATTAATGGGCGACTAAGTAGAATGACGTCACGAAGAATGACTGCAGAAATGCCCCTTGCTCCAGCATGTATTTCCTACTTYGATGTTTTCCAAGCCACATTGACGTCATCTACCTGGAGTCCTGCCTGGATCGACGCATGCAGTTTCTACTGTCGTCAGTGAGAATTCCCAGCGTGTACCAGGGCCTCTATACAGTCCTTTAGTTTTAATACTGCCAGTACAGCGCAGTCAGTATACCGCTGGAACGATGAGTACRCTTCTCCTTGCCTGGTACGCGTTGTAACTCTCTTCTTACTCTAGAACTGTGATGTTTGGGGATGGGATTCAAGATGGGAAAACCCCCAAGCATCTATACTGTAGATGACAAGTTGATACCATTGCAGAGTTAATCTCAGAAGAGCAGGAAGAAATCTGGTACTGACCARACTGAACAGATGTACCGGGGTGCTCCAAAACGACAGGTATCATGGAAACYTTCTCCAAATAATAGCTAGCTATCACACAGTCAGTAATGCTCTGTTCTTATCAAATTCCTCAGATAAATCCAGTCCTCACCGTGGAAATTCAAARGTATTGGTATGAACACCAGGATGAAAAAAGGGGAGAAAAAAATCCTGGTGTGGCCTTGCTCTATATTGTTTTCTGCACCCAGAAAAGTAGTGTGGCTCTTTGAAGTCCTCGTAGGAAATGTATAAGCCTCAATCCGTTTCAATCATTAGATAAATTCATCTATCTCTTGCCATATCCACTAGAATGTACAAAGCYTTCTGACATACATCTTTGACATCAGTGACTAGGAACAAGTCATACCATTCAGAAATCAGATATTTAATGGCCACTAATCCCATCGTAATAATTACAAAATAATGTAATTATGAGCCAGAGTAAMCAAAATATATGAACAAAAATGGCAAGGAAAAATACAATTAAGGTCTTGGGCTTGATCCAACTCCCTTTTGCTTCAGTGGGAGTTCTGATAGACTATTACCCCTACATAATTAGAGATTTAGGTTTAATCCAGCTCCCATTTGCTTCAGGGGAATTGGGATAGGCCCCTATGCCCTAATTTTCTGCTGTCTTGCCCCTTGTATACTCAGTTCTGCATAAGCAAAGTGGACCTGTTTCACCACGCTTGTACTCTGTGTCATCTTAGGGAACCATGTTTCAAGACTCAGATAAGAAAAGTAAGTGCAAAACAGAGCGTCTACACCTGGTTTGCACTCACTTTGCATGGGCCTGAACTATTAGATGAAGCAGTGAAAAATCAGGTCCTTATTTTTATTCAAGGTGCTGGAGACTGAAATACTTTTTTTCTGTTACCATAAAAAAAAAATAATTCCTGGTTCTTCAGCAAACTGTACGAAATTCTCCCAAGGAGATCTTCAGGAAGGTTGCTTCACTTACAAAATTAACTAGACAGAACAACTGATGGATACCGTCCTTTGCTTTGGCTCACCAGACAGCTACAAAGGATCTGTAAAACGTTTACTAGGGGTGCAATTTCCAAACCTGGGATCAGAAATGTAAAGATTTGTATTTCTAAGCATGAGGCAAAAATTCAAAAAACCTATCAAAACCAGTCTTGGCCACATTCTGCATTCTCTGAAAAAACAAAGGTCACCTCTCTAACAGTGTTATAATTCTGATTTTTTTTTTGGTGGATGAGAGAAAATAGAGTCAGGTTTGTGCAAGAATATGGACATTATTGACTTGATAAATTAAAATATCTTTAAAATTAGCAATTATTACTGACCCTGATGTTGTCATAAGCACTCACTGGTCAGCACTGTGCACACTGAGAATATGTTAAATGTCTGCAAACTAGCACAAACGCACTTCCCTTGCACACACACTACTGCAAGAGATATACCAGCTCTCCAGATCAGGCAAAAACAGGTTAACCATGTCTACATGAGTGCATGCATACAGACATTAGGGACGAGTACGGGTCCTGACTAGTATATGTAGTATGAACTCAAGTATGTGCATCCTTTCATTACAGCATTGACAGACAGAGCTAARTGGATATACTTATGTCTTATACTGACTTGGAAGAACTTTTAAAATGGATTGTATGTATGTCCAGACAGACACACATAAAAATAAATACAAAAATACATAATCAACTATTTGACATAAACACATACAAATWTTAAAAAAGCTAAGTGCACGTGCGCAGACACACACGAAGAGAACACATGCACGGTCACACTCAGACAGCATACACATGGTGTAGGCATTTGCATCCCGTGTACACATTCTCACATTACTGTCTGCCCAAATCAGTATGGAATTTTATTTGAGCTTGAACCACCTTTTTTTTTTCCTYTTTTTTTTTCTTGCATAGAGAGACTGTGTATACATAATGTTTCAAAGACATCARTTACAATAAACGCAGGCACACTTTAATGTGTACATACCACCACTTACATTCTAGAGAGAAGTCCCTATTTTTCAGAAAAAAAATCAGCTATTTTTCCCCATCAAGTATGCCTCTTTCTCTTTACGAGCTGCTTGTGTTCTTCAGCAGTAAGTGGGATGAGAGAAGCAAAAATATCAGCTATTAAATAATAACTGCTTGGATTACATGTATAAAGATCTTCTTCCCCTACTACTTCAAGTTTTATTCCACAGTATGGCTTTCCACCTGCAGCCTTGTAATGAATGATCTGACTTGAAAATCAAAGCATGGAGGAGCAGAAATAATGAATCCCTTGGTTAGTACACACAAATTTGAGCTAAAGGAACTGTGCTGATGCCTTTCCTGTTGTTAGTGRTATGGTGCCATAAATACATACATCCCAGTAGAGGCAAAAATATAAAAAAATCTGTTGCTGAGAAGCTARTGTTCTAAATTAGACTAATCCAAAACATACCTTAGGGGGCATGAGGAAAAGGGAGAAAGAGTGGGGATGCTTGGGCAGTGCAAGGGTTTTCTGCAGAAGACAGCCAGTGGTTGCTGTTTGGTTCCACATATTCCTTGCCATTTTATTTTATCATCCTTTTCAACCTGTTATCATTGACATTTCACCGGTAGATCTCCTCTGAAAGGACTTGCAGAAGAAATCTGTCCTGAGGAATCTGCAGAAAAGACAGTACCTGAATAGCAAAATTAACTGAGAGTTGGTGTAATCATTTTGAGAATAGAGGCATCCTGGGAGATAGTGTGGAGGTATGGGGAGAATGAAAGGAGAAGAGATAGCAAGGGAAACACCTTAGAGAAGCTAACTTAAATTATCTAGAAAGCAAGAATTATGGTGAAGATGAAGGTTAACAATGCCCCTTCTCCTCATGCTGGTAGGAGGGTCAAGGTAGTAGTCAACATATTTTTTTCCCTGAGACACTGGAGTATTTATTGAAGGTCTSCTATGAAAAGACTTCTGTAACAGAAGACTCTGGTACCACTGGAGTGGTTATGAGCATTGCTGTCCTACTTATAATTACCAGCCAACACTAAAACTGCCATGGGTGCTATGGGACAACCACATTTAGTCCCACTGTGGTAGGGCTGTACAGTCCCACAACAACTGGCTGCCTCTACGCCAAAAGCAATCTGAAGGATAAGCCCGGCCAGAGAAAGAGCTTGGCAGGTGTAGTTATGGCACKCAGTTTTGACGTAAGTCTGAACACATGGCTCACCGTGCATTATTGGTAAAGCCCTATCATGTAATTGTTTGATGGCTTCTCATTTGTTAAATGGAGAAAAAAGTTTTAGGTTTTTGTTAAGAGTTTTTCTTCCTTCTTTTTTTTTCATTTAAATGGGATTACTCCTCAACTAATCTTGGTAAAATSTTTGGGGATCTCCAAGCTGGCAGCAGTATATAAGTAACAGAACCGGGCAGTAGGTGCTGTAGTATGTAAAAAATAAATGCACACACATTTCACTGTCTAGCTCACAGTTTCTACTAGACAGTCTGTGTATGGGCTGATTCTCTGAGCTGTAAGCCAGTATCATCAGTCAATATAGATGTATACTGTCCTCTCAGATGTGTAAGTCAAGTTTCTTCTAGTTCCCTTTATCATCAGTCATTAAAACCTGGTGCTTAAAGGAAATTAGTTGTCAAAACAGAGAAGTTTTAGGGATGCCAATGATAAATCAACACTTTAATTGTATGTATGTATMTAAAAAATATATATACAAATGTAAATAAAAACTTAGTGGATCGCATTGACTGTCAATGAACAATGTTGTTGTTGGTCTTTTATTTTTAATATAACTTTTAAATATTAGTCTTTTCCAGTCGGATGCACTGGTGAGGTGTACTGTCTGATATGCCCTTGGCCAGAATTATCCTTACACACATTGTGCAGTTCACACACATTATGCAGTGTGCTATAAGCTGATTATTTTCTTGGCTACAGCCCACCCTCTAAGCCTGGGCGTTTCAGTGTGGAAGGAATTCCTGTACATATGTCGTTTGTAAAGCACTGCGAGATCCTTTGGGTTGAATATGCACTGTTAGCTGTACACAAAGGGAGAAATAAATAATAGATGTGCTATATTTTTGTAGCATTCARTTAGTTAAAAAGTGCTAGTCTCGGAGATGGACTTTAGGCTTCTTGAGCTGTAAAAAAACCGCACGCATGTATGTGTGTGGTAGTACATGTTACAACTCCTCCATAGCATAAGTTTTGCTGTTTGAACTCCCCCACAAAATTTCCAGGTAAAATTATAAAGAAGATATATGGTGGAATGGACTGTAAACAGTAATTCTTACAGTGGGGAGTCTTTGAGATCATCTGGAGAAAATGGGGAGAAGTCTGTTGCAGGATGTTGTTCTTGGGAAGGGTTCAACACAATCCTGCTGAATCACTGAGGAAGCAAAGAGCTTTTCAGTCTTGGTCATGACATTTAAAAAACAGACTTGAACTAAGCAAGTCAAAGATTCACATTTCTGTTAAAACCGAAATCTTTCTCAGGTCCCTAAATTGTAGTTATGTATTTTTGATGCTTCTTGAAGATATGTACAGGCTCCTAATTTCAATCTTATTATCTTAGCAGTTAGGAAATTTGCATCAACATCTTCCTGTCTGGGTAATTTAATTCCCCTTTTTAAAATAAATTCAAATTAGCAACAATAAAAGAAAATACAAAAACACCGTTGAACTCAAGTAGTTACCATAAACAACCCCCCCAAACCAATCAGGCATTGTGCAAAGTTATTGTTCTGTTGACGAAAGAAATCCTGAGAAAGAGGGCCAGCCCCTGTTCTCACAAAAACCTATACTGTAATTCCCATTGACTGGAAGAAGAATGGGGCCAGAACGAGAAGGACACTTGGTAACAGGGCTAGGTGCACTAATGCGTGCCGTGCGGGGAGAAGGGCTGGCACAAAAGCTGGGGTATTTCGGGCCAGCACCATCAACGTTACCAAAGTTGCTGGGAACGCTTAATTCAGTCTCATCACTGAAYGCTTMAAAAAAAAAAMCAAACAACAAACAGAAGTTGAATCGAATCGTGAGAGGCTTAAAGGCACATGGCTGTCTCAAAACACAGATTCCTTAGCAATTTCAGTAATCATTTTGTAATAAATTYTGCCACTCTTCGCAGTCTCTCTGACTTTCGGGTCATCATCTGCTTTCTGCACTGCACTACAGGTCACCAATCTACAATGAACAAGATTCATTTTCTAGTACCTGTTAGTTTTTATTTTTTAATTGCTGTGTACTAGAAATGCCCTGGTTTGGTTTTGGATATCAAATCATTCAGAGGAAAGCTGAAATCTAAAAATATAAACAAAAGCATTGTATATTTCAGGAAAAAGTTCAATTAAATATCTCTACCCATCTTCAGCTGTTTTAATTCTAAACAAAATCTAAAACTAGAAACAACTTCACTCATTTGCCCCTTTTAACTATTATTTCCATGGCAAGACAGATGCAACCGACAGACAAACAAATTATTTGTGAGGTACCTATTGCGGAATGTGTTTTTTGCTGTATTTTCATTCAATTGGCCTTGAATGCGAAGGGTTTCACAATTCTCCATACTTTTTAACTGTATAAAATATAAAACCAAAATTTGTTAACATCATAAATTGCTTTTGGAATATTTTGATAGATGGGCAGACAACACAAAGACATTTTAATGCTGATGTACCATCAAATTATAATGGAAGGATATTGGTTTGACTATGCTAGGGTAGCCATTGTATACTTGAGAACCAGAAGAAATTTTAGTAAAGTATGAAATTATTTTAGTAATATCACTGCTTTAGGAACTGGATTTTAATTAGAAAATTGTAAAAACCAAACAATTGTGTCAGCAAGCTATATTAAAAAAACAGAAAAGGAATATATGAAGGGCCCCATGTCTATACATGATGTTGTCTAGTCACTACTGAGCTGAGGCTGAAATGGTACAAATAACCTTGAAAAAAAGAAATTGGAAGTAGCTATGCCAGCTAAGCTACCAATCTGAAATCAGTGCAGGCACATATGGACCACAAGTTGMGAGCACTATTCATGTATCCTGCATGAAATGAATCTGTCAGTCTCAATTCATGTCCCATGTCCACGTCACAAAAATATACCCTTACTAATGACCTTCCTTGTTGGCAGTTTCAGCAAAGACATCAAAGGAAGAAGGAGCCACAGAAAACCAACCTCCTCTGAACCTCTAAAGCATGTCACAGAGGAGCAGCGTGGGAGAACTGATATTCCCGATGGCCCATGAGAAGGGAATGATGCAGGAATGGGCCTTCATAAATGTTACAGCTGCAGCAGATCACAGATCGTGAGCTACAAACTGTGTACTGGATCTACCTCCATGCCTTACGTGGTCAGCAGAGGTGTTTGAACTAATGACTGCCAATAACCGCTTTCTCAAATACATACYAGGATCCCTAATGCACATACATAACAGCCTTTAGAAGTGATTTTTGTTTCAAAGCTCAAATCGTAATCCATTTTTCTAATATATCCAAGTATAAGAATTTGAAATTTTGTTTAAGAAAACCAGCCAGCTGCAAATTTCAAATTGGGACCAAGCCACCCACACAGGTTTGGTGGTTTTTTTTCAAATTGTGTTGCAACTCTGGGTTACATTTCTGCTGTTCAGGGAAYGGGTGGGGTCTGTACATCTAGACAGACCTCTTCCGACAAGGAATATCACAAGTTCAGAGGTTCAATATTTCTAAGTGGAGTCGTGTTTTGCGTTGTTAGCTGGCAAGATATTTCCCGCAATACATTTATGAGATTTATCTTTTTTTTTTCCAAAATGTCAATGAGCAGACATATTTTTCACAAATTATTGAATGAGTAATTGCCAACATATTTCTAYCCATGAGATTGCTCACAAGCTATTCACTAAAATGACTGCTTTGTGTATTTTAGGAATTCACCACTCATAGATTAGTATTTATAAGGGGTTGTTGGTCACCCAAATCACCTGACATCATTTTTTTACCCTTGGTTGGTAAATTTGCAACCCATCAAAGGCTTCCCTAAGTCTGCACGCAGACTTCCAGTTCAGGCATTCATATGGATACAGAAATGCATCATTGCATGTGACAGTTTTTCTACAGAATATCACTCTAATGAATGTTTGTGGAAAGTGAAGGAATTGCCTCAATTACCATCAAAACAAATAGTTATATTCAAACAAAAGTTCACAATTTTTTTTGAACAGTCATCAGTCTTTATGTACTAACCTCCATTGACAGAATACATTTCCAGATTTTACAGATGAATAGAACATTTGTTAAAACKACTCTAAAATTCTTAGTTTAGAACATAGCAATTCCAGCGCTGTATATCCATGACTCCTTCAATCCACAGAAGCCCCATATATACATCACAGGGTAAGAAATAGCCGTGGATGTTACTTAATGCCATTTGGAGTGTATTGGACTGTGGTTCCATCTGCCCCGTGCATGCCCCCCCCCGCCGAAGAATTTGTTTGCAAATCCTAAACATTGCAAACTCAGTGCCATACCTTCTGACTTTCCCACAGGTTTCCCATTGATTTAAGCACATAGTGGCATCCACATTAGTGGAGGAGCCTCRGTAAAAATACAGTGCAACTTTCTGAATAGTTTCTGAACAACAAAAGCCCTTTGCTAACTCGTTGAAATGAGCAGACTAGCTCCCGTGAGTTAATCAAACAGCTTTTGGCCCACAGAATATTTCACCCAACTACCAGTCTAACAGAATGCCCCAGAACAGCAAAAATACCAAAGACATTTTATTTACTTATCCAACATAGCTCTAGGAATAGATACASCAGTTTGAGAATGTAAGCACAACCTTAATAGACTACCATGAATCTACATGGCACTCTATCATCACTAATTTGCCCCAAGACATATCAGCCTTTGATTAAAATCTTTTCTTTTAATTCGTATTTTTACCTGTAGATTTGTAAAATATTATTAACAAGAAATTTAAAGTCTTCTCAGTTAACCAAATAATCAGCAAAAGGAAATCACTTCTCCCTGGCTAACAGTACGCCTCCTAGACCGCTGCCGACAAACGGTCTGACTCCGTGCGCAGAAGCCCTACCAACACGCCTGGCCAAATTCAACCAGGGCTTACATCAGGCTACAGAGGACATTTCAGAAACCAGATGTGCCTTGGAAGATTACACTGACACAAAATAATCATGATCATCTTCTGCTGAAGAGCCTACAAGGGATCAAAAGAATCTGAATGCCCAAATCAAGAAAAACRTGTTGACCAAGTGCATCCTTTCAGTAGGATCTGTACTATGGGGTTTCTATGGATCGTGGTAGCAAGCTTTGAGTTACAAAAAAATACCTGAGAAGGTATTAAGTGATTTACTATCTACCTTTGATACCTTGGGACATTAGCAAAGGTTTTTATAACAGATAATGCCTTTGCGGTGGCATTGGAGTTTCTGGCAACGGTGGCACAGGGACTATGGCGAAGGTGGCACAGGAATAAAAACAGAAATGTCTTTCTGCCTTACCGGTCATTCTCCCAGTGCACATCCCTCACTCCCCCACTACGTTACAAAAGAAGCTGACATTTATTAATTAAATCAAATAATATTTATAGAATCCCTTTCCCTATCCTTGGGGAGATAGAAATTCAAACACAATCAAATACAATCACAACAGCAAACTATTAAAACAGCTGAAAATAGTAAGCCAGTCCAGCATTAATCAGAATAAAATCTCAGGTTTGAGAGAGAAGACAAAGGGATTGACAAAGGGGATTGACAAAGAGAGGGAATCACAGCCCTTGTGAAAAGGATCAACCCTTCCGTCTTATTGCTGTGGCAAAGGCTCAGTCACCTGCACGACTGCTGGCTACACCTCCTCCGAAACATCAAATGGTGCCAGGGACACTACCGCTGGCACCTCTTCTCCAGTTTCTAGAAGATCCCTGGCATGGCCGAGGCCGGGGCCAAACAGCGSTCTCCCAAACGGCTCCTGGGTGTGGGCTGGGAGTTACCACGAGCCAGAGACTGTTGTCAATAGGCATTTTGCATATGGCTGTCCTGTCTTGGAGTTCAAGACAGCTTAATAGTATGGATGCTGGCTATTTTGTGCCAGTTGACCTCAATGCCAGAGAATGGTCCAAGATGCGTTTAATTTACTAGCATGGACACAGCCAGTGATGTGAGCCTTCAAGATACATGGTGCCAGCTCCGAGATAGCTCTCAGTGAGCTGCCAGATCCCTTTTCTTTAAGGATTTTAAAGCTAYGTGCCCAGGATTTGAGAGACATGCAGGGAGATAGGCACACACTCTGTGGCAACTTTAATCTCCTAGATGGCTCTTGAAAATAACTGCATTCTAGTAGTTCCTTTCTCTGCTGATACGATAACATCAACCAGAACATCAGCACAGCTCCCAGRCTACAAACGTTTCGTGGCTCGGCACCAGGAACAGCCCAAACCGCATGTACACGACCAGTAGACAGYGATACGGTTCTARGGAAGTTGGGGACAAGGTGGTGAAAGAGAGTTTCAGAAAATAGGTTTTTCATGCCCTTGTTGGTGGCCAGAAGTACTCCAAGTTTTACARTTTCCCACCATTACTCTAGCAGGCTTTCCACTCCCCAATAAACCCTTGCTGCTGAGAAGAGCATTTGTCCCTGGAGGCCCGACAAAGCTGAGGTGGTCAGAGGCCGCTGCTGAGTGACTTCACGTACTCTGTCTCTGCAGCACTGACAAAGCCAGGCAGAGAAGATGTAGAAATGCAGATAGGATCTGGGTGCCCTATGYGCCACTGGGATTTACTAATCATCACCAGGTCAAAAGGCCAGCAATCCACGYAGGGAGTTGGAAGCCAAAGGAATCAGTAATAAACAATATGTACAGTTAAGATATAATTTCCATCCRTGGAAGTGAAAGACCATCCAGACAGGACAAGAGGAAATACTTTCCAAGGCTGAAATTTCTCTGATTTTACCCAAGAACAGAACTTCCGTAAGAGCAAGTACGGGTGAAAGTGTGAACAACCACAAGCAAGGAACAAGCCTACCGTGGCCACGGGGACAGGCAGTCATAACCAAGTAGGTCTACAGTTTCTGAATTTCTAAAACAGTTATAAGGAAAACAAGAAGTTGGATTTATTCTTACATGATAAATATATGTCCAAACAACTGTGCCCATTTGTAGGCACCTTAATTTAATGTTTACATGAGATAGATAGAGGGGCATGTCCTATGCTTTATTACTAATTAAGCTGTTTTACACTTTCATACCTAGATGAATTCCTGCTCGTTATGGTTTGTACTTTGTATTTACTAGAAGAAGGTGGAAGAGAATGCAACAAATCATGCTGAAAAGGCAGTTAAGTCTCTGCAAGTAACCATGTTGGTCAAAAGAGCAGACATTTGTGCTACTGTAGTAGGAGGGCCAAAGAAAGAAGGGTTATACATGAAAAGCTACCAAAAGTCTGGCTTTCATGTCCCTGATGGAGAGAATTTCTTCAAATTTTGCAGCTCTGGGCCTCTGTTTTCACTAAGCTCACATTCCCCTGGTCACAGTCACCCCACCCTTGCAAGAAGTTAAAAGTACCCACATGTATATAAAAGACCAGAAAGATAATCAATGTCTGCAGATAAGGGGCCTCTGGTATCCATCTGATCTCCTGCCCAGGGTTAGTTCTGCAGCCTACAATACCCTCAAAGGTAGAGAACGTGGTCTGCGGTGAGGAAAGGGAGGGTTTGCCAGCTGGTGGYACTCACAGCAGCTGCTCAAACTGACGGCAGAGACTGCTTCCCCATCTGTCACCAACACATCAGTTTGGAGGGGTGGCTGGCCATCACCTTGGTCACAGGATKAATGTGGCTCACATCCCCAAATGCTAAGCAGCATAAGCACTTCTGTATTATAAAGGTTTAGCCATAACGCACTATACACATTTATGCTAAAGCAAAGATGATAGTGGTTGAGTTAGTCCTAACCAGACTAGAAATTTCCTTAATATTTAACCACTGATGAGCCCGCTTTGGGCTTTTATGTAAACAGCGCAGCCCACTGAAATCCATTTGAGAATATCCCTTGTTCCTGTGATGCTGCTACTTTTTTCAAGGTGGGATATTCTCAACAATAAACAGGGGACCAGGAAGGAAACCTGCAAGCCAAAGCACCAGGTATGSCTACCGAAACAAGTAGAGAATGACTAGGGAATGAGCTAAGGCCTGACAAAGATGGCAACCAGACAAACTCCATGGCGGACACCACAGTGCCACGCAGAACAGAGCTTGGCACGCAGCAAGTATGATTTTCATTACCTAGCATCCAAGAACACATCTGATCTAATGAATAAAAAAAAAGMCTGTGCTAGCAGTTTTGAAAAGGAGCTGCAAAGGAAAAACAATGAGCTCATGCCTTCTGACCTTGCTTGTTTTTAGCCTGGTTTCCTATGGCAACAAGGCTTGTGATCATGCTCTGTGTGTGCATGTGTATGTGTGCGTACGTGTGTGTGTAAAAGACAGAAAGTGACCATCAGGGTGTTCAATAACTGTTGAATGCACTGCTAGTTTGTAGTCAGACCTGGCGCTCGGATACAGGTCTCAATGATAATTAAGTTCCTACAAGTTTTGTGGAAGCAGGTGGCCACCAAGGCTACWGAGACCTGTAAGCTTCCGAGGTTGGAGGGAAAGGCTGCACCCTGAGTGCATGCCTTATTAGGCACCGGAGAATCCACACAGGAGAGGGCAGTTATGAATGTCCCAACTGCGGGAGAAGCATCCACCAAAACTTGCAGCAAAGCATGAAACGACCCTAGGAAAWCAGCTTTGTCAGTTCTGGTGCTACAGTATGTAAGACATTCAGGTGACATTCCTTTCCCTATTATTTTCTGGTGAGAGTTAACAGGGACGTCCCCATTGCTGGACTTCAGGAAGCTGATCCTGATTGACAGCAAGGAGACAAGAACTTTTAATTCAGAATTTTTTTTAAGACTGTTGTATATGTCAATAGCCACTTAAATAAAATGTTTTGCAAGACAAATGAGAATCAAGGATTTGATGACTGCCTTCTCCAASAAAGGGCCAAGAAACGTCACAGGCAGCTTAGCTGAGTCCCCTAAAGACAGCTGAGAAAAACTAAGTATTGACATTGATGAGGTCTGCCAGATAAAAAGGACAGTTAATTTCTGGTCAGTGTGGTTTGGGAAGACCCACCAAAACCTTTCTACCTATCTCTGTACATAGCCTCTGACACAGCAGGCTGCCTTCTTTCTTCTTCTGAGTCATTTTTAACAACAGAGAGGGAGCAAATGACTATTCCAGACAAGAACCTTCAGAAACTATCAGCAACCAGGCCATTCAGATGGGACCACCAAGCTACACTCATAAGAGAAGTGAACAAAGTAGAAAAAATGACCGTACGCCAATCTCCGCAGTTCAGTAACCAGCTGCCTAGGATCAATCTACCCAAAACTGTGTCTGCTTGTTGAAGCCTCCATTTTGCTGAAACATGCCTCATGTAAATACTACATACCATTTGAAAGACAGATGCCTGTCCGAGGTTATACTGAAAAGCTGGTGGAGCCTGGAGGAGGACGTGGAAGTCCTGCTTATTAATGGTCTATTTTAATCACAGAACCTAGCAATTCATTTGGACTGGTCGTATTTACAGGACGGAGGAGCAAAGCCATTACGAAGTAGTTTGAAGACGGAATGACGGTCAGTATTGCGGTCACTCCTTTTAGCAGAGACAGTCGTCTGTAGTATGAAGTTCTACATATGAGCAAATTCCCTCTTTCCTATAAAAGCCAAAATTGCCATTTGTCATTGCTATCTACAGTTAAATAGCTATCACGTTTGACTCCAAAGAGACTGCTCTCACTGCCTGATGAAATCATATTTCTATACATTGGCAGATCAATTTGGGATCCTCTGATCTGGAAGTCACTCCAGAGTCATATGAAAATAGTCTTTTTGTTTTGGTTCCAAGTCAGATGTGAAATGTTAAAATCATCCCTCTCAATGTCATCAGGCAATATACGAGTACATCTAAGGCCAGAATTTGACCCTCATAGTTTTCCTT
The DNA here is from genome assembly GCA_030449065.1 of Oceanodroma leucorhoa. Classification (NCBI taxonomy): domain Eukaryota; kingdom Metazoa; phylum Chordata; class Aves; order Procellariiformes; genus Oceanodroma; species Oceanodroma leucorhoa. The sequence continues at coordinate 5,667,858 of JASVER010000065.1, forward strand.
AATTTCCACTACTGTAAAAACAGTATTGTTTAAAAACTTAATTGCCACTTCCCAGGTAGATAAATTTGTCACACCTGCAAACATGGCTGCTAAAACATTGATTTTTCTGGCCTCCTTATTTACCATTGACTACGTCCTCAAATCCCTTTTATCTCATTGCACAAGCTTCTGACTACGTTATAAACATTCTCYGAGTTGTGAAATACTCTTTTTATGCACGTCTGTCCTTCTGCTTTTACACCATACCCCTCATCTCTAAAACTGATACTGATCCCATCAAATTCAGTAGGAGCAGTATCAAGAACTAGGCATGTAGCTTTTCCTTAGCTGGTTTTAAATTTGTGGCTGCAGTTTGGAAGGGATGGGGTGAAGGCAGAAAAAAAGCCTGACTAACTCAAACAAAATTCTTAGTGAAAAAACACAGCAACTATAACAACTTATATATATAAAATAAAAAGCTGTTAATCTCATAGCATCTTTAATAAGCCTTCTGACCCCCCACAAATTTTAGAGACTGATTCCTGTTTTTGCAAATTTTTCAACCAGGTATCACTGGATGGGAAGATTTCTAGATGTTAGAATGTTACCTATAAATTTAACTAAGTCAGGACCAAAGGTTTCAACAATCACAATGATTAGATTTGGTTAAGATTATCAGGTATTTGAGTTAACTTTATCTTATGGTACCAAATTAACTTTATCTTATGGTACCAAATTAACCAAACACTTTCATTTATGTGTTACGTGTCCCAAACAATCCAGCCAATTTCATGACATATGCTGTCATATTTCTTGATGATCCTGGCAGGCATATGTAATTAAAAATAAAACTTAGTATCTGTAGCCCTTCCCTGTCTTCTCCTCCGTCCGAATACCTGCAGGTCCCAAGCCTGCAAACACGTACTTGTTTGAGGAGCCCTGCTGGCTTAGACTACTCACAAAATTAGACTTACTCATACGTACAGAAGTGTTTATAGCCTCAAACCTGAATCCCCAAGCTTGCAAGAAAGACTATCCCRAACAGTGACGGCTCAAAATAAGAAAACTTCGGTATAGAGTATTTAGTGTTTTGAAATATAAATGTAAAGTTACGGAGGGGAAATTCTCATTTGAAAGACAAGATATTTCTAAGAAAAATATTAGTAATATACATAGAAATAGAGGATTAGAATCATATAGAAATTAAAACCTGCTTCATATACCACCCAGAAAGAAACATCAAGTAAAATATCAAATAAAAAGCAATGACAGGGATGGTCAACTATAAGTGACAAGTAAATAAATTGTTAATCAGTAGTTTAAATGGAGAAAAAAAAATCTCCAGCCTTTGTTCTCAACAGCAAAATTTTTTTATATTATTAATGTCAAAATTAAAAAAAAAGAAGGAAAATATGACTGTTACTATGGAGTAAATACGAAAAGGGGATTAACATTTATTTTTAATATTCATCTTTATTTAATAACATTTATATTAACAGATGACAGAGTGATAAAATGGCAGTATACTGCTCTGGCAAATTTTTTTTTCTGATCCAAGCTTGTTTAACATTTAGCTTCCACTACTACCTCAACAGAATTATTTTTCCTTCCTACTTTGGGTTACATTCATATAAAAAATTCATCCTAAACCTGCTTTGTTGGTTGTAAATGCGCAGGAGACTTTTGTTTGCATATGACTGAGCCAAAACATGCTTTCTTTATGCATCTGAATTGCCCTTATGAAGCCAATGGACTAGATCCTGCTCACGTGTAATAGGACTGGATTCATGGGACAGAGCAATATGGATTTGACTGTTAYCTAAACATGTGATTAGTTTTTGTTTTATTAGCTGTAGCAGTCATTAYGCACTTTATATCAATAACCGCCTGACTAGCTATAGCAAGAACTACAGGGTGAAGTTTTAATTTTTTTGTTTGTTCTCTGCTTCATTATAAATTTGGATTTTTTTTTTTTTTTTCCAAAGGATGCAAAGGAATAATACTTATGGCTAATTTTTAATGCCAGTTTCTGCTCTGGCCACTCAGATAAATACTTTCATTTACTGGAAACAAGGCTATGGTAAATAATAGGAAAGTGAGCTGCATTTGGCCTTTACACACACAGGCTCGGAATCTGTATCATGCCTAACAGACACACTTATCTGTTTTTCCCCCCCCACACACAAAACATTCTCTTACTCACATACCGGACCCTTGAATAAGCATATACAAACTAGAACTTCCATTAAGGCTTACTTTTACTAGGCAAATGTGCTTCTTAGCAACTATTTTAAAACATCCTCAAGGTCTCCATTACAACACTCACTAACTTTAGAATAAATAAAACAAAACTATTACAAACATTCCTTCAAATAAGAAGCCAAGCCTGCATTCATCATGCATCCAGAACTYCTAATTTCAAAAAGAGCCCCCAAGTATTTCTGGTATCTTTTTGATGTTTAAGTTTCCTTCTTACATTTTTAGCATTCAGTTTGCTTCATTTTTGCTCCTCCCCAACCGCCAGATTAGCTCGAGCCTTGCCCCTGCAGGCACTGAGGCAGGCTGCTGGCTCAGCTGACCGGTGTCGGCCACCGCACCTCCAAGGGACTTCACACATGTCACAGACCTACCGGTTTACAAGACTGAAGCCCACTAAAGTTAAAAACTACTTGGGACTAAAGGACGGGACCAATTATATTCCATTTTTRTTTTGACCCAGATGTTCTAACGGGCCGAGCCAGCGTTACGGCAGGGCAGCGGGTAGACCAGCAGAGCATGASCTGGTGCCGCAGCTACAGCGGGGCTCGTGCACCCAGCCAGTGGCCTCGGCAGGATGGTGCATGTCCCCTCTCCTGCCCACCCACCCCGTCGGACACGCTGCCACGGCCTTACGCGTCTGCTGGCCYGAGAGGGTGGGGGACTGACCGCGCAGATCCGTCCCACCCGAGGCTGATGCCTAGATGGGCAAACGGGCACGTTCCGTCCTGCTCTATTAGTGCAAGCTGCACCTTTCAGAATCCCCTTAGATCCAAGATCTTCTATTTGCTCCACTGAAATTCTGTTATTCAAATTCCATACTGTTCAGGGCTGCTAGAAATGACAGAGAGCAAGTTGACTGGTTTCCTTCTTGAGATCTTTTCCCAAAACTCCATTAGACCTAACTGTGGTTACCTTTTGGGTACCAGAAAGCAGTATCTCATAATTGTTAGATTCTATACACATTTATTCTTAAAGCTGATACAGAAATAAGTGCTGTATAGTTTGGGAACTATCCATAAGGCTAAAAAATGATGGCCTAAAATTTCAAATTTGCTTGTCTGAGTTTAGGCTCCTAAACTAGGCGGCAGGGAAAGGCAAGCCAATAAATAAAAGCATTTTAAATCAAGGAACAACTATTTGATGTAATGTCTATGACATACAGATGCAAAAGCCCACCTATGAAAGCAACCAGTATTTTTAGCTCTGTAATTAAGTAAGTGGACTTTGTTAAGAAAATTTGGATAATAAAGTAAGCAGGGTTTGGCCCACAGTTGCTTTATCACTGTGGAGAAAAAAAAAAAAAAACAACTCCTTTGGTGTGTTAGACACTTCAGATACGTGTTCATGACTTCTCAGTCCCTGTGCCAGAGACATTACATTCTGTTTCCAAATAAAAATCGTGACATGAAGTGATCACCAAAATAATTTTGACCTTCAAGGACAAATTGAAAAAAGCAGCAAAAATTAATGTGCTGTTTTTCCCACTGAAGTCTAGATGATGCCTATTCCCCTAGATATAAAGAAAATACATACTTGTGCATAAAGAGGAGACCACTGCTACACARTTCTTCTCATGTACAGCCTCATGCACATGTGTCTACCGAATGCATGCACAAAGCCACAGTAAGAACTATACAAAACGTATGTTTTTGGTATAGGGACAGATAGATGGGTAAAATATACACGGCTACACGTGCACACATACACACACACACAGAAATCATGAYGAGCTGTTTCCCTCAAATAAACGAGGCTACTGAAGGGACTGATACAATTCCTATTCAGTGAAAAAATGGCCCTTAATTTCAGTGGGGTTTGGATCAGATTCGGTTAAACTAGGTGAGCAGTATGTACCTTATAGACACGTATGTTCAAACACATTTGCAAAGCAACTATTGGAACAGCAATAAATTTGTGAAATCCCTCTCCAGCATAACTGTTTCACTATATAGGAGAACTATATACTACAGTTTCACGAACAACTTAAAATTCTGTTAACCTACCCAAATGCCTTATAAACAAATGAACTGAGAAAAGATTCATTTGATTCTATTTATTATTTTCAGTTACTATACCTATCCTGTTTTTTCAATGCACATATGCCTACATACATGCACATATACCCAGTCCGCCACATACAGAGTCCTACTATACTAGTTCAAATTTATACAAGAAATTCCTTTAACAGGAATGAATCAAGAGACTGATKTAGTTCAGTAAGAGTGAAAAGCAATGACCATTATTTAATTGGGACGGTGTTAGCTAAAATTTCACGTATGAAGCGCGGGGAATACGAGGGGGGCATGCTTATGTGGTATCAGTGAGTTCAGTAGTGTTTAATGGGTGTGACATGATTGGGGGGGGAACACAACAGACGGACTGTGGTCTTTTGTAGATCAGAGCACCCAAATGAATGTGAAAAGAAAAAATAAAGATGAAATGCAATAAATGTTATTTTATGCAGAACAATTTTTCTTCCATTTCATTTTCATYAGATTTTCCTGATTTTTTTCTAAGATTGCTTTTCTTGCATGTAATATCTGCTTAAATTTGGGCAGCAAATAAAATAGCTAAATTGTGATGTTTTTACTGTATATAAATATATATCAATTGAACAAAATAAATGAAAGGGATGAATACGCCTCAAAAGAAGAGGTCAAATAACAACTTCAGAATAAAAAATTATCACTCTTGAACCAGTACTTTTTGTATACAGGTCTAAAGGAGTTCTGCTAATGGCCTCACTGTAGGAACAGAACTGACTCCATAATCTCAYGAATCATATAGGAGAGTAAATGAAGGTCTTATGCAAAAAGGTATAGTATAGCAGGTTACAAGGGTTTCAGCACTCATGTTCATTTGGGAATCTTTAAACCTACTGACATGGAAGTACTTGGTCACATTTTGTTTACTGAGTGCTAAACTGCAGGATCTCCATTCTCAGTTTGGCAGCTGCATTATATATATTTTTTTAAAACCCATTACATTGAGAAAGGCCTAGTTTGACTACAAATAATCAGAGAAGGAAACAAGCAAGCAAGCTAACAAACAAGGTACCAATGGTTGGTGTGATACAAGTTTGGAAGGTCTCTGTTCAGTTGCCAGGCAATAATTGTTAGTGTTTAAAAAAAAAAATATAAAAAAAATACCCCCCTCTCATCTTTCGACAACCTGAGCAGAGAGGACCTGGAAAACCAAATATTCCTCTCAGGCTTTGAATAGTCCCTCTGCTCTGGAGTAGATGTAGCATGAGGCAGTGAATTAATAAAGCCAGAATATCTATGGCTCATGGGTTTACTAAGCATGTGAACAGAGAACCAGTCACACAGTGCCAGAACTACATCCTATGGAAACTGTTCAAAATAACAACAAATAGAAATTCACAGAAACCAGGATCCTTCAGGGAGGGCTGTAAGGCCTTTATCCCACTTCTGCGACTGGACAATTAAAAGTAAAGCAAAATTCAGCAAGAGCTTGATTTTCAACACAATCAAGGTATTTTTACCCATTGTGAAAAGGAAGGGAAAAAAATCTCAGATGCAGTAGTGCAAGACAAAAGGCCTTTCCCTGCAAGCATCTGCCTCTCTGAGCAGCGCCTACTGCTGTGAGGAGCCCTGTTGTGGTCAGGCTAAGTCCTGTTAGAAGACTGCCTGGACGAGGAAAGCCCTTGCTGGATCAGGACGTAGATCCTTTACTCAAGAAATAGCTGTTGGGTTTGCAAATAATGTACAAAGCTTTGTATCACAACAGACTGCTGGTGAATACAGACAGCCATAAAATATTTTCCTGACTATATGGTTAAAATTGGGGTTAAAAAACTGAATGGAAGTTGCAGAAATGCAGGCAATCACAGGTCAATAAACTTTTTTTTTTTTAAAATGTCCTCRACTCCATAAACTGTGATATAATAAAATAGCCTGTCCTGTACTTCAGCATAATTAATACTGAATAGGACTTTAAAAAGTTAGTAAATATTTATGAAATGAACCATAATTTTCTTAGTGTACAGTAAAACCTGTGAATCAGTAAACCATCTTTAAATTTTTTTAAAACTTATACATATCAAGAAAAGGATCGCATTTTGCCTTTATTATTTCTACTATGGATTTGCATGCATATGTATTTGTGAATATGTTCACATGTGCACATACACATCTGTCCATGCACCCATAAAATAGTCTGCACGCACATACAAAGACTAATATAATATATTCACAAATACCGGGTAAGAAAAACTAAAGAAGAACTAAAAAATGCACCTTGTATAATTGTTATAATAAGTTAAAATTATTGCGTAAATTTAAAATTGTTATGTAAAAAATGTCATGGTTTCTGATACTAATTTTATTTTAAAGAGCAAAACCAGAAAGCACTTTGAGAAACTAAAAAAAAAAAAAAAAAAAAGGGCAATGCTGATTTCCCATTTTATAGGCTTTTTACTGTTGTATTTCATTCAGTTTGGCCAGTAAAAAAAAAATACTAAAAAATCAATTGTTTATCTTCCTGTCCTAGCCATTTTACCTCCTTGCTGTCATGTACTAACACAAATCAGTTGCATTTGGCTTTTTGACATTAAATAGAATATAAAGTCTTTTAATTTAAAAACAAAAGATAATTGTTTTTTCTGTTCCTTCTCACAAACATAATTTTTTAAATTTTTTTTTTTTTTTTTTTTAAGAAAAACATGGGGCTTTAAGAAGTCATTGTCATAGGTCCTTCAAGACGACTTTTAGGGTCACATTTCAACATAACATCCCTTATACTGCAAGCCTGCTGACAGAGCTCCCAAATGTTTCAGCTTAGTGACTTGGCACCCTGCTCTTTTATGTCACACTATACCCAAGTACTTCAACCTCTTAATAAGCCTAGAGACGAAGGTGTGGGTGACCTGCCAGTGTATGGACTAGAACAGTTCAGCATACAAAGCAGTATTGTAAAGTTGGGATTTTTTTCTTGCTCCTGTTTTTCTTAAATTGGTTCAGTTAGGTTGGCCTTTTGCTACAATTGCGTGATAAAAACGCATGCACGTGAACACACACGCACACACAATTATTTACAAAACTGTATATAAAAATGTGGAATACATGTTAACAAATCCTATTTTTGAGTAGCAGATTCTTCCTTCCCACCCTTGCTTGCCTCAACTTATCATAAAACAGAGAGCACATGCTCCCCTCTGCGCCTTGCGATTTCCATCGTCGTCTGCAACGTCCTGCAGATGGGGAATCCCTTTCTAACCCAGCCACGCTGCCTGCAAAGTCCACATCAGCCCTGTGCAACAGGCACGGCAGCACACACCGCTCTAACTGACCTACGAAGCAAACCTTAACACCAAACTCAGCAGCCGAGGGGGAGATTTCTCACACTTACATTGACAGGCCCTGACATCTGCTTCCTCTGCTCCGTGATGAACTTTGCGATCGTCCAAGTGCCAGAAGACAGCGGCCAACCCAGCCAGTGATCAGGTCTGCTGACCTGGCTGCTCAGACTCAGGCTCACTCCTCTGCCTTCTGCCCTGCCGCCCCGCCTGCTACTCCTGTGCTCAGCAGGAGCGCTCATCTTGGGCACCGTAGGAAACAAGGCGGGAGGAGCAGTGCAGCGGGGGAATCAGCTGAGGGCCCTTTCCACAGACAGGTGTCCAGAGAGGTGGGTGAAAATCTGGGAGACACAACGGAAGGAAAACAGAGAGACAGTGCGCGTGTGTCTGCGTCAGGACGAAGGGGAAGGAGGAACAACGAAACAGAAAGAAGGGGAAAACAGGAAATTAAAAAAAAAAAAAAAAAAAGGAGGGAGGATTGAAGGAGGAGAAATAGGAACTGTCTTGCCACGTTCACGTCATGAGTTGCATTCAGTCATTTCTCTACCTGTGCCGTATCATACTTCCCCAGCAGATGTTCCCGGGAGGGTAAGGAGGGTGACTGAAAAGCGTTGCTTTGATGAGGGCGAGTCTGGGAACCAACAGTGGACAGATTTTTTTTTAAAAGCCTATGTGTCACTCTGCTAATTCATTTCTTTTTTTGGCTTCTTACGTCCTGATTTAGAAGGAAAAGAAAGTTACCAAAAATATTGCCAAAACCCGACACTCTCCAAAGCCGCGTCATCTCTCCCCGTACTTTAGGATGTCCCTCTCTTTCTGCCTCCTTGAGAGGAAATGCAATTCCTCTTCCAACCAGGAATTCTGCCTGGCCCTACATTTGGGACACATGGGCTGGAGCCTCTCTGAGGAGCAAGAGGCCACACGAGCAGATCTACGGCAAGGGCTGAGAACTGTGCCTGGGCAGGGAACCCCTCACTGCAGCATCCCTGCACTGGAGATGTACCAACAAACTGCAAATTAACAATGAGTATCTGTCTGCATCAAAATTGGCAAATGTATCGGCACAGCCAGGAACTTCTAACAGGTATATCAAGATTTTTCACATTCTCGTAGCAAATAAGTAATTTATGTACATTTCCCTTCTCCCCCCCGCTACTCCTACTGGTTTTCTCTTCATTTAAATCACAGGCCATTTCTAATGTGACAAAACAGAGCATAGGAACACATGCTGAAAATTAACTAAAATATAACAACATAATTAAAGAGATTTAGAAAGGAAACCAGAAAGTGATAGAGACCTGGCATCAGCTTGCCACTAAGGACATGGGCAGCTACGCCAGACATGCAGAATTTTAGCAAGTCACCCAGCCAGGCTTTCCAGACAGAGAAAGGCAAGGGCATTGAGATGTTTCTGTGYTGGCTTTTGTGTCTTTCTTTGGATGCTCGCAGCTCACGGTACTTACGTTAAATTAATACCTCTGACTATATATTCTGTATACTGAGGTTAAATAACTGATAGTGTCATGGCTGCTGGCCACTTCTCCCCAACCCTTCTCCTAATTAACCGGCCTTTTTCATCTTTACTCCTCCCCCGGGAAATGCTGACATTTTTTCCCGGAGTGGACGCTATGTGCCACTCACTCAGCGCAAGATCAAACGCGCTCCCTTCTAGGCCGCTTCCTCCTTCCCCTCCTTTTGCTTGCACTGAGGGTGGACACCAACGTGGGCACTGACTTACATCCGTACAGTTGGGACTGTAACGCGACGGGCTGCACAACAGCACAAGTTTTTTCAGTGCTTGTCCCAATTCCTCTGTTGGAAAATAACCTTATTTGCTTCAGTAAAGCTATAAGCTCAAGGGTGCGGTGGGCCCTGATTCGGCAGTGCTTTCTGCCTCCCACACCGATCTGGTAGAACTGTTCACGTGAGGGCCGATAATTCAAGGAGGAAAAATGGAAGAATCGCGTCCTTTAAAAATTAGACGTAATTTCTCCATGGCAGTTTCCCACTGCTTTCCATTTTTTTCCTTCAACCATGCATTCATTTTGAAAATGCATCATTTAAAACAATCAAATTCTCAGAAGAAATTTTTTTTTTTTGCAATTCCCTTTTTCAGAAAGGTTTGCACGCAAACTGAAAATGTTCAGGTTTCCCAAGCAGTTGAACCTTGTCCGCTCGGGCAGAAGCCCGTGATAGGTTACGTTATTTAGCATGGCATTATCCCATACTGTTTACTTACAGGTTGCTGAAAATAAGGGGTGATGGAACACATTTTCCYGGGCACACCCTGACTTTATTCTTAGTAAATTGTTTACTATATTCTCGGCCTAGAAACTCACGTTACTCCGAGTCCTTTTTAAAAAACATGCCCAACTGGAGCAGCCACTTTCAGCTGTGGGGAGAAGTTGACAATAACCCTTTCAGTACCTCCACTGGCTAGCAAAGGGGGCGACTTTGGAAGATAGCTTGGCCACCTCCTGGGAGACAGAGCTGTGGCRATGGGAGAGCAAGGAGAACGGGAGGAAAACAGGGATTTGCCAAATTCAGAGAACGAGCTTTGGGGATGGGGGAATCCTCTAATAAAATAAACGGAAAATTAAATTCACCTCCCTTGTCCTCCCGCGTCTCCCATCTACGCCTGCTTGGGAGAGAACAACGTGGTGCCTAGACGTTAGGACTAACAACGCCACAACTCAGCAACGTTACACAAACACAGGGGTCACGCTTCGCCTCTGGCTGGACTCGAGGGAATCGTCCCTTTTCTCCTGAGGAGGTTAATGCCGCATCCTGGTGACCAGCACGGGTACCATCAATATGGGAACGCATGTCCTCGTCACCATGCTTATAGCTCAGCCCGTGCCCACCTGCACAGGGACAGGAACGCCGGTCACCGGAGGCACCTGAGCTGYGCTGGAGGCCGTACTGCGGCCGTGCGGAGCGGACGGTGTGTACCAACCCCGGGGAGGTTCTACAGAGACTAAAGCTGTAGTAGAAATGAGACTCACGTCATGCTGCTACCGTGATGCGTTTCTCTATGTGCAAATATAGTAATTAATAAAGCATCTTCTATCGTCCTTCCAAACCCATTTGAACAGCAGCATCAAATATGCTACAAAACACAGGTGTCACTTCTTATTTTTAAGTGGAAACTTTGAGTTTCACAGGGACAAGTTTAGTAACTCTCTTCTACAAATTARGAAGGTTGACCACCCAGAATTAAAACAAAATGCTAGAAAAAAAATCCATTTTATATTCACATACATATGTATTTTGCGTGCATGTGTGCACACACGTATGCAGCAAACCCTGAGCCTCTGTGTATTGTTCTGAACAATACTGGGTCACTTATATGGAAAACTGCCTGTATTTAAATAAGGTGCAACTTCTTCTCCCTGCTCCAAACAACCTCCAYGGACACTGCTGCAGGTCCAAATGCTTCTCTTTCCTGGTTATATTTACAAATGGAAATGGATTGTATTTACAAACAGAAATAAAAGTGAAACAGCATAGTCTCATTTCAGACTAASTTTGGCTGCTGTAGTGCTCCTCTCTGAAGTTTGATAAGTCTACACCCTATATTTTCCCCCAGACTGCTTAGCACATCTGCAGTACCATAAATCTGCTAACCTTTCCTACCACTCCTACTGCTAATTAGGCTTCATCGGGGTTTTCACTCTTCGGTTCCCTACCTTAGATAAATGCAGTGGCAGCTAAGCATGCTGTAAGAACTGCTAACTGCGTTACTGGTTATCAGAGCAGTTCCAGTGGTCATGCTAAAGAGGTGACAGTAACAATGGGAATATTTTGGCAAAACAGACCTGTGTGGACACTGCCAGTRAGTCAACAAACCCTACTTATCATTCCCTAAGTAGTCCACATAAAGTATTTCAGAGAAAGAAAGAGAAACAATAACTTTTCGTCCTTTTTTTTTTTTTTTTGGGGGGGGGGGGGGGGGGGCACGACATGACACCAACCAAATTAACCTGCTCCCACTGAACCTGGGGTGTATCTAGTAGTATAAAAGCCAAAAGGTATTTATTTTAATTTCTAGAAAAAGCCCCTTCAAAAGTATATTTAAAAACTACTAGCATTTCAGCAGGCGTTGATAGTTATTGAAAGCTACACAAACAACCACCACCACAAAACTTGCCTGAAAATATAATAATAAAAGTTAATTTACGTGTGTCCTTTATTAGAGCGATCTCTATAGCCAGAGATGAGATGGCAGCATACCACTGCTAATGCAAATATTATAGACAAATGTATTTGTGGTAACAGATTTAAAAGAGAAAGAATGAGAACCGATGTGCAGATGATCTGTAAAAGATTCGAATACTAATAAAAATTGGGGGGAGGGAGGGTAGAAGGAGGGGAGGGTAAGAGTGTTAATCATTATTTCATGAGGCCCGTATTCACAAAGCAATTTTTTACAGATGGTTGGAGGTATTTCTCAGCCCTTAACTGACAGGAATACAGGAGGCTCAGAGGCCTTAAGCAGCAATTCTATTCATAGGCCCTTAGCCTTTATATAATTGTATTAAGTGCAGTAACACACGTAAATTAACATGCACTGACCCCATGCTCCTAGCAATGTATGCCTTGACCTTTTAAAAAACCTCAAGAGTAGTACTAGTTTAATATTTGATACGTCCTCTTTTGGGGGAGATTAAATGCTGGTTTAGGAGGTGTATGTGCTTGAGGCTCTAACAGGCCTTTTCCATCTTTGGCTACGAGGATCTGCTTTTCTTTCCTATCTTTAAGTAAGCTATTTTGGTGGTAAACTAGCTGATACTAGTAAAGCGCTGCTAAGCTTTATGGGTCCTAACGAAGTGTTTGACCTGAGTCAGGTGCCAACAGGGCCCCTAACCTCTGAAGACATCTGCCCATAATGGCAGCTTTCTGAAGGAAGACATTTTTGTTGGTTTACAGCAAATCGTACACAGCAATTTGTGAGCAGGTAATGGCCRTCGAGAAATTAGATGCCAAAGTGAAAGGGCAAAAATGGACTTCTTGCAAAAAGCCTCCCTATGTATTTTATTTACTCATAAATTGAATTTAAAATTCAAAATACAGTAAACGTAAAGAGACTTTGCTGCAGTTACTCATCTATAAACTTTTCATTTTGTAACTGGAATGTATTTCCTCTTTCTCCAAAATTGCCAGGTCTGGAAACAGAGCAGGGGACGATCACTAAACATGACTGAAAACGACGGTACGTTTTGTTGTTTTACTGGGAGGGGGTCCTTTTGCTTTTAAAACATGTGCTATTAATTGCCTCTCAGTTGTCTACCTCACGATTACAGTGGTAGGCAGAAAATTGTACTGGCTGTCTCAAGGATCGTGGATTAAAAAAAAAAAAAAAAAAGAAAAAGGAAAAAACCTACGAGACAAAAATTACGAGAACTGCAAATGTCGCACAATGCATTTAACTATGAAGTGGAAGAGAGCGTTAACTAGTGAATAAAGAAGGAAAAGATGAGGTAAAGGAGATTTTAGGCAAAGCCCACTAACTTTTTTCCTTCCCCACCTTCTTAACGACGACTGGTTTCACTCGAGATCAATGCGACGGACCTTTTCATATGTAATTTATATAAACTTTCAGTGGATTTTTCCGCCTCTTTCAATGCCCTGACCCACCCGGGCTTTCCCCTGCCTGGTGGCTGCCTGTACCCGGCGGTGGCAGGTGTTACCCTGGGCCCTGCCTGGGCTGGGGGCCCCGGGGCGGCCGCGGCCTAGCGCTGCGTTAGGCCGGGCCTGGCTGTAACCACCGCCGGGAGTCAAAGGGGAGGGCGGCAGCCGGGGGGACGGGGCGGGGGGCTGCGGACCCCTCCCCGGGCACCCTGCAGGGTGCCCGGGGAGGGGTCCGCAGCCCCCCGCCCCGTCCCCCCGGCCTGCGTGAGGGCCCCGAGCCTGAGGGAAAGCCCGTTGCGTCGCTGCTCTCACCTTCCCGCCGCCCTCGTTCCTCCCGCGGCGTCTCCGGCCTCGACGGCGCGGCCGCACCTGAGGGGAAAAGGCAGAGGGAGAAGGTGGTTAACCGGGTCGGGAGTGCTCCCGCTGGGGTCTCCGCTCTTCCCCGACTCACCTGGCTGCGGCTTGCCCTGGCGCCTCGAGGGGAGCGGAGACCTGCCCGCCGTCCCACCCGGGGGTCGCTTTCACCCGTGGGGACGCACACAGAGACCCAGCAGGGAGACACACACCACCCACCCCCCCCCTCCAGCTGCCCCAGGCCCGCAGCAGAAGGACGGGCGGCCCGGCCCCGGCCCAGCACCAGCCGGGAAGCGAGGCCAGCCCGCGGCAGGGCCGGGCAGGGGGCCCGGCGGGAGGAGAAGGAGACCGGGGCCTCCCCCGGGACGGCCCGGAGGGGGCTGCCGGGGGTGGGTGCCTCGTCGGCAGGGGCAGCCCGGATGGCCCGACGTGTCTAACTTCCCCGCTGCGGTTAGAAACCTTTGAGGAGCGAGGGAAGGCAGAGGGGAAGGGCGGAGTGGGGCAGGGCGGGGTGGGGGAGAGGTGCCCGGTGAGGCTGCGGCGGCTGCGGAGCCCGGCTGGGGGTAGCCCCCGAGCAGAGAGGAGCGGTTCCCGCTCCCGCCCGCAGCACCAGCAGCAGCAGCAGCAGCCCTTAGCATGGCAGCAACAGTTGGCTGGCAAGGTAAAGAGACGTGGAGCTGCACCACCGTGGCTCGGGTTTCCACTCGCGCCTGAGCTGCACCCCCCCCCCTCCCAAATCACTCCTGGTTTCAATCCTCTCCAGGGAGGACGGTAGGCAGGGAAGAGAAAGGATGCTTTTTKAGCCTTAGCTTGGCTGATCCCTCTTATCACTTCTCTTTTCTTTTTTTCCAAGTTCCCTCTAGTACCTTGTTTCTCCCTTTAAAATATGCTCACATGAATATAACCCCCGTAAAGGGGTTTGCTGGCGACCGGAACGGACAAACACTTTTTTTTCTCTAAATAGGAGAGGATAAATAATTATGAAAATGCGAGTCTACTTGAAAGATGCTGTGACCCTTCCACCTTTGTTTTCATCAAGCCAGCTAGTGCTCAAGCTACGTGTCCTGAGCAAGAAGAAAAGGAGGGAGGGGAGCAACGAGGTGCTTTTCCTTCGCCTTCTTTCCTCGCTTATCCCTAAGCCGGCCTTTTACTCTTTTCTAAAGTGCAGGCGGGTCTTCAAAATCTCTTTTATCTCTCGAGAAATATTAACTCTTAGCCTCGTCTGTGGTCCTCGCCCGATCTCTCCAATGCAGGCTTCCCTGAAATGCAAGATCAGCCCTTTCTCAGCCGGATCTCCCTCCGTGCCGCGGTCGGGGGAGCAGAGGGGAGAACCCTTCTAGTTTCTAACAGTCGAGACATTAGATCGCCCCCCCACCTCTTTTTTATTTTACAGCCGGGCGAACCATAGGCCCCTGTGTTGCATCAAGCGGCCACTCTGCTACCAACTTGCTGCTGAGATCTTGTCTCGTTCACGAGGCTGATCTGCACGGACAGATCTGCTCTTAATCGCTCCTTCTTTTGGGGGGCGGCAAGCAGGGAGGATTTCTCTTTGCTATTTATTTCTTGCCCACGGAATCCGGGCTGGTAATTACTGCAAAGAGAGGGAAAATGCAGCTTCCCCAACTCCTGCCTGAGATGCTCTCAGTGCTGTGTGCACGCACAAGGCAGTTTCAGAACCAGAGAGCTGGTGCTGATGCTGCTTTGCTCGCTTGCAATCACCTCGTCCAAAAGCATCGCCTCGGCTGGGTTTTCCCCCGGATTCTGCCTTTTTTACCCTTTTCGGGGGCACTAGCTTTTGGGGAAAGAGTGATCGGAGAGATCGCCGGACTGCAAGTTGCTTAAAATGAGGTTGGAAGTGGGCAGGGGGGAGGGAGGCGCCTTTGGCAAGCGCTTCCATGGTGCATCTCCTGCTAACTGGGGTCTCCCCCAAACCGCGGCGGATCCGTGCGCCTCCCCCTCCTCCTCCCTCCCTATTATTTATGGGGTGATCCCAGTAAATCCCACCCTCCCCACCTCGAAATAAGCCGAGGCTCCCGGTTACAGAGCATTTAATGAATCGCTCCGAAGATTTTTTTTTATGAATTAATCTCGATCAACTAGGACACCCATATTTTTTGAACACAGCTATGCCCTGGAAGGAGGGGAGGGGGAGAAAGGTGAGGGGCGGAGAACTTTTAGGAAGTTTTATTCTATTTTTATTTTTCCATTAATGAAATAAAAACCACCATACAGTTATCCGAATAAACGTGTGATCTGCTCCGTTAGGCAAAAGTCGATTAAAAAGTTAGGCTAGTAGGCGACGGTGAATATTTGAACGTCTGGGGGACCAAGCGGAGTAGGAAAGGGGGAAAAGGGTGTTTATTTCTCTCACTACATATATATCTAAAGAGACATATATACACTCACTGGACGGGGGAAAGGGAAAGGTGCCAGGAATTAATAATAGAAGCCCACAGAGTCTAGATAAGTCCAAGGCTCGGCGATCGCAGCTGCTGCTCCTTCGGCGAATGCGCCCTCCGCGAATGCTTTTTGGGGTAAGGGCTTCCCGGGTAGGTAGTTATGTACAGCAAGCCCAGACCGCAAAAAGATTCGCGAAGGACAAAGTCTCCCGCGGCTTCCTACATCCATCCATCCGGCTGCCACCACAACATCCACAGGACCCACGGGCGATCGGCTCCGCCATCCCCCGCCACGCCGGGTCCCCACCCCCCATCCCCATCAAGTCCCGCTCCGAAAACCCGGGGACCCCGCCGGGGCGAGGCGGCGGCGGGGGAGGGGTCCCGCCGCACCCCCCCCATCCCCCCCCATCCCCACGGCGGGGCCGGGGCCGGCGGCGCGGGGCCGCGGGAGCGTGGCGGAACGCGGCGTGTCCGCGGCCCCGCTCCGCGCGGAGGCTCCGGCGCTGGGCACGGGCGCTGCGTAAAGAGAAAACTCTCCCCCCTGAGCGCTAAATAAATAGAGAGCAGGCGGGCAGCTCATTGGTGCGGGCTAAAATCGTCACCCACCAATCAGGCGGCGCCTCACATTGCCTAGTTCGGGTTTTTTTTTTTTTTTCCTTTTTTTTTTTTTTTTTTTTTTTTTTTTCCCGAAAGGGGGAGAGGAGCGGAGAGGAGAGGAGAGGAGCGAAGAGGAGAGGAGAGACGAGGAAAGGAGAGGAGAGGAGACCGGGAGAGAAGGAAGGAAGGAAGGAAGGGGGGAAGGAGAAAAAAAAAAGAAAAAAAGAAAAAAAAGGCAAAAAAAAAAAGCCCTCTCCATGTCTAATTAGTCACCAAATCCGCGACAAGAGCACGTCCGAGAGCGCGGCCGGGCCAACCCAGACCCCCCCTCACCCCTGCCCCCCCCCTCCAAGCCCCTCTCCGGGAAGCCACTGCCAAAGGGGCGCCGTTAAGCCACGGACCAGCCCCGCCGTCGGGGGGCTCCGGGCGCGGAGCCGCTGCTCCCCCCGGCGGGGGCGCCCCGGGCCGCCCGCCACCTCCCGGCGGGCAGCCGGGGACATGGGGGACCCGCCGCTGCCTCTCCCCCACCCAGCGCGGGGAGCCGGCCAGCCCCGAGGGGCGACCCTCCCGGAGCGGCGGGGGCGGGGGGGCGCGGGACACCCCATCCCCGCCGCTCCTCAGCGCCGTGACACCGTCCCGGGCGCTGAGCCACCCGGCCGCCGCCGCCGCCGGCGGGGACACCCGCTTGGTAAAAGTTTCCAGGACATGTCACTGAACTCCAGAGGTCTTCCACGGAAAGCCTGCGCGGAGCCGGCGGCCCCGCCAGTGCCCGGCGGCAGCAGGAGCAAGGCAAAACACACGTCCACTTCCACGCCGCGTCCCGCCCGCCCCGCCGGGCTCCCGCACGAGTTGGGGCAGAGACCCACGGGGGACCGGAGGGGACTCGCACCTCGGCCCAAACTCCAGAGCTTGCAAGTCCACCGCTGCCCCGCGGCGGCAAAGGGTCCCGCGCCAGCGGCGCGGGGAAAACCCACGCGAGACGCCTCCGCGCGAGTCCCAGCCCCGCACCGCCGCGGCTCCCTCCCCTCGCTCGCACCGACGGGCGGCACGACGCCCCGCGCTTCCCAAGCCCCCGGCGAGCCCAGCGGCAGCGGCGCGGCGGAGCGGAGCGGGGCGCGGGCAGGGCGGCCGGGGCAGCGCAGGCAGCAGAAGTTTGAAAACCCCCAGCACTTACCTGGCGGGGCGCGTCCCTGGCCGCTCCGGGGAGTCCCGCGCGGGGTGCAACCATCACCAACAGTGTTTTGGTGGGTTTTTTTGGATTTGCTTTTTTTCTTTTTTTTTTTTTTTTTTTTTTTTTTATAGAAAGCCCAAAAGCAAAGCGTCCCTTCCTCCAGGTATGTATATAAGTTACTGTACTGTGTGGGAGGGTCACGATCTCACTAGGTGCAGAAGATTCCCCAGGATTAACCCCTCCTCTCCCTTCCCCTTCTGCAACTTGTTGAGGATTTTATACACACACGCGCGCAGGCACACGCACACACACACACAGACACGGGCACACGCACACGGGCGCACACGCACACGCGCGCACACACACACACACACACGGACGGGAGAGCAAGGAGAACGCGAGCTCCGCGGAGTCCGGCTGCCCCCCGACGCCGTTGTGATTGGATGGTCTTTTCATGGAGAGGGGACGTCTCAAGTCGAAGTCACGATTTCTCCTCAGTTTGGAACCATCTGTGACTGGAGCCATGACGCAGCCAGAGCACATTACTCACTTTTACAGTCACGACTTGGAAATCCGTGCAGTTTCCAACCAAAATTACACCGCCACCATTGAATTATTTAATAGGATCCAGTTAAGGGTAATCTTATGCATTGTGCCAAGAGAGGCAACGATCTAGGAGGGGAGGGCTGGGAAGGCGAGGGAGGGGGCGAGGAAGGAGGGCATTTCTTGTTTCTAATGACTGTTTTATAGAGATATATTAAGAGTTGCAATGATTGGCTACACGTGTTGTAAGGGGATTTTTTTTTTTTTCTTGGAAAAAACCAAACAAACAAACTAGATACCGGGTCCGCTTGTAAATACGACCACGCAAGCTCGGGGAAGGGACGGTTTAGACATTAAGGGCAGCCGTGGGTGGAGTGCCGTGCTGTGAATTCAGGCGCTGGTGTTTGATTAATTGCAAGAAATGATGTCTTTTGTATGCCTAGATTAGAGCCATTGCATGCGGTCTTGGCCAGGAGGTGCTCTCACCCCCCAACCCAATGTGCTGTGCTATCCTGATGTTCATGGCTGCATCATGCCATTGTCTGCAGGATCCGCAATTGTTGCTGGGCTTTGTGTGGTAGGTGCACCATTTTCTAAGCTTGCTTTTACTGTGAGGCTATGGCTAAGCGTGCTTAGGGGAAARCCGCTCCCTTGGCTATTGTCTGCCTTGTGCATTTTCCACCCCTTGCAGGTCTGAGGCTGCGGCTAAGCCCCCCTCCCCGGCAGATCCGGAGGGATACCATTGTGCGGGATAACGGGGTGGTGCATGCGAGCGCCGGACGGTGTTTCCGTGTCTCTTTTAATGCAATCTGATGACATGTCTTTGCTAGCCGGAATGCCTGTGAACCTGCATGCTCGTAGCCTAGCGAGAACTTCCCCGGCTCCCAGAAGCGGTGAGGGGGTGACGGGTGTTTGCAGCACCGAGGTAACCCTACATCTCTACTCCGTACACACCACAACAATCCCCCGCTACTTCGCCTCTAATTCAGTCATTCCACCAACTCATCTGGTGAGGATATGACTAAGGACGCGAAGGACGGGCAATAATAAAAACAGACACTCGCGCACACACGATCTGCGGAAGGTGTGAGCACTTAGAGGGGGAAAATGAGGTGGGAGGAGAAGGGGTGAGTCCAAATAAAGCAACCTATAGCCTCCTATTTTGCGGAGCACCATCATCAGGTACGGGCTCTTTCAAACGCACGGGCGGGAAGGGGCAGGCGGCGGGGAAGCCTCCGCGGGAGAAGCGCTGCCGGGCGGCGCTGCGCGGACCCCGCCCGCCGGGCAGCGGCACCGGGGCCGACCCCCGCCCGCGGCGGCGGCGGCGGCGGGTTCAGCACCGGGGCGCGGACAGCTCCCGGCGGCCGCCCTGCGGGGAGCGCCCGGCCCGCGCCCCGCCGCCGGCCCTGCCTCGTCCCCCCCCAACCCCCCCCGGCAGGCGAAAACAGAGAGGGGGGCGGGTAGGGGAGAGGGGCTCAATAGCGCCGACAGAGAGAGAGAGAGTGTTGCAGCTCGCTATTGATTCAGAGATTTACCGACAGGGTGATTCCCCTTTCTGCAAGAATTCCCTGTCTCTGGGCTCCGTGCATGCACCAAATTCATTATGTAGACGAGTATACCCCTCTCGCTTTAGAGGAAAAGTGGAAAGGAAGGAAAAAAAATTAATCCAGGCATGCACAAAATAAAGACAAGACTCACAGCCACCCTCTGCACCATGCACAGGAAAGATCACTACTTACCCAAACGGGAACTCCTCGGTTAGGGGAGGGAGGGGGGAGGGGGGGCGAGGAAAAAGGGGTGGGGGGGGAATCCAACAATTAATTTCCAGACAGGAGTTGGAAAAAAATACTGCGGTGATGTCCAGGTTTTCTTCCACCCGCGCTCGCTTTTTATACAAGTGCAACCCTCTGTCTATTTCTGGAACGCGATCAAAACCCTGATGCTATTTTTAGCAGGTACTGGGGAAAAAAATCCACACACAAAGGCATTTCGCTGGAACGCTACGTCCAAAACATTAAATGTGCATTAAGTCTGCCCCCCTACAACACAACCACCCCCAACCACGCACCCCCCTACCCCAGCTTCTTTCTGCACCACCATCCACAGTTGCTTTAGGTGCATCATTGCAGAGAATTAAAAAAAAAAAAAAAAAAAACCACCATAAAAAAAACAACCACCACACCAAACAACCCAAACTGACCGCCTTCCATGCTGTCCTATTGCACAAACCCCTAATCCACAGTTACATTGAGTCTGTCTCTGTGCCTCTCTGCCTGTTGCCTTGCAAGCATTATTGTATCTGTCTTCTTGCAGTGTCTTTATAAAGTGGGCTTTGGAAAAAACACAACAACCACCATGCACCAGTTTGCCATCATGCACAAATGTGGATTTCAGGCAGGGATGCTTGCTTTGCCGAGAGACAGAGATGGTTTCATATAGTGAATTGCACCCAGCACAAAGAAGGGTTGTTTTTTTTTTTAAAAATCCTCTCCTCCCCGCCCAGTGCCTTTCCCCCCTTAAAAAATCCTTTGTTTGGAGAATAAAGGATCTATAAATATATATATGAAAAAAAAAAAGGGTGTGTGTGTGTTTGCGTTCTAGTAATTCACTACGAGGGGGGACTGGGGAAAAAATAGAATCATTAGGGCTTGCAGGCTGCAAGGAGCCAGCCTGAGACTCCTTTGCAAGGCTGCGTCAGTTATCAGCTATTGACGTCACGTTCAGATTCTCCTCTTCAGAGGCTCTAGTTCATCATAAAAGATGTCTGTGCTTGGAGCTTTGTGCTTGCAGTAAGGCACTTCAATTCGAGGAAAAGAGTTAATTAGCAAGCCCCATATTTTGTGTTGTGCAGCTCTCTGTACAGTTGCACAAAAATCCTGAGGGGTGTGCATATGTGTGTTTGTAAGGGGGGGGGGAAGAAAAAAAGAATATGCTCTGGGGATAGGGAGATATTTCTTAAAAAACACACACATATCCCATGCAGAAGCACAGGCAGGGAGAGCAATCTGCATAGCCAGATCTTGCAAGAAAATCCCCCCCCGCCCCGCCCCCCCATCCCTTTCTCGTGGTTAGCAATTTTAACAAAAAGCAGTTTGGATAAAAATCTCAGGTTTTTGAATATTTTTAAGGCAAACAGCATGGGGGTAGCTGAATATATTCTAGCATCCTTTCTTTCTCCCTCTCCCCCTCTCACTCCCCCTGCCCCCCCCGCCCCCAATCCGACCAACAACAGCAGCAGCTAGTCCCCCTACCACCTTACACTTGTATTTGGCTACTGTAGCAAAAGACAGATATTGATAAAACCAGGATTAATTCTGTATATTTGTCAGGCAAACAGCCCCGTCTCCTAGAATGACGCAAATAACAGATTCTATGGCTCTGGTTTTCTATATTCTGCACCCACGCACTCTGCTTGGTCTCCCACGGAATCAGCTACAGAGAGCAATGATCCAGATTATACAGAGAGGGGTGGGGGAAAGGGAGAGAATAACAAATGAAATTGCAATTAAAAATTATAATGCTGCAATAGTCTGTACGCAAATGGCTAAACCTGAGCTTGCAAAGTGGCACACACAGACACACACTCGCACCCCCCCCCGAGCCCCCTGCCCCAAACCCAGGCATCAATAGCAACCAGACAAAAGAGAATTGTCTTGCTGACAAATGCGGGGTTTATCTGGCCAAGAGAGGTATTTCCTTTATGCACCACACCTTTCCCAGCTCCCATTAAGCAAAACACATCTCTCAAACGACCTCGCTTGCCACTAAGTGTGTGAAGAGGGGACAATTAACACATGCAGCCTGGGAGGGGAGGGGGGCCACCAGGAGCCCTTCCACGGTCCCAGAGGAGCTAACGAGGACCTTGAAGCGCAGGTCGCCTTCCCCGCCTCCCAGACAAAGGGACGCAGCTCTTTCTTAAAATGCCTAAAAAAAGGCAAGCGCAAAGGGCTGTTGCTATTTTTAACCACATCTCTCATTTGTTGGAAAATGGCACTAAAAGCATTAAACAAGCTCCCCGCCCCCGGGGACAGGCTCAGACACACACGCCAGCACCCGAGGGAAAGCCAAGGTTCATGGGGAGCGTCTCTTCCCCAGGTGAGTATCGAGAGTCCCCTACCACGCTCTACCCACCATCAGCCCACTTCACACCTTGCCTGAAGAGAGAAGCAAAATGCCGGGGCAATCAAGAAGCCAGTAAGTTATTTACTGTCTAATCTGTACACACACATTCCTTATTTATTAACTCACTTAATTATTACCAACTTCTTTCGCAGACAATGAATTTCCTAATGTCAATAAACTGCAATCAATGAGGTAAGGCTGTTTCTCCCCCCCCCTCCCTCTCTCTCTTTTAGCCAGACAACACCATTGCCAGCTCCTGCTACTGACACAGCAGCACCCGGGGAGAGGGGCATCACACCCCTATATGAGATCACAGCGTAGGCACTGCCAGGTTCGGGGAGATGGATAGATTAGCCATTGAAAATGACTACGCGCCCTCTCTGGTAGAAGCGAGCAGACGCATTGTCATTCACACATCTCCGCGCACGCCAGCCACGAACCCATCTTCCCAGGACTGGGAGAGATGTTGCGCTTCAGATCTGGAAGAAAAACCCAGCTTAAACCGTGCTTTCACCACATACACCTGGAAAGGCAGCCTTTACAGCGGTAGTAGCCCAGAAGCCAGAAGGACACGAAGAGATACCACAGTAGGGAAAGACCTTATACCAAGGACAGATCTTGTCACCTCAAGACCCCAGACAAAGAGCCAGCCACGAAACATACCTTCTCCGAGGAGCTGCAGCGAAGCTCATCCTGGACGAATAAAAACGTTAGGCCAYACAGGAGTTTAAAGATGCAGATGTGCACACCTAAATTATCTTCTGCCACTCAGACCCCAGAGCGTTCAGACAACCCACGGCCTACTGTGGAGGGAGGGGAAGGTCATCTTCTCTCTTCCCTCCCGCACATACCCTAAGAGCTTTGCATTTCTCTGTAGTGTTCACCTCTGTGCATGTGAACGGAGGAAAGCTGTTTAGCTTTAGCTTTTCTCTATTGCAAAGAAAAGGTATCAACACTGTCGTGTACAAAGGATGTTGTCGGTGGCAGGTCAGGAGCCGGCAGTCTGGCAAGCCCTGCAGCTCCTGGACCTCAGGCCCTCCCCAGCCGGGCAGGTGCCTGGAATTCCCTCCCTGCTTCCCACCCTGAGCAGCTCCTTGCGTGTTTTTTTTTCTAAACTCTCCAATCTTAGTGAAAGAACTAAATCTTTCTACCAAAGGGTTTGACATGCTCTTCTGGAAGCTGTAGTACCATCTTTCAGCCTCAATTTCACAAAAGCAGCCTGCCTCCTCCTTTGCTCTCCTCCGCCTCTCCACCCAAATGTGTCATCTCCATCTCAGCAGAACCATCTCCCGTCTTGCCTGTCTGCTGCTAAAGGCTTGGTGGAAGCAAAGTCCAGTGCCCAGGGAATCTCTGCCTTAAAAAAAAGAAATGGAAACCATCCAAACTGGAAAGAATGTTTGGCAGGCGATCGTGTACCAAACAGCAGTTCCCACTTCTCCTGATCATTAGAAGTACTAAAAGGAAGATTTATCTTCTATCTTGATATTTTAGTTATCAGCAATCTCCTTGTTTCCAAACAATTAAGCCTCCCTACCAATGAAGTCTTAATGAAAGCAATGGGTCCTGTACTTTTTCCTCCACTGAAAAGTAATACTGCAGATACTGGCCGAAGCAGCCGAGTGCCCATCAGCTGCGGGTACGCAGCCTTTGACTCAGAGCTACTGGAGATGCCAACGGGGGCAGCCCAGTCTCTAACGCATACGATCCGCATACCGGACTGTCCTCATCCTTGGAAATTTCCCTTCCARACTCTGCCCTAATGGACAATGGCACACATCGGGATACTCCTATTAGTAGTAGKAGTAAAATATTAGCCTGCACAAAATTGCTGCTCAAACCAACTATGATCTGCCATTTACAAGGTAGTTTAGTTTGCAAGTAAAAGCTATTTTAGTGGTATTCATTACTTGTTTGGGTTTTTGATCCAGCAAGTTCAAGGCTTCACCTCTTTCTCATTTTGGCCTGGAAGATGGTTTTCACCTTCTCTCTTCAAGACAAGGATCAGCCAGAGGGAGCACCACAAAATGAGGGGAAAATAGCCTAACAACGTTTAGCTGCAGTTCGAAAGTCCTCAGAGCCTTGGAGTTCTGCTGACCYGTGAGCCAGGGATTGATTCATTAATATAAAGCGCTATAACGTATTCTTCTAACCCAGTCTTACTCCCACAAACAGCTAGAGTCTGCTCTTGGCCTGGGCAAGTTCACCTGGGCAGCTGAATGATATGTTCCAAACATAAGGAGAGCAGAAGACGACCAGAAACAGAGTGAAGTGCCACCAAGATATACCAGGAGCTCACAATAAAACCTCAGCTTTTTCAATATAATTTACCTTCTATCAGGGCAATCAATAATGTGTACTAGTTAACTCTTTTTTACAGGAAAATATAGCACCCAGAGGAAAGAGCAATCACACTGAAATGGAAATAAATTAGAGCAACATCTATTCAACAGTCTACTGGCTGTTATAGGTGGCAAAGTATAAGCTAGTGAAAGGACCTGAAGAAGAGTAATTGCTAGTTAAAGCAGGGGATTAGGATCTAGATATTCCTCTTCTAATAAAAAATGTGCTGCGACAAGTGTTGATCTGAAATTTCTCATAGAAAGGCTTTTTCCTTGAATATTTTTGAGGTTCTCCTCGAATTTCAGGTGAAGTGCCCATTGCTTTATGCTTGGTTTATCCACCCATGAAATGAAGATAAGATGATACCTACTTACCTAACCAGGATGTTCTTGAAGATATCTATAGCATTGAGATAATCAATAAAAGTCATCAGTAAGAAGACAGCAATATTATAAATAATCAGAGAAATCAGAGCATACAAGGAAGCACAAGGAGGAAAAGAGTGCTTTTCCTCCAACATCAGAATGAGAGGCTGTGCAGTATGTTAGTAAAGAAAATCTCACCTGTGTCAGAAGATCAAGGACTTATTAAGACTTCAATTTATGGAACTTTTGGAGAATCTGGATGCATAGACCAGGAAACCAACAAAATAGACAACTCACGTGCTAACGTCATCTCACACAGATTGCGTTAATAAACACTTTGAAGAGTTTTGGGTCGAAATGCCAGGGTACCTGGGTCGCTTTGTTATCTTTAGCTTTTCTGTTTATATCWTTGAGATATATCATGGCTATAACATGCAAAAGGATAGAAACTGGATCTTCCTCCAATGGCTGCAAAATCAGACCCTAGAGACATACTTCTGCGTAACAGGGATGAAAAGAAGAAAACCATTAGCATAACGAAGCTGGTGGAAAAGAGCACTAAGGTCTCAATATTGAGGATGGTATCAAAAGAAAATCATACCACTTTTTAATAAAAGTTGAACCCATGGAAGAAATACAGTGAATAGGCATCATACTTCAGATACATGGAGCATAACCTTTGAGGAATCCTGCTACGATTCTGATGAGCCTTTACACTAAGATTTGATTTTCATTAGCCTTCAAAATGGAACTTTTCACGAATAAGACCCATGACCTTTAACATAATGTGCACACATATCTGGCAACCACCTTAAAGAAAGGGTTATAAACAAGAACAAAAGGATAAGACAACACTTTGAGATGCATTATACAGGATCTTGTACTGGTAGAAAAAAAGAGAAGGCAGTGATGAAGAAATGCCAAAAACCTGTGTCAGTCTTTACCTCAAGCTAGCCAGTATCATAGCCCATGGGAGAGAATGGGATATGGAGTGGGGTGATATTAGAGTCATTTAGGAAGAATTTATTTACTGAGATAACAGAACATGAAGCCAAAGGATCCAATCAAAGAAAAAAAAAAATCAAGTTCTCTCAAGGAAGAAGACAAGTGGGGTGGAAAAAGAAAATACATTCATTTAGCTGCATTTCATAGATGGTGAGGTGAAAGACAAGGTGAGATGCCTAGGGTTATGAAGACACGGCCTTGTGTGCTCTTATCCTGACCTGTGGTGCTCCTGTAACACTGTTCTTTCCTAGTTTGTTGCCTCTGTTTTGTTCTTCCCTATGATGTAGTTCAATCTAGCTATTAAAAATTACAACATAAAATTGCTACTCAGCCAGAAAATCCAATRGATATTCAAACCAGGACAGGATGGCAATTTTACCAGTCACTTCTCTACTTACCTTTTGGGGTAAGAAAATCTCAAATTCACACCATTCAGTGGTTCTGGGATTCCTATCTATCTAGAGCCCAAACTTCCAGAAATCCACATTCAGTAGGGCAGAAACATCTGGCAAAGTGGTTTCCAATAACATCAGGGAAAATTAAAACATGAATGGAGCAGAAGATCTAGATCACATATGACTTCTTGTCTGAACATCTATTTTTATCACCAGTTCACATTTATGCACTGCGTGCTAATAGCAAGTTCAACCCTATAAATGGCACCAAGATCCAAGCTGTTTCTGCTTGGATCCAAGCTGTCTTTGCTATGCACAGTTTACAAATTAAGCCACTGGTTCCCTGACTGTGACTGGCAAACCGTCAGTGTGTACAGAACTTGTGAAAGTCCCAKGAGGACCAGCTGGCCCAGCAGCAATGGCTTTTATTTTCCCAGCTGCTGAATCTTCTCTATAGAAACTTAACAATTATACTTCACGTCCTTTCACTTTGCCAAATAAATGACTACGGCTATTGGCACACGGTGTTAATTTGATCATGAATCAGAAGGAGGTAATTCATGTGACTGCATGGGAGTGGAAACATCTACATGTTCTTACTGTTAAGACATGCTTCAGTGCCCCTAGGGAAACCCGTGACAGCCACTGGACTAACAGCTATCACTGAGAAGAC
This sequence comes from Oceanodroma leucorhoa, assembly GCA_030449065.1. Classification (NCBI taxonomy): domain Eukaryota; kingdom Metazoa; phylum Chordata; class Aves; order Procellariiformes; genus Oceanodroma; species Oceanodroma leucorhoa. Next base: position 5,695,008 of record JASVER010000065.1, read on the forward strand.
AGGACRTGCCATGACATTAACAGGAAGAAGGACACACTTCAATGCTCGGGAGAGTATAGGCCCTCAAGATAGTCTTCAGAAACGCCACTGCATTGCATACACCTGATCGCATCGCCACCGCCAGCCAACGGATGGCCAAATGCCTGCAGTGGAACCACAGTGGTTTTCTCCATCTTGTCCCCTCGGCAGCGGGCCCGCCAAAGCAAAGGATGGGTAGCAGCTGTGTCTCTCTCTTTGTTCCTTGCTGCGGCTACATTTACATTCTCTTAACGTCAGAAGATGTGTATTAATACTTACCCAGCTCATCATGTGAACTGGATGGGGAAGTGAGTATCGTACATAACTTACTGAGTATTAGTAGGATATCTGGAGATCCATGGATGAGCAACAGAGAAGTGCAGGCTATTATCATATTGCTATAAATGCCTGCTGCAGAGCCAGCTGATGAAACACATATACTTCTGCAAATCCCTCACAGATCATCATTTTGGTGCCGCTTTTGCAGTAATTGCAATTATTGTAGGACTATATGAACAGAGATACAAAGTCTGCATTATATTCCATGTAATGATTTTCTGAGTAGTTCAAGGTTTGCATATAAAAGCTATCCTGAGCTGTTGTTCAAGACTGACAATGAGTACTTAGCTAAATTTAGAAACGTGTTAATTTTTTTTTTACTTTAATATTGTATCAGTTGATTGCTCCTTACATTAGCAACACATGTCACAAGTTAAACTTTCAAACACGAGCCTTATTATTACATATTGGCAATCACAGATTAAGCTCCCATTCTGTTGGATGCTGTGCAAACACAGAATCAAAAAGTAACCATGTGAGACATTCTAGCTGGGAGCCAACACCTGAAAACAGAGGTTGGGACATTAAAATAAAACTGATCCTTACTCAGGTGGGAGGAAAAGAAAGATAATGACAGATTATGTCATTGTTACCTAACCACTCACGGTGTGGTGGGTACTGTACCAAATACCGAACAAGACACAGTACCTGCCCCACGAGGTTACAATCCAAATGGAAGGGCACGGAACAAGGACAGAGTCCCATGAAGAACAGAGGAAAATAACTAGTGTCCCGGCATGGTTTTGTACTTTGAAGAGACGTGGATAAATTAAATGGGGTATTTGCAGAAAGGTATTCCAGCTGTGCAGGTCATTTTGGTAGATCACCGTAAGATCACCGTAAGATGATAAGAAGGAGGTCTTGGGTAGAACAAAGAGGAGTGGAAAGTCACAACCGGCAAGAGCAAGATGCACGGCCTCACAGTTGATCTCACTGTGGGAGTCGACAAGAAGCTGGTGACTAAACTTGAAACGTGGAAGAAACTGAAGCTTCTATACACCAAGAATTTGCAAGAAGGCATTGCAATAAGGCAAATATCAGGGGTGAGACAATCTTAGAATCTTATTTGCGATCCTGGCGTTTCAAGGGGGAAAATGTCATGGAGTATCGAAAATACTCCATGGAGTATGTGGATGAGTGGAGCCACTCATCTTGGCTTGATACTAGTTTTTCAAATGAGAAAGCAGAGGTGAACTAACCTGGCAGTGAGACTGCACGTGGGTGTCAATGAAGTTTGGAGTGTCTTTCAAAGAGGTCTGCAATGAAATTGAGAGAGGGCAATACTTCTGCCAGATAGTTTGTGGACTTGTGCCCTCTTCTTCATTTTTCTATAAACTAAAGGTGAGTCCAAGCAATAAACTGTTTTGTTCTTCCATTTATCCACCCATAAAGTACAATATTTAGGACAATTGAAGCCTGATTGATCAATGGTCATAAAATAGCATATGTCTGATGAAAGAACAAAATATAGTTCTACCTCACCAGCATTGACTTTTTTTTTGTCCAGTCCTTCTACTACATACATAGCTGAGTAGAAGAGAGAGTTTTGCTTCTTATTCCTAGAATATATAAGGTAGCATGGGGTTGCCTCTCTGAAGGTTTTTCATAAGAAAGTGCTAGTTTAGCTGTCCATTTACTATGAAGAAGATAGTATCTAGATCTCTAATAGATCTACGCAATTATTGTTAAGACAATACAGAGTAGTACTGTGAGAAGAAATGCAGGATTTTCATTTACGTGGCGGCCCCCCTGACACTCTTAATATAGTGGCATATGCTACCACCATCTTGAATAAAAATTTCATTTTAGAATTAGCTTATGCGGCCTCCTTGAGATAAGTGGCATCACAGGACACAGTTTGACATGAGAATGTCAAGAGTAGCAGAAGAACATACAAAGCAGGAGGAGGAGCCTTGGTAAGGAATATCCTGCAGCACAAGCATCTAAACCTAGATAAGCACCTTCAGGGTAAGACCCTGCGTTGATGCGGTCCTGTTCATTGTTGGACTAGGAGGAGACGGAAATAGCGAGAAAGGACAGGGCAGAAAAAGAGGTAGTGCTTAGCTCTTTCAACACAGAGAATCCTTCTAAACCTGCCATGAAAAGACACAGCATCTGGAATGCTGCAGGAAGGTGGATGAGCTGTGTGCAAGCTGGAGAATTCCCTCTATTGCACAAACTATGCAAATGCAATTGTAGGCTAGAAAGTGCAGTGACTCATAGGTGAAGTGGATGTGAGAATATCTGGGTTAAAGAGAGTTTGTACTGAGAGGACCATGTGTAGGACCTCAGAAGTTCCCAGAGAAGGGGAAGTGAAAGGAGTTAATGAAAACTCATTACAAAGAGTCATCCTGTCACAGACTGTTTCCTTCAGGCAGCAAGCGAGGAGCTCCTGAAGCTGTTTAAAGCTGGTGGCATTTCAAAACAGATATCCAGATCAGTCAAAGGTTTTGGGGTGGGGGTAAGGAGCAGAGAAAAGAAAACAGATGAAGCCCAAACATCAGAAAATGAGGGTTGGGAACAACTTGCTTTTTTTGGCAGGAGATGATACAGGTCATTGAACCAGAAATCAGAACCACTGATGCATATTATGAGGGCACAGGTTGGACCTAGAACAGCACCCTGAGGTGATGGACTCCAGCTGTTGTAATGCTATGCAGAGGAAAGAAGAGCGGCACCCCCTCACGGTGTTTCGCCTCCTGCAGTTCTCACTAATCAGATGACCCCAATGACGTACGCATCAAGATTCACAGCAATAAACCACAGGATTTCCACCTTTTCTCAGCTGGATAGGCAAATGACAGATGAGGGGTGAACAGATGGCAGCAGAGGTGATTCAAGGCCAAGCTCACTTAAGATCTCCACATTTCTGCAGGGGAGGTGGACTGATGGTGCAATAGGCAGGAGAATCAAGAGACGGGGGCTTTGTAACCCCCGGCCCATTCCTGACAGATCTGCACTTCATGACAATGGGTGAAAACAGTGCATGAGCAAGCGAGAAGGGAAAATGCTGCCTCCAAACCGCCTCACTTTTGACTTTCTGCACCACCTGCCATGGCTTTGACTTCCAGTGCCACCTCACACTTCTGAGGCATTTGGCCATCACCCTGCAGTTGCATGTTGGGTCCCCTCTGAGGTTGGGCTGCTTCATCGCTCCACTGAGTGCCCTGAGGTTCCTCAGAAGAAAAGGCACCGCACAAGGTGTGGCACATGACTCACACCGTGCCCTGTGTCACTTATCACACGGTGTTAGTTATTACTCTCTTGGTTACACAGAAGTTGAACAGGGTTCTCCGAGGGGAAAAGGCTTTCCACTGGTTAGAGCGGTCGGTCCTCACAGCTACTTTGGAAACCTTCCCCTCAGACAGTGAAGACCATCCAACTTTTCCCCGATYAAGAAACCCACTTGAAATTAGCAGTAAATCAAACCCACTCCTCTCAGGCAAGACATCTGTTGATAACCACGTCGAGTGCAGCAGCATTAAAGAAAACCAGGACATGCACCACAGATGGCTGCAGCCGAGGTGGAGACTAAGACTCAGTAGCTGCTAAACCCTAGTTTCTCCCGAGCTAACAGGCTCTGCAGTTTGCAAGCCCCCAAGAATTAACCGAGCAGCTTGGCATCTCGGCTTGCACATTGCAGGGCAGCAAAGTTTGGAACACGTAATTCTCTTTAGTTTCTCTATAGATCAGCTATCAGAAATTACTATGTATAAAGATTTCCCTCTACAGGTGGTTAGAGCTTGTAACAGCCTCTCACTTTCCTGCATCACTTTAATTAGTATTTTGTCTCATCATTTACTTTCTTATTATTTTGCCTATTCCCCCCCACCACTACGGGCTTTCAGTCTATTCCCAGTGGTAGCAAATTCTCTATGCAAGAAATGTCAACTCCCTTCCATCCTCCTTAACGCTGCTGACTTTGACTCTTTTTGCAATTAAAATTTAATTTGCAAGCTCGTTACCCGAGTGAGTCGATGCCTTCCTTCTCCCCCCGCGCCAGAATGTGACAAAGTGAAAGTTGCAACCTCTGCAAAAAGTGTGGGGGGGATCTTAAATACATAGCTCCCTGGCTGCAGTTTGAGCTCGCAAAYTAGCATGCTTTCCTGCAGGAACATCAAATACACAGGACACACGACACGACAGCCTAGAGAACTCTTCGCAAGGAGGGGGAATGCAATGTTGTCCAGTCTTTTCAAAGGCAGGCAGCAGAACAAATCAGAAAAGTCTACTTCTTGTACAAGCATCTAACAACTGAAATCAGAAAACTTTGCAAAAAGCAAAAGCGAAACACCTGCACACACATACACACGCACGCACACGCACACAGAGAAACCTACCTTGCAAAATCTTCTTCACTTATTTTTGTATGCAAAGAAAAAAAAAAMCCAAAAAAACAAAAAACCCAAACCAAAACAATCCCCAAACAAAACAAAAATAAATCATTCCCTCCCCTCCAAAACCGCTTTCCCTTCTTCCCCACGCCTTAGCTGGATTTCTAGGGAATTTGGGGACGGGTGGGAAGAGCTGAGGGTGGAGGGGCTATATAAATAAACTAGAGCGTTTCGAGCTGTGTATCGCGAAAGGCTGTGGGTTTCGCGTAATGTGTGCCTGCACTCTTCCAGGAGAAAG
>JASVER010000065.1:5700561-5764392 GCA_030449065.1 Oceanodroma leucorhoa
GCCGGGGTGTTGGAGCGGGCTCCCAGCCCTTGGCTCCCGGTAGCACAGTCAGTTCCTCCAGTGTGTGCTATTGACCTGCATTGACGTCATTGCGTCATTAGGTCTCCCTTAGAAACACTGACTTTCAAAAATAGTATCAAATTAATTCAACTGGCAGAGAGAAGCCACTAGCTGGAATGAGCCATAAAACTCCAGAATCTTCAGCCCGGCTTTGCTGTGCTGGCCCCCCCGGCCCCCCCCCCAGCCAAGCGGGCAGAAATCTGTATGGAAAATACCACTGATGGAATAAAAAAAAAGAGAGAAAGAAAGAAGGGGGGGGGAAGAGAGAGACCAAATTAGATTGCAAACCCTAGACCAGCCTCTCTCCCTCTCTTTCCTTTCTCTCTCTCTCTCCCCTCCTTTCCCTTTTCTGATCTAAAAATATCCCCCCTGCTTGAGCTGACTGCGGTATCTTTTGTGTTGCATCTTTCTGTTTTTAGCCTTTGCATGAGCCATTGAAGGGTGGCCCGCAAGAGATCAGAAGCACAAGATATCGATCTATCGATACCCTCTGGGGCCAAGAATTAATTTTAAATGAAAGAGCTGCACCTTGATTTTGGCAGAGGGTGGGTGGGCAGATGACAGGGGTTATTTTAGGATACCATTCACATTCTATGAAGCCGCAGCTTCCACTTTCTCCCTCTAGATTCGTTTTAAAAATATCCTTCCTTCCTCACCCCACCTCTCTCACGTGGACCTGTGGGCAAGCACATGTCACCCCCATTCATACAAACACAATGCAACGGAGCAGCGGTAATTTGCAGAGACGGTACATTCACAAACAGCAACCCAGTCCCTTTAATGCAGGTTGATTTCACAGAAAGGACACCGCAGCCCAGAGGAATTTGATTAGACTGGTGATTTGAATTTGCAAGCTGCTTATTGGGTTCCTTATTGTCTTCACCCTAACTTAGCAAAACTGATTTAATCTCTCTTTCTCTAAAAAGGAGAAAAATTCCATTTACACTGTAGATGGAAGACCTAAATCTTAGAACCAGCGGTAAAGGACAGTAAAAAACATCGACGGCGATCGGCTTCTGAGCGCTTTGCATCGGAGCCTTAAGCAGACACACACCCATGGCAAGATACAGCTATATCTATCCATGACCTACGCTATGCAGAGCTGTGCGTACGTACCATACAGCAGATCTAATCCTGCAACGTTCACAATTCAGGGGAGTGTTTGAGGCTTTTTTTTTTTTTTTTTTTTTCATCGGTGGAACTATTCAGGAGCAGAGGCACTGTGCTAGACAGTAATAATTTGCAAGATCAGGCCATAAATAGGGCTCTCGCCCTGCAAACATTTATTCACGTGCCAAGTGTTAAGACTGTGACTAATCTAATTTGAAATCAAGGGGATTACTCATAGTAGTAACATTAAACTCATGCATGTTTGCAGGATCAGGGCCTAAATGATTAATCACCACTGCAGCTAGGCACTATTGGGTACACCATTTATTACTTACAATACTTCAGCACTGTATACGCTCAGATCCATCCTGGAGAGTGTGCGTTGCTCTGCTGTAGTGAAGAATGAGCATCATATTCTGCTTAATGAGGAAGTACGCAACGCACCTCGATAGTCGTATGCTCGATCTGATTTTTGCGATGCTGATGAGCCKCCCGCAGGCCCTGGCTAATACCACTTGGGGCAAATTTGGAGTCATCTGAGCAAGAGGTTCTGGACGCGCAGCCTGCCTCAGATATAGGCATCTCACRTGTCACTTTTTTTTCATGTAACGGCCACACGCGTACTGTGGCTGCAACTGTATCTGCAGACTGATCACTCCAGGTTTAGCATCGGTGTGCGCAGAGGCTCCACCCTTAGTTCTAAGRGGAAAATCAGGGGGAAGAATGAAAGCATGGCCATTATATGAATCACTCATTCATGCATTCATTCATCTTTGTATTACTGTCGACATTATTATTATTTTGCAAAAGCTGGTTTGGTCCTGTTGAGACCGGTCCGTTCTTCGGTACTCGTTCCTGCTGGTGCTCAGCAAGCGGTGATGACACTCTACTGCAAAAATGACTGACCTTTGAGCTCGAGTCCCCGCGTCAGCTCGTGGCCAACTAGCGAGTCAAAGAAAGTGAAGTGCACATGGGCAGTAAGACATGTGCTGAGGCAAGAAGGTTTCCAGGCAGCTGGCTGGTAAAATAACTGGGTGATTCCAGGTGACATGGGGTGTTGGCTGAACCTGAGCTGCACCCGTGCACCGGGCAGGTGACTTCTTCTCTCGGCAGCTTTCGGGAGCGGAGTGATGGACATACTTCTTGCATTTTACATGGGTGCCTTTTGTCCAAACCCTGCTATCTCTGGTTTAAAAACAACATTTGCGAGTTCTCTAAAATAAACAGTCTAATGTTGTTTTAGAAACGTAAGTAGTCAGGAAAAATCAGTAATGACTAACTGAGGGACAGTTGAAAAAACAGGATTAAGTTACCTGGAGCACAGAAAGTGAATGCAGTCAAAGAAAAACAAGCAACTTGGTCATCTGGCCCAGTAAGTCACTGATACAAAATCCCTTTAGCACAAACTATTCTGCAGCTTCTAAATTTTTTACATTTGGGGGGGGGTGGTGGTGGTGGTGAACAGGGGAAGGATTCGGGGTGTGTGTGCTGACCGAACAGGGGCAGGGTGGGTTGGTTGGATGCAGTGAAAAGAAGGGTCTGGAGGAGAGGCCAGGGCTTGGAGAGGTGAAAGGGATTAGAGGGAGGGGGTTAAAAGGTGGCAGGAAACAAAGGCAAGGGAGGAGAGCTGGGGGCCCTCGCCCAAAAGTGTGACGGGAGGCTTGGTGAAGAACGAAGGCCAGGTAGGCAGTGAAGACAGCGAGTTAGAAACTCTCTCCCTTCCTGCTGTGTAAGCAGTCAGTTAGTCACGGGGGGGAATCTGCATCCATCTTGCTGCCCTTCTGCTGGGCACCGAGCCCGTCTCTGGCCGGAGCCACTCGGAGCTGTGCAGACAGTGTTTTCCTTCATGCGGCATTTTTGTGCAACCAAGACGGAATCTCTGAATTTCCAGACCTGGGGCCGGACCTYGGCTCTGGTTCCCTGTCCTGCCCACCCTGCACCCGGTACAATCACCCCTCGCAGCGCTGCCCTGCTCCTGCTTGCCCACMGCTCTCTCAAATTGCCTCGGAGCGCGGGGTGGGAAGGAGAAGGGTAAAGCCAAGATGGACACGTGGGAGGGAAAGAGGGAGGAGAGCTGCAAACAGGGCACGCATGGAGAGGAAGAGGAGGGTGTCAGAAGACAYGGAGCTAGAGCACTGTGGGGGAGTAAAAAGAGCCAGAAGGAATACGGTGGATGAAAGCAGTGMAGAAGAATGGGAGAAGCTGAGCAGCTGGGCTTCACAAACTTCACAACCAACATCCGTACCTCACGGGGCTTTGCAGTCCTTTGTTTCAGGTCTCCTACTCGTTGTACACGCTCCCTTCGTGTTTGTCCTCTCCATCTTTCGAAGGGTGCTCAGTGGCTCCAGGCTACTCCCCAGTCCTTCCCCAGCTCCCCTCCGGGCTGCATGCTGGTGCCTGCAAACACAGGAGGATAAAGGAGAGGGAAACAACGCAGTGAACCAAATGCAGTGTGGGGAGCTGGGGTCTGGGCATGGAAAAAGTTGCTTTTTTTGGGGGAGGGGACACGACGACCGAAGAAGATTGAACGTTCTGAACTTTGCTTACAAGGAATTAAATTTCCTTAATTTCCTTTCAGGAAATAGAGAAGCAGAGGGTGGCTTGAAAGCAAGCAGGGAAACCCCGGAGATACAGAATTGTGTTGCACACGCTGTTTGCAATGCAGCTTCAACTCTGCCCTCTGGGCGCTGTGCCACGGCGGGGCCCTCACCCCCACCCAGCACCCTCCCTCACCCGCCATCGCCGGCGCGCTGGAAACGAGCACGTCTAACGTCTCCCTTGCTGTGGCAAAACGCAGGGGAAGGTCACGCACAGGCGCAAGCTAGGCTTGGCCTACGTTCAGGTGCTGAGCCTACACACATCACACGAAAAGTTAYCTTGACTTTTCCCTTTCTATTCAGATTCCTTCTGCGAGATGGCCTCGCTCACCTCTCCCAACGACCAGGAGATCACGCTGATGTACACCACCGGGCTGTGGACGATTCCCGCAGCAAGAGATTACTATGGGCACATCGGCCAAACCTCTGTCGGCAAACCAAATAACCTACGCTCCATCTCTCAACRTAGACCTTGCACTGTATCATGACATCAGCTTTTCCAAGCTGCTCCAATGGGTAATCAATACAGCTACAGTCAACACAGTAAATACACTCAGAATAGATGCAGATAAATGCTGGGTTTCCAATTTGTTGTCTGTGATTCTAATAATAGCATACCCCACGAGGGTGTCTCAGGTCTATTTATTAGGCTCCTCACTTTCTGCCATGCCATTCCCAGGAGCTAATGACAGCAGGACACAGTTAAGGTTGTGTTGGGGAGGGATACTTCTTTYAGCGTTTCATTGCTGACTTCTCAGACATTGCAGTCCTGTGAATATCAGAGTTTTTGAGAAGAGCAGGGAGGCACCACATTAACTATGCAGCAACAAATGTTCCGAGCACTAAATAATGGTGAAAGAAGGCAGTTCAGGGCACAGAATGCTCTATGGTCAAGTACAGGAGAGCATTCTGTACACAAGGTGATTACAGTCTAAATGAGGAACCATACAAAGAAGAACAATTAGAAAAGGGGAGGGAGGATGGACGAGGTAAGTTACCAAATTTAACTGTAGGTGGACAGACACATCTTTTTAATCAAATTGGCATCCTGTGTGTAAAGACTGCTACGAATTACTGCAGAAGGTTCGGTCCTGGAAGAAGAACCAAAAGGTTTTCAGTCTGGATAGGCTGCGTGGCACACGGGGCAAGGGGTATTGGAGGCCATAGGCTACACAGGCATCAGAGCACACGAGCAAGTGGCTCTGTCTAGCCCCACGTCAACAGAAGATGTCTTTTTTCCCATGTGAGGGAGGGCTACCCTCACAACTTGAAGTCCAAAGGGAAATTTCTGGTCTGCACAGAGTGCAAGGAGTCCGAGGAATGGGGGCTTTATCTGGAATTTAACAATAGCAGAATCACGATCAGCTATGGCACTACCAAAGCCCTGGCAAACTGGTAACACAGTGAAAGGTGTCCATCCTGCATCCTACCTAACCAAACATGTCCCAAGGGTGAACTGGACTTCCCAAAGCTTTGTCCATGCCACACACAAAATGCTGAATGGCGTGGYGTTGCTGTCAGCATCATGCAATAGYCACACAGCTTCTGACAGGAGACTCCTATGCAGCAGCCTTGGGTWTGATGTCCCAGGCTTTAGCATACTTCAGGCTGGGTTTGTTTCTCCTGACCTGCCCAACAATTTTGTCATACACACACATCACTCTTGCATCAGAGCGTCGTTCAGGATCGAAAGTCCTTTGCAGGTTTATTTCTACCTCCGCTGCATTGTAGCTCAAAGTCTCAGAGAGGCCATTTTGGGCAAACTCATTCAAGAGCTAAATCTGTTCCATACCACAGGTAAATCCAGCCTGCTTTCCCTCTTTCTTTTTGTATAAARCCTTGCAGCACCTATGTCCTGCTCGTAGCTGTGCAGGGGGAGAGACGGAGACAGAGGGCAAGGTTACCTTCTGACCCGCGTGACAGGGGCTTTCTGCCTTTCATAAGTGAGATGAAGGGGCTTGAAGGCAGAATYGCTGAAGCTGAATAACGGTGGCTGTAGGCCTGGTCCTCCCCTGCGTGGTTACTGGAGGAGGTGCTCCCTGTGACGCACCGGCTTGTCACTATGGAGCAATCCAGCATCTCCCCGCTGCGCGCTGTGGGGACAGCACCGGTACTTTTTCTTTCTGCCTGGCTTTTTCCCTCCCCCTCGCCATCGAAGGGAGGAAAGGGAGGCAGGAAATAATTCGGAGAGTGGGGTCAGACTCGCCCTCCGCAACCCTGCCCCTTATTGCAGCGCAGGCTGTAACGACTGGTGGAAGGGCCCTCGGCTGCGTATGCCGGTGGGTGAAGGTCTGACTGCGTTGCCCTCACACTTGGAGGGGAAGGGTTGCAGCAGATGGGCACGGGCTCGCAGGGCAGGCAGAAGTGAGGGTTGCTTACCTCTACCTGTTATCGCTTAGGACCATCCTGACCCCTCCTCTTTGCCAAATCCATCCTTGGCTGAACTCCGCTGCAGTCACTGGAGTTACAGGTGGTGAGCGGCACATTTTAACTCCTATCCTGTGAAGTTATAAACTGACTTCCAGCACATCTGGCTCCATTTCTGTTCGAGAAGATAGGACTCTMAAAAGCCAATAAAACAACTATTTACTGTGAGATGCCCAGCCAGAAAAGCTTCTGCTCATCTCATATTTTCTTTTACCCATTGCATTGGGAAATCTGTTTGAAAGCAAGACTTTGCAGTGGTCGTTAGCAGTTCCTAGTCCTTTTTTTCATCAGGGGCCTSATGAGACCATAGCAGAGCTGGGCTAAAGCATCCCTAGGGGTCCAGGCTCCCTGGTGAGCACGCAGCCCCCCCTCTCTTCCTTCTACTCTGGTTGCCCTTTGGCGCAAGCCCCCAAACCCCGACACAGGCAGGAAGAGACAGCAGAAGCTGGGGAACTTACCGCGGTGAGGACGGGTTCAGTCACACCAGGCGAGGAGATGGAGGTGGACGTCGAGTTTGCTTAGAAATAAATATTCTGTGTGTAAATATTCTTCTTAGCCATTGCTCTCCTCTCCCGTCTTGCCTAGCGGAGGAATTAAAAACGTTTGGCAGCTGAGCCCATTTGCTACAAAACCTTAAAAAAACCCCCAAAAGCATCCCCAGAGCCAGCTAAGGCTCGAGCCTGTGACGATCGCTAACATCCTCCCGGCTTTGGCGTTACTGCTGTCATTACTTTCAGTGGAGTCCGGGAGCAGAATTAGGCTCTCTGACTCTCCCCCCACCAGAGCTCCCTGCTTCAGCGGAGGGGGGGGGAGCCGCAGAGAGGCCATGGGTGCGTTTTGGGCCCCCCACCGCTCCTCCACCCCTCTCTGTCTCCCTATAGACAAGCCCCACGGCCGAGCTCCCCCAGCACTACCCGTGTCTCCTCCAGCAGCATTAACTTCTGCACACACCATTCACCAATTGTTCAGCATTTTTTTGTCAATGAAGGCACATTTTGTGAATTAGAAGAGCACATGCCCCCTTGTGGCTTCCCTTCCCTCCCTGCTCCGCGCCGCCGGCCCCCTCCCCACCCCGCCGGGGGCACTCCGGCACGGGAGGGGGGGGCTTCGCATGGGTTAAAAATAGCCCACGGCACCCGAAGAGATGGCCGGAGTGTTTGAATAATGAGCTGAAAGGACAGCAGGCAAGGAAAAAAAAAAAAAAAAAAAAAAAAAAGCAGTGGCTTGAGGAGTAAAGGGATGTTTATTTCTACAGGGTTTTAAGAAGGGTGTAGCTAATTGAATGGAACTGAAGAGCAAGGCGGCTGACAGAGACGCAGAACGCAGCCCCCTCTTCATCCCTGCAGCAGGTACCGCACAGCAAATGGCTTCTGCCTGACCTATATGGCTCAGACACTCGCTAGAGAGCACAAGTGGAGCTGATTCTTCGCAGCCTTTTCTCTCCTCGCCCCTTCCAGYCCCTAACAGGGGATTTTCTGGGGTGGGCTACAGTAGCAGTTTAATTATGAGAACCAGTTTTTACTGAAAACCGAAATGCACACATGACCTAATCCACAGAGGGACCCCTGAGAGGGCCCGGGTGCAATGCTTTGATTTGGGGAATACAAGACCACGGCGCACCCACCAGAGGCGAAGAGGCGAGACCGTCACCGCAGAGCCCACCCATGGACCTCATTTACAATTAGGGTCACATCCTGCAGCCGTTATTCACRGCAAAACCCAAGGAGACAGAAGCCAGAACAAACCTCCCAAAGCCAGCGAGAGCTCTGGCGTCAGAGTTCGTGGGATTGCTGTCTCCGGGGTTGTGGCTGGGGTTAGGAACTGGGAATGCCGGGGCTCCGATCCCAGCTATCACATCACTCCTTTCCTAGGCAAGTCCCTGTAAAATGAGTAGTTAGTCCTCCACCTCCTGGGGGCTATGTGGCTGTATTATTGATGGTAGAAGGTGAAAAGCAATAAACAAGAAATCAGCCAAATTGCTAGCATGAGGGAAGAACAGGTATTAATATAATTACAAAAAATAAAATCTTTGTTCCTGCAAATGTGGGAAGGAGTGCAGTCTCATGGTTACCGGAGGCAGGGAGAGGCAGGACTCCTGGGCTGCAACACCGGTGTCTGCATGGCAGCTTATTAGGCCCGGACTAAGATCGGTTTGGTCTTTACTTGCGATTGCACGTTCTTTGGTCAGGGATCTCCTCGTTACTTTYGGGGAAGCGTCTAGCACTGTGGGGCCCAYGGGCRATATTATGAAGAGACAGGATGCTAGACATAAAATACACACACACACMCCCTTGTGCATGCGTGTATTTGCGACCCTTTCCTGCATAATTAGCTGTGTACATCATTAAAAGTGTTTTGGGRTRGGCACCTTACCTTTATGTCTGTACACACAAGGACCTCAATCACGATTAGGGCCTCTGAGAATGGACATAATAAGAGTTTAAAAATACATAYGGTAGTGGCTGTTATGAGTGACCTTTGTTTCTTCTGCCTTAGACAGAAAGCCTTGTTTTTCAGTAAGCCTTACACAGTCTTATATAGCTTGTGGGATTTTTTTACTTCATGTGGCTGTCAGCTTAAAATACTTGGGTGGAATATTTAACTTGAACGCTTTCCACCTTCTCCTCTCGCTCTTTGCATGAACCGGCACAGGTTTCTTCTCCTAAGTGAGCAGAGTGTCTCTAATAAAAACCATGGCAGCTAAATCTGGGATTGCTGTGTATCCTCCTTCACAGGTCTTGGTTCAAAATATTCGGTCTTGCAGAGAAAGGCCCTTCGCACACAGGAAGATCTAGAGCAGCCAGTAAACCAGATCACCTCTCTTTCCTCCTCAGGAATGCAGAAGACAGCGGCTTGCCAAGATGTCTTTCTTGGGACCAGGGGCCAGCTCCCCTGGCTCCCAAAAAGAAAAGGGGAGTCAGGACTTGGAGAAAAAATTGTAACCACCACCTGTTCACAGGAGAAAATTACCAGGACCGCAACCCAAATTTCTCCTTGATGCTTTCCAGAGGTACAACACACAAGATGCTATCCAGGAGAAGGCAAAGATGCTTTTGCCCTGCTGGATTTGGAGCTCCTCTTAGGGACGTCTGGAGGGTTACTGTAGTTCGCAAAAGCATCCTAAGGATCCGATATAGCCCAAAATATCTTTGGTGCTCCACGCTCAACTCCGTTAAGTCGCACGCTCACTAAATTAATGAGGAAATTAATACAACGACGCTTCTGCTGAGATACAATTCTTCCCTGATGTTGCTGGTACCTCTCCCTGCCTCATTTTCCAACAGAAGTGGGGGTATAGAAGACAGGTTGAGGGATTTTTCCCCTCTGTTGCCCAGAGTGCAATAACCTTCCCCTTTGAAGGAAAGAGTATTTTTCACCTGGAKTTCCTCCTGTCCAGGCCTGAGCCCCCATCAGACTGACCCGCTGCAACAGGACGTGGGGGGGGGCTCACGGCTAACCCCGAAGGGCGCTGGAAGCCCCCCTCAGCGCTGGTTGTTTGCTGGGGAGAGGTCTAGCCCTGCCGCTGCTGGCCACCGCCACTCCCCAGCCCAATTCAAAGGGTCGCTCGCTCTTGCTCACCACGTTTGCTCTGGCGTGGACATCGCGCACCAGGGACCCCGTCCCCTCTTTGTGCCATTCGCCTGGGATGGCCAAGATAAGAGTCCTTGCCTGCTCATTCTGGGGCAAAGGTGCTTTTCAAGAAGAAATTTGCTCTCCCCTGCCCGTGTCCCTGGCACGCCTGGTAGCACCCAAGGGGTGACGCTCTCCATGTCTTTGCATCGATGCAGCCTTAAACAGGGGGTGGGAGGAAGCCGGCTGGCGATGGGCTGCAGAGCTCTTTGTAGTGACGTTATTTCTGCATGATAGAAATGATGAATCCAGCTGGTTCATTCATTCTGGACGCAGACGAGTGGATGGTAAGAAAGCGCCACGTGAACTGGGCAAAGGTACAAGCACGCAGGATAAAACTGTGCTACCCATTACCCTGCTGTAAACCCCAGTGGGGTCAGAGCAGTCGTATTGCCACAGTTACGCGCCCGCTGACAGCTGGAGCTGTTATTTCGGATTTTTCCTCCCCTCCTTTTCAGCTCCTTGTCACGGTGGGGATGTGACTGTCAGAGTCAGGTAGGGCAGGCGGCCTGTCGTGGCTTGGGAAGGGAGGCAGGCAGGGGCACCCAGCGCCGGGGCACCCAGCGCCGGGGCCGGCGGCGGGGAGGTGGGGAGGGCTGCAGCGAGGTGGGGCTGCGGCGGGGGGGCATTTCCCACCCTGCTGCCGGATAACGTTTACCTCGGGGATCTCTGGGGTTTGTAACCTGGTTGTTTGGAGCTTATTCCTCCCCCCCCCAGCACATAGGGCTTATGTGCCTGTGTTTAAATATAGACTCAAGCTCGCCGGGTCCCCAGTTTTAGGGAGGAGGGCAGAGGCTGTGGTGCGGCAGAGCGCGGCTCACTCGGCCCCAGCCTGCCTGGTGCCGCAGGGGCGCGGAGGGGACCGTGCGGCTGATGTCACCCCGTGTCCCGGGGAAGGGTGGGATGCGTGCTGGCACCCTGCTGTGGATTTGTGTGCGGGGGTCACGTGGACCCGCTCCCGCAAGGTGGTGGTGTGGGGGGGCGTCAGGAGGCAGGGGGGCTGCCGGCGTGGCCTCCCCTGGCCACCCGGGCTCCGGCCACCCGGGGGGAGCGTGGAGTGGGGGTACGGCTAAGCTGTGCTGAATCCCCTTTAAAAATCTGCAGTTTGGTGTCTTACTGGGTTTTATTTCTCTCTCCTGTTCCTCTCTCGCCCTGGAGTTCTGTAGTAGCCCTGAATTAGCATGTCACGTGTATGGCATGTGGAAATGAATCAGGGGCATGTGAGGAGGAGGAGGACGCCTGTGTCTGTGTTTGCATCCAAGGATCTCCTCTCACTCTGTGTTTGCGTAGGTGTCTAGCTCCCTTCTCCCCCCTCCCATCCCTGCCTGCCTCTCTCTCCCTGCCTCCCTCTCATCCCTCCATCTGGCCAGCCCAGCTCTCCCTGCCAGCTTAAGCAATACCTCAAGCAGAAACTGCAGCTTTTTCTCTGCACCCCCTTAGGAAAATAGGGTGGCCCTAGACTCCGGACATGTACTCAGGGGAGGGCATGCACACACACTCCCAAATGCGGACCCTCTTTCCCGCTTCCCCCCCCTTCCCCGGATTTTTGCTCCTTAGTCAGCACCTCAAGCCCTGCAGACTGCACCAAGGGCAAGCTTATTAACGCTAACAACAACAAAACGCAGCCGCCAGCCCAGCCCCAGAACCTGCCGCTGTTATCGGGGAGGTCGCCCTCACCCCCTTTTAGGGAACCGCCACTGGCACATGGCTGCACATAAATCAAACCCACCCATGGGCAGGGAGGGGAAGCGTCCCCGGTGGGGTGCAGGAAGCAGGCAGGACCCCCGGGGAGAGGGGCCAGGCGCGGCGGCGGGGGGCAAAGGCTGAGCTCGGGGAGAGCTGAGGGGGCTGGGGAGGAGGCACCGAGACCCTCTCGGGTGGTTTCGCCACACGTGCTGCGGCTCTGCCCCTCACTGGGCAGTTTCGCCAGCCAAGGTCAGAGCCTGGCACCCCAAAACAGGGATGGTGCCGGGGAAGGGATGGGGAGCACACCCTGCACCTAGTCCCCTGTGGCAACCGGCCGCACAAGCCCAGAGTCCCCCGGTCCCAGTTATGACTCTCACTGGACCAGTCGCCCCCTCCCCATGGGACAAACTCCCGTACTGCTCTTTTTTAAAGTCTCCCTCTGTACTGGGCGAGCTGGGATGTTTCTGCATCCCCCAAATCCRCTTCCCAAGAGGCAGGTCTCACTCTGACCAGCTCCCAAGCACTCCCAGATCCCAGGCAAGGGTTGTCCCAAGACACTTTCATTCAAAGCCCCCATCCTAACCTGGGAATAGCTGCCTCCCTCCTGGAATCTCTCCCAAACCAATTTTTGATGCTTTCAGCTTCCATCCCCTGCCAAGCCCCTGAGACGGCTCCCCTCCTCCGCCTGCCCTCTGCTCCCCTCCACCTCGCACGCCATGCCCCCCGCTTCGCCTACCTCCTCTGCTCTCCTCCCTGCCCCTCCTTGCCTTCCAGGCTTCCCCCTGCCCTCCTCTCCTTGCCCGGGGGCCCTGCCCCATGGCCTGCCCCATGGCCTGCCCCATGGCCTGCCCCGTCCCGTCCCCCCCGGGGCGGCTGCTGCTGCTGCTGCTGCTGCTGCTGCTGGCAAGGTGCAGCCTAGTGTGGCGAGAGGCTATAAATAGCTCCGTAAGCTCCGCTCTCATTGACACCGTTTGGACAGAGGATGGAAAAATAAACAAAGGAAACTCCGTTGGAGCCGGGCTCCAAGCGGCAGCCACATTCCTCATGCTATATAATAACAGATTTTCCACCAAGGTGTGTGGGTAATACAGAGATTGGCATGGAGGGGGGGAGAGAGAGAGCAGGAATCAAAACAAATTATACACCCCCAGTGCATGTCAATATTTTGGTCCCTCTCATTCTGCCCCGTAGTAGTTAAGCACACGCAGGTTGCCTATATTTAGAAAAGGGTATATTTTTAAATACTCCGAGATGGAGATTGTTTCCATTAATAATGGTGGAGCACACTGGAGGAGGCAGACCTGGCGAGGAGCTGTCGAATGTTGCTTTAGTGACATATAGAGGCCTGAGAGATAAAGGACAGGGCAGGAGCAGAACAAATATTTTGAAATCAAGCAGTGATTACCCCGAAGTTTGCAGTTGTGTTGCTATTTTTACACAGGGGGCTGTTTGCACTGGGAGATTATTCACAGTTCCCTGGTGCAGAGACTCAGGCAGTGGGAGAAGAACTATATTACCAGGGGTTTATTTTATCTTGTGTTTTTCCTTTTTTTAATTGAGGACAGAATATATTCTGCAACAGAAAGGTTCAGCTCAGAATGGCTGAAAGCAGGGATGGACACACAAAAAAGTAGCGTTTATTACCCAATTCTGGGATGCTCRCTCAGCCTGGCTTAGGAAGGGCAGCGTCTGCATTTTAACAAAATCCTTTTTTTTCCCCTCCATCCTGTCCTTCCCAAAATAACCTCTCCCAATCTCAGTATTCCTACAGGGATTTTAATAATGAATTTTCATTTGTATTATGGGAGGAGGTAAACAACCAAATAAGATCTGCACCATAACACACTAGTAGCTATACATGCCTGGTATTAAGAGACTGCCCGAGAAGCTTATTATGTGCAAAGAGGAGAAAGAGAAGAAAAAGAAAATAATAAAGACAAAAGAAAAAAAAACAAACCTTTACGCTTACTTTGTAGCTGGGTAAATGAAAGTTGGGGGACTCACCCAAGACTATAGAGGGAGTCTGYGGCATTGCTGGGACGCAAAGCCAGCTTTTCCATCTTAGCACAACACCCTTCATGTGATCAAGAAGATGCTTCAACTTTTTTTCTCCCAGATGTTTCTGCTTAGCTATTTCACAGGCAGACGGGTTTCCAGAAGCAGAAATTCCAGTCATTTTCCTATTACTCTCTCGTGGAGGGACACGGACCAGTTGGAGCCGCCCTCCCCAGCCGAGGCCCAGCATGGTGCGGGGGGACAACCCAAGCAGATTTCAGGGCCCCCTCCAAGTTACGGTCACCCCCAGGCTCAGCCTGGCCGTGGGGCTCCGGCAGGCAGCCCCTGCCTCCACCCCGGTGAGCAGGCAGGGGCACCCGGGGCTCAGGGCGGCAGATCACAGAATCATAGAATCATTCAGGTTGGAAAAGACCTCTAAGATCATCGAGTCCAACCRTCAACCCAACACCACCATGCCCACTAAACCATGTCCTGAAGTGCCACGTCTACACGTTTTTTGAACACCTCCAGGGATGGCGACTCCACCACTTCCCTGGGCAGGCTGTTCCAATGCCTGACAACCCTTTCGGTGAAGAAATTTTTCCTAATATCCAATCTAAACCTCCCCTGGTGCAACTTGAGGCCATTTCCTCTCGTCCTATCACTTGTTACTTGGGAGAAGAGACCAACACCCGCCTCTCTACAGCCCCCTTTCAGGTAGTTGTAGAGAACTCTCCTTTTGGAGAGTTGTAGATGCCTGCGGTCACGTCGGTACCGCCGCATCCCGATGCTGGTGGGGCTGCTCGGTGGGATGTCCCCCCTCCCGGCCCCTGCCGGGCCGGGTCAGCCCTAGCCCAAAGGTCTCTTGCCCCTGGGGAGGCGAAGGTAGAGGAGGGTCCAGCCTTGCTGCTCAGAGACCTGGTGTGGGGGGCTTTAGCTCTTCCCTCAGAGGAGTGTCCTGGTGACATTGGGAACATCCACTCGCGACAGGCCATGACCTGTCCCCCATCCCCACCCCTTGGCCAGGGCTGAGCCGTCCCCACCAGGCGGGGACGGTCATCTTCCTCTGTGGCCTCCTAGGAGGGAGCCAGCCTTCACCAGCCATGGCAGTCACTTAACGATCAGCTCTGCACATGCAAACACACCCCTACCTCCTGGCAAAACCCATTCAGGCACCAAGTTTTCCTCACGCTTGTGTGCACAAAGAGCAGAGATGGCCTGACAGGTAGGAAAGCGCTGGGAGCAGATGGTCCTCAGGCTTTCTCTTGCTTCTGCCACAGCCTGACCCGGGTAAGTCGTGCTACCTTACCCAGGATAGAGCAGGAGTAGCTGGGGAAGCCATGCGATGAGATTAATTAATGTCTTGTAAATGCTTCTGAACTCTGGGTAAATGAACGATAGGTGATGGAAGACGCTGAAGAGTTTGGGAACGTGGGGGAGCTCCCAACGAGAGGCTTTTTTAACCTGCCCTGCAGCASACAAGTGCCACACCGCCGGGAAAGGACAAAGCCCTTCCCCTTCCTCAGCTGGCCTTCACCAACACTGGGGTGAACCTCAAGCTGCCAGTTCACTTGTGAGGATCTCGGTGGTTTTTTGGTTCTGTTATTTTTTATCTTGGAGTGCTCAGCCCACATATTTGAGCTTTTCCCTCACAACTTTCTTACAAACAGATACAGTGAGAGGCAACAGAGCCGAGCTGCCTCCTTTCCCCAGAGGGAGAGGGGTGGATAGAGCTGGGCATTTCAGGCTAAGCCTACCACACTTGCTGAAAAAACTTCCCTTTAAATATACGTGTGGGGTTCAAATCTGTCTTCAGCTAAACCTCTGAACAAAAAATAAGTCGACAGCCTCATTCCGCCCGTCTGATGCACAGGCGGCACACCCCACACGCACGAGCTAGGGATTTTGGGGGAGAAGCAGCGGAGGGATTCCCATTCAGGAAACCCCACTCACTGTCTGCTTGGGTAAGACGCGGGGGAGGGCTCCTCTCTCTCCTTCCCAGCGCTACGAACATGAGATCAGTTGCCTCACGGTTGCATAATTCCCTCACTCATTTGGGAATTCGGGCGTTACTCCCATTTAGAGCCACTAAGAAGAGCCCCCATTTTTTGGGGATTAGGGGCTGAGGGGGGCGGCTCGAGCGATGTAAATGGGCTTGTGCTCCCACCGTCCACCTGGCACCTCGGGCAAACYCTTCCCGCTTCCTCCCCGAGGGAACTGGCTGCTTCCCCTGGGGCTGGAGGTGGGGGGGAGTTAGCACGGGCGCTGTGCAAGCCCCCCGGGGACTGGAGCCGCAGGGAGGGAACCGAATGGGTTTGACCTTTTAGCACAACGCGGCTGCGATGTCAGCGCGCTGGTAAAGAACGGCGTAGAGGAGAAGACCAGCTATTTCTGGAAAACTAATCTTGCCCTCACAACCTCCCTCTAGCCTGCTCCTTGGCAACAGAGGGTGGGATGAGACGGACCCTGGTCTCAACTATGGCAGGGTACCAACGTTTGCATTTGTGATATATCTGTGTCTACACAATCAGAGGTTTGGAAGTACACTAATTTACTACGAGCTCTCCTCCCAAACTGAAAAAGGCTCTTGTCTCCTTTTACATTTTGGTTGKGATGACTCATCAAGCTAATGGTGGTGGAAACAGCTCTAAGGGGGTTGTCACAGAGCGGCAGAGCTGGAGGGCACCTGTATTGCTTATCTAATCCATCCCGCTAGCTGGAGCAGAGTCAACYGTAACCAACGTCCTTCCTGACAGCTGTCAGTTCAACCTTTTTAAAGGCTTCACCAATATCCATTATGCCACAATCTCCATTTCACAGAGGACCTCTCCGCGCTGCAGAGAGCAAGCACAATGGTTCAGCACTGGCCACACTCACGTCCCCAAATGGAGAACCTGGATGGGCCTGGCCAAGGTCTGTGGTCAGACCACGTTAAAGGGACTTCATGGCCATGCATTGGATTGTTAATCCTGGCAGGCAGCAACCAGCTTCCCCATTAGCCCAGAAACATGAAGGCAAGCGTAGGTTGAAGCCGCTCTGCAGAGCTGTTAGAGTTGTGGCCAATGTAACTACGAGAGGAAGAGACCCAGGTACCTACTATGACTTCTTTTGAAAACTCTCTTTGGATCATGAGAATYAAATGGGGGTGTAAAGGCAATGAAGAGAAATACAGCTATGGAAGACAGCTCCGAGGAAGACTTGCGATAGGAGGCTGGGGTGTAGGATGACTCTTACTCAAGCACCAGGACTAAGATTTCTATTGGCCTTGATGACAATAAGCCTCTAGMTGACAACGCAGGTTGCTGTTGTGTTCTGATACATCTACAGGGACAGTGGCACCATGCCAACTGGGTGTTTTATTCATACTTTGCTACGCTTATAAAGATAGGCTCAAGTGACTCATATGTCGCTGGCCACACACCATACATTTAAACTCATTGTCATGGATTCGATTTCTGGGGGTTAGTTTGTTGTTGTTTTCTCTCTTTTTCTTTTTTTTTTTTTTTTAATATTAATTCCTTTGCCTCTGCTCTCCTCAATTTAATTATGGCTGTGTAATCTGGAGATCTGTAAGGCTCTAGAATGAGGTCTCTGGCTATCGAGTTTCCATGTTCACAATTAGCAAATGGAGACAACAAGAAGAGCAGCACTGGAAGAAAGGGGTTTTAACTTAAGATCCCTAAGAGGATCTGTGRTGCTCTGGTCTCATCACTAACAAGAGGACCATAGACAGGAARGTTTTAGGCTTCAAGCACAAGTTTYRAGGCACTTAAACCAATATGAAAACCAGTCTTTGTTGGACTTCCTAGRGCTAGCTAAATGTGAAGCAATTAGGAGCACTTAAGGGTTTTTAAGCCTTCCTCTGTAGTGTTCAAGAAACATTGAACCACAATGAGGTCTGCTTGATCTTAGCTGAGAAGTTCTCACTTCTGGTCAAATGCCACTGAACAGCGGCTTTTGAGCAACACAACCCTGAAATTAGTGGGTTTTTTCACATTCTGATTGTCAGCTGCCGCTTTCTCTCTCTTTTCTCCCCCACCTCATGCCACAATACCCTCAGAGACTTCTCTCTCAAACTTTGCACTTGCTCCTAGACAGATCCTCATGGAGGGCGAAGGCCCTAGGTGCAGTCAAGAGGAAGACAAGAGGCTCAGAAAAGTCCAGGATGCCACCTTTGGTGCTTCGCCCAACACTTCTACGCTATACTGATGTGTGGAGAGCACAAATGCATTAAACACGAGGCAAACTAATTCGCAAGATCAACCAGAAACTTGCTGGCATGATTTTGAATTCAATATCGGTCCACCATACTTTTCATACCATGTAACACCTGAATGTCTCATACCACATTCCTGCAATGCTAACTAGGCATCTTCAACCTAGTGTTATCTTATTTTAGGATGAACTCAAAGTATAGATTCAGAATGGTACCATCCCAGAATTAAGGAAGGTAGAGGTGGTGTTTTGGGAAAAGATTTCAATTAAGTGATTGGATACAGCTCACGAACATTTTCTATTTCTAGAACAGATGTGCAGACATGAGGAATTCCCTACCAGAAATCCCTTCTGCCCAAGAAGCCATGTGCCCCCTTTCTTTTGAGGGAGAAATTTGAATTTCTTTTTTGTAATTTTCTTTAAGTGCAGTAGAGTGAAAGCTAGTAAATATTTTACACTTGGCTTTCTCAAGGAAAACGTCATACCTGTTATGACCTACCTGTCGCCAAGGATCTACCCTCTGTCACGGGAGTTTCACTGCCATCTCGGATGCTACGGAGCCTCTTGCTCAGGTCCTGTGCTGTACCACGGTAACTGGTTATCAGGGAAAGAGAAAGGCGATGTCTACACATCTCCCATGCAGATACCAGCCAGGCACCCTGAGATGCTGGTGGTGTCCAGTCAGACCTTGAAACTAAAAAAAAAAGAGAACTCATAATTTGCTGATTATGGTGAGAAGGACAAGCTCATTTAGGCAATGCTATGCCTTAATTGTCACGGCAATGGAAAAATTCTTCTACACTGTTCCCAATTTTTCTTGCTGCAGCCATAGTTGAGACCTGCTAGGGGCTGTGTCCCTGCGCAGGTGGTCCTGCGGTGAGACTTTGAATTTCCCACAGATGCAGGGGAAAAAAAGGGGAATAGGAGTACGTGGTACATCAGGAAAAACATCAGTCCTTCTCACTGTGCTTAAACATGGGACAGATGCAGTGACACAGTTCCTGAAGCAACTCATTTCTGTGTAATTCCCTCCTCAGCGATGATGCTCCATCACAGAAATAAAGGATAATGCAGGTAGCCAAAAGTGTGAATCTCCTAGTCCAGCTTTCTAAACGGCAGTCTCCTAGAAAGGCGAGGGAGGGTCTGGAGGCTTGCAGGCTACACGTCCCTCCACCCCGACGTGGTACCAAAGGTGGCAAGAAGATGGAGGGTGCCGTTGCACATTTGATACTGCAGTGGTCTGGCACTGCAGGTTTGGGAAAAGGAGGAAACCTGACTTGAAGGTTAAAGGCAAACCTGAGAAGCCCACCTCCTCATTTCTGTTCCAGGTACTGCCTGTAAGGTGGCTTTACACAAGTCCCCCCTGTGACTCACTGCTCCTCTTTGCRTAAGGGGGGTTAATAACACCAGCTATCTCCTAGGTGGGGGTACCTGAGACCGAATGAAGCAGTGGCTGCAAAGGGCTTTAGGAACCTCACTTAAGGGGTGAGGGTAGCAAAATATTAACTGATTGGTAGTAGACACGCAATAGCCTCCCTTCTGCATATTTACTACAGGAAAGCAACGGGGAAAATGACTCCAAGAGCTTCTCCTTTTCGTTTTGCTTCAGASTTCTGCTGCCTATTTCTTGTGTCTGCTTCACAAGGGAAATTTCTTTGCATCTGTCATGTAGGCAGAAAAATCCTGGACCAGGGTTGTGGGGTTTTTTGGGGTGGAGGCAACTGCAGATATGTACTAAGCCTGTACCTTTTAATCTCCCTATCTGGCTAGATTAAATACATTTATAGCACACAAAATGTGCTGCAAAGTAGAAACTAGAAGGCTGGCTTTGTTGGGCAGGAGAGAGTTAATCCCTATGGGGTGCTCATGTACGTCAGAGCAGGTTCCTGTCTGTGCAGTGCTCAGCTAGGATTGAGAGCTTTTGTTCCTTGTTGTTTTTCATAATTTCTTTGCATTTAATAGTGTTTGGATTTTTTTWAAAAATACATTTTAAAAGCATTTCAAGCTGGCAAATGGGGGGCAGACTGAGAACCCTGTAGACTGCAGTCCCCTACGTATCCTAAGATATTAAAGAACATCAGAGGCACGGGCARGACAAGTCCCCACCATGGCCATGGCTTGTGTACTTCAGCCTTCAGTGCCTGTGCCACACCCTGCAGGGGCAAAATCCCACTTCATCTCCCATCTCCTTCCAGGGGTCTGAGCAGGGACTAATAAATGGTGGTGGGGATGCTTGCACCACCTCTCCATCTCTGCCCCTCTAGGTCTCCAAACAGGCAGCTGGTACCTGTCTCCGTGGGACCGGTGACCAACAGATGAGAAGCCCCGATGTTTCCCTCCCAGGTCCTGAGCCAAGCCCAGCCCTGAGCGTGACTCTTCTGATTTTTGACTCAATTTAAATCAGTTTGGAAGAAAGTGGTGTCATTCTTCTCCGAGTACGAATCCAGTCCGAAAGGTTTGAAGCTGACAGAGCCTGAGGTGGCTTCTGGTCTGAATTACCGACATTTCGGGACAGATGCAGTGCTGGATAATGCCTCTGCCTCCTCCGGAGGCAGGAAAGGTGAGCAGGGAACTCCCTGCGAACAGGCTGTCCCCCGAGCGCTGGGGCCGTCGGCCGGTGCGAGAGGCTGGAGGGCAGGCAGAGGTGAGGGACTCATCTGGTAACGGAGCTGAGGAGGGTCAACTTGGAAGAAAAGATAGTGAAATTAATGAAATATATATAGATTAGCCCAGCTGTGACTAAGGTTTTGGGCCAAAACGAAAGGCGAGGGAATTGCACAAGGCAGCCCGAAGGGCGGGTCGCCGTGAGACTGCACCAAGGAGCATGTCGGTGGGCTGTGGGGATCGCCAGGAGACATCTCCCGACGGGCAGACCTTTCCCTTGCAGAATCCAGAGCTGAAGTGGGTAAACCCCTCAGAAACACAGCGCTGGACACCACCTGCCCGGSGGGGGACCGCCGCTAACACCGCACCGCCTCCGTGCTTCCACCCCCGGTACCCCGGGTCCCGCATCCCACGCCTTAAAGAGCCCCGGTTTTCAGACGGTGTGGGCGGGGGGGAAGGTCCCCCTCAGCCCCCCCTCGCCCCGGGGCCCTGCGGTGCCGGCGGGGGAGCCACGGCCACCCCCGGGGCCGTTCGCCGGGCGGGGAGGCGGGGGACGAGGCAGGAGGTTTCCCCGCAGCCAGAGCTGGCACCGGAGCCGGGGGTTTCCAGCCTGGCTGCCGGGCCACCGCCCGCCCCCCCTCCGCGCTGCTCCTCCGGCCCGGCCCGGCCCGGCCCGGCCCGGCTGCGCTGCCGGCGGGGAGCGGCGCGCCCCAGCCCCGGGGTTTTGCACCCCGAGTAGCTGACACGGGGACCCCCCGGGGTCTGGGGGAGCAGCTAATGCTGCTCAACCTGACACACAGCTGCTCCTGGAGGGGGGCGAAATGAAGGCGGCGCGCAGCCCCACGCGGGGGGGTGTCTCAGAAACCCCACGGTGGTGCCACGGGCTCCTCCGTCGCCAAAAGAGCCAACAACGCACCAGACACCCCCCCACTCCCCCACCCCGAAATGCAAGGGGGCGAACCTGGGCCGCAGCGGGCACCCCACGGCCGGCCGCAGCTCGGGGTGGGCCCTGCCCGGCCGCCCGGCGCCGCTCCCCGAGGGCAGCCCCCTCTCCCGGCTCCATTTTGGGCCGAGGGTAGCACGACGGGGGGGCGAGGGGGCGGTGGGGCCCGTACCCCCGTGCCCCACGCGTGGCAGCTGCGGTGACCTAACCTGCCACCGACCGSGGGGGCTGCTGAGACGTGGGCCCCTGGAAGGACCCACCCGCCAGATTTCGGGGAAGCGCTGCGTGCGGGGRGGGGGGGGGGCTGAGGGGCAAACCGACGGGAGCCGGCGGCACGGAGGCGGGCACCTCTCCCCCGGCAGCCCGGAGGGACGGGGGTCCCGCCGCCCGGGGAGGGGGGGGGAGCACAGGGTGCGGCCGGGCCCGGCACTGGGGACACGACGGGGCGCCCGGACCGGGCCGTGCCGTGCCCGGCTGCCAGGCGCTGCCCCGCCCGGCCCGGCTTCCCCGCCGCCGCAAGCCGGGCTGCGGCTGCCACCTGCAGGCCGCGCCGGGGGAAGGCACCTCCCCGCCGCCCCCGACCCTGCCCCGGGCTCCCCGCCCGCCGCCGGGGCAGCCGGGCTGCGGCAGGAGCAGGTTTTGGCTGCCGGGGAGAGGTGCCGGTTGCTCTCTCCCCCCCACCTCCCCCGACGGGGCGCAGACCGGGGCATCTGCGACATGACACACACCCCCCCCCCCAGCATGACAGGCTCCTGCCCAGGGTGCGGGTTTACCCCCAAGCTGGGGGTACTGGGGAGTCATCGTGACCGTCGCCGCCTTGCCCCAGTGGCCAACGTCCCACTGGCAAAGCCCGGCCAGGAAAGAAATATAGGGGAAAGACAGAGAGCTGCCATGAGTCAGCAGTGAGGGGCTCAACTCRGGGACCCCCTGGATGGGCAGGGAGGGGGTCGCGTGGGTATCTGAGGGGGCTCCAGCGCTGCAGGTGTGTAGGCACAAAACTGYGCTACCCGGCAGTCACAGGGCCAAAGCTGGCACGCAGAGACGGGCAGTGTGAAAACTGGGACCTGAGAAACAGAAGTCAGTGGAGACCAAGACCGTGGTGGCAGAGGAGAAGGAGAGGTAGCAAGGACGCAGGCTGGAAAGGCAGCTSAGGAAACCTGGTGCTCCCAGACTGGCACAGAGCTGCGAGGCCCTCGCATCACGYGGATTCCCCAGGGAAGATACTGAGACAGCCTGTGGGATAGGATGGGTGTGTGGGGATGGGACAATTCTTACCTGCTCCTAGTAGGATGGACCATCAATCCAAGTCCAAATATGTCCAGAGAGGAGACAATAATACTTTTGTCCTGGGGCACTTCTCATCTTTGCTTCAGCTCATTAACTTAGAGGTACAGGGAATAAGGCAGTGACAGTGCTGGAGTGGTTCGGTATCAGTAATGGCTCTTTTCCTGGCATGGAGAAAGGCAGAAACACGGTAAGGGTGAGGGAGGTGGGGGGGATCGCCCCACAAGCTGCTGCCCACACCACTACCTGCTCCTCAGCCCCTTCGGTGAGGGGATTCACCTCGGTGGGTGACAAGAGCCTGGCTGGAGGGGGCTGCGAAAGGGAGCAGACAGCGAGGCTGGCTCTCAGCCCCCAGGTGCTCTTCCCTCTTCTTCCTCCCACTCCTCCCACCTTCCTCCAGCTGCTGGTGCTGCTCTTTCCTCCCACACAGCAGCTCTAAGAGGCTGGAGGAGACGGTAAGGAACAGGGGAAGCACTTAGAGGCTGACAGCTGCCACTGCCTGGTTTCTTTCCAGAGCCTCATCTTCCTTCGACCTTCGCTGTCTCCTCCATTTGCTCAGAGCTGGCAGCAGTGCTCGCAGAGGTGGCCGAGCCGTGCGACGTGGACAAAGTGGGGCGCGGAGAAATGTGGGTGCCTGGGAGCTAAAGCTGGTCACCACAGCCCTGAGAAGCCACTTTGCTGCGAGTAAGGGAGGATCCTAGGAGGATTAAAAAAAAAAAAAAAAGAAGAGTAAACCTCATGGGTAGTCCCCCCAAAACCAAGCCGTGCCAGCCAGGATCCGTTTTGCTGGAGACCTTGAGAGTAGTGTGCAAACAAGGGTGTGAGATGGTAATCAAGGGTTGCTGGTGGCACATCAAAATGAGAGTCACAGGGATGAATTCATTTCCGTCTTTCCATCTTACCTGCTGTGCCCTTGTTGTTAATTCTACTAAATACCAACTTTTAAACTGATCTCGTGAATTCATCCACACTTTTCATTCCCCTCTCAAACTTCCTAGTGCCACGCTGACAATATTAGGAAGCCTTGTTCTTCTCTTTCACTGACTTGAAGGGTTGKATGTTGAACAGACAAATCACAGTAACCTGATATGCTAGGACGTGCTATCCAGACTGAAAGAACTACAACTGCCACYCAGTCACTCAAAAGAAAAAAAAAAAAAAGGCAAAAAAAGCTCAGGGCTAAGATAATAAATAAAAAGATGGAAAGAAAATAAAAGCCCTGTCCCTGGGTTCACGTAGCTAATGGACAGGCTCTACTCCTCCGCCTAGCACTGGGGAAGGTGGAAACTACAGTCAGCACRGAAGGGGTTTGTCTTGGCTTCTCTTCTGAAGAGTTTCTAAGGAAACTCCCACCCAGTTTTGTTTCTTTTTTTCCTTTTTTTTTTTCTTCCAGGTCCTCCAGTTGAAGAAAAAAAGCCTTCCCTAAACTAAAATATACCCAATTGTTTGTTCCTCTGGTCAAAATGTCTCTGAAACATTTTAGGGGAAAGTGGTTCATAAGAAACACTCTGGGTTTCTAAAAGTACAAAACACCCSGTTTATGAAAGGGGACACAGGGCTCTTTGTCAGGATACCAGCATCAGTGCTGCCCTGATCTGCTCTGCTCCTGAGGAAATGCTACCTGCCTCGGCTGGGGGGGACTTCAGTCAGGTTGTAGCCACCCAACTGTTCAAGAGCTTTTAGTGATGCTATTGTATCAGGGTGCAAGGGGGGTGTCACTATAGAAATTTAAAGGAAGGCCCACGWAGACCTACAGTGGCGAGGATAAGAACCCTTGCAGAGCTCTTGCAACCTGATGTGCTGACCAAGCTGCTCCAAATAATTAAAATTGCCCTATGATGACAGTCAGGAATTAATTAGGGTTTGGAAGATTATTCAATTCAACTCAGTTCACTGAAAAAGACCATAAGGCACTACTGTAATCAACAGATAACGCACAGATTACAAAGGTTTTAGTCCCAATTTTCGTTATGGCAGTCTGACGGTTAATAGAACCGGCTCGGTGAATGAATCGGTGATTTATTTTATACCCCATGGTCACRATTAACCGCAGGGTTGTTTCTCACAGTGGTACACCCGTGCATTCGTATGCTGGTATGCAAAGACATTGGTGTGGTAGAGCAGACGATGCCATCTAGAACAAAGTCTTTCAAAAAGCATTTGTTGTGACCCCACTGAGCTTGTGTGGCGAGATGCATGATCATCAAATGATCAGCAAGCGGGTGTCCTGTTTCTGTAACCTGATAAGCGAGGGCACGTGTTAATTACTTTTTGTTACGCGAACGCGTGCATCCGTCCACGCTGAGGGACACACACACASGGCATCGTGCCATCCGCTTGCGTAGAAAACTCTTCCCGAGGTGAGCCCACAGGCAGGCACGTCCCTGTGCCGCCCGACCAGACACAGACCTCACTGCACCTGCAGGCCCCCGAGAAAGAGGGCAAGAGCCAGTGGGCCAGAAGATGTATCTGGTGGGTGGGCTGTAGGTTGGCCACCCCCGTGGTAACACCTCGGTTACCTGCATCACGCCCTGGCCTTGCTTTTCCAGCAGTATTTGCAATCCAGGTGGAGAAGTTGGGGAAAAAAGCAGATTGCAGGTGCTGTATAGTTTCCCTATAAAAAAAAAAAATTTGCTTTGGAGCAAGTGTTCTACCTTCGCAAACAAGTCAGTAGGCTAAAAGCCAAACCAAGCCTAGTCAGGCCTCGGTTTAGTCAAAAAGGTGAGGGAGAACAACTGTTCATGGTCTCTTCTAATACAAGAAGTAGGAAGCACCACACAAGACTAGCAGGTTCAAAACAGATACTTCTTCACCGTGAACTAAACAGAACTCTGGAACTCCCAGCCATAGGGGACTATGGGYGCTCAAATGTCTACAGTTTAGAAAACGGACCGACAAAGTCATGGGAGAAAACTCCGCAGTATCAGGTGGCCGCGTTGAGAGGGAGGGAAGGCGGCGCTGCCAGGCGCTGGTGCGCAGGGCCGAGCGGAGCTCTCGGCGCCGGGACCTCCCGCGGCACTGGGAGCTGGGAGGGTGCGCTGGGAGCTTCCCTCCCGTCGGCCAGGGGATGTTCCTGCGCTTACGCTCGTCCCTCGGCGCCCGCGCTGGCTGGGGAGGCTGAGCAGCTCTCGTCCTCCAGAGACTGCGGGGACAGACGGCACAGCGGAACGTGCAGAGGGCTGCCCGTCAGTGGCGGTGACCCRCCGTTCCGCAGCGGTTTTGCAGCATTGACTCACGGCTTCTCAGGTGTCCTTCTTCGCTGACTTCTCCAGACAACCAGRAGAAACCATCCGCTCAGGCCACCTCTTTGTCCTTGCTACCTCGTCCAGTCCTGCAGCCAGAAACTCTCTCATGCTAGAAAAGCAGGACCCTCGGCTTCCTCCCTCTTACCTTTCTCTCCCTCCTCTGAGATTCYCACCACTAAAACCTGGTTTCTTTTCCCTGTTCCCGGAGAACACGGTTTCCTAYCTTAGCTCCCACCATGGCAGTTGGATAAAACTGGCTTCCTCCATCCATTTATTTTGTTTGGATTGCATCTGCCCACAAGTTAGTGTCTCTTAATGACTTTTAAATATTACTTCTTTGCTCCTCAGCACATGGATCACAAGACARTCATAAGGCATACTGGTAACTCATGCTATCATACTGTAATCTGTAACACCTGCAGCTCCGGGAAATAATTTCTTTTTTTAAAAAACAACAGTAGARTTAGATAATTATAGAGAGAAGACAAGATTGGATTTGGATCAAAAAGCAGAACAGTCAAAAATTCAGGTTGAAAGTTTCCCATTAAATTGTACTAGAACGRTGACCGCTTGACTTGGCAGAGTAGTGTCTTCTCCTCAGCGAGATGTGGATTGCTCGGCAAGTGGTGTTACCGTGGAAGGACCGCAGCCAGAAGGTTTGACATCTGATTGCTGGCCACGGAATGAGCTCCACAAAGTCTGTAACCACTGGAAGTCTGCTGTGGGCCGATGTCTGGGGCTGTACACCCTTCAGAGCAGGGACTGGCTCTTCTGTGGAACACCTGGCATGCCGTGGGCACAAATAAATATAAATAGCAAAACTCTGTTAGGCTAGTAATAACCCGATTCTGAAGGACTGAGCATGGAAAGAGCAGCCTGAAACGAGATTAAAGAAAAAAAMTCAACAAATCCAAACACCTGCCTTAAGACAATCCCCTTAGATTATAAATACCACAAAGCTAACTCACACCTGTACTTGAAGCCATTCCTTCTGTGGCACTGTCATTGCACCTCCTCTGGGCCTACTGAGCTCAGGTACTATTATTTTTGCTCTGGAACCCAGCAGCAGATCATTAGGTTTAAAAGGTTAAAAAAATCAGCTGCTTGCGAAAGTTCAAGGGGCTGCTTTTTTAAGCAGCCAGCCTTATCAAAACACTGTTCCTAATCAATCCCGAGCTTTTCAGTACTTAAAAATGAGAAAAGCTTGAAGTACGAGAACCGTCTCAATTCAGACTTTCACTTATGCAGTATAGGTTGTATCACTCTTGTGCAGATTCCCTAAAAATGATAATAAAAATAAATTGTCTTTAAGCTCACTGCCTGTCCTTTCCTGGTGGTCATTTGCAGGACAAGCTTCTGTTGGCTCTCACAGATGACCAGTCACCAGACTTCAGCAAGAAGACCACAAATTGATAGGAAACCTTCATAAGCCTCAGTGTTCATAGACCCATTTGCTTCGTTTGAATCAATACTGGCACACTTGAGTATATTCAGCAAATTAAGAGAAAAAAACCCCAAACAAATAACAAAAGCAACCCCACAAGTGACAAACCTTACTCTTTGGGGACATTTCTTTCAAGAGAGTCTCGTCGACCCAAACATGGCCAGCTGGTCCTCTAAGAAACCAAGGCAACCTGCGGCACTCCAGAAGGACACATCTAAGTGATGCTTGAGGCRGGAGGACCACCCTGAACCTGCCACACAACATCCAGTAGCTCCGGAGAAGAAAAGGAGCTTGCATTTCTCTGAACGCCAAGGGAAGTTCTAAAGCATTTTCACTCTTTCAGTACTGATACGGAGACTATTAAACTCATCTTATTCCCTACTTCACAGGTCTCCACACAGTTGATTTTAATTTGTGTTGCTACTATTTGTATTCTCTGGCACTACAACTGTTTCTCATACAAAGACATAAACAGCAATGATTCCAGCTCCAAAAAACCCCATATGTTCTAAAAAGACATCAGACAACGTGTGGGAGGAAGAGAGGTACAGTGAGGAGGGGAAATGCCTTCCCTAAAGTCGTACAGGAGGACAGCGACAAGGGTAGGAACGTTACTGTTCATGAAGCAGGTCTAAACCCAGGAGATCCTAAATAGCTACCCAGACAAGTTCATGGTGAAAATCGCAGGAAGCAAAAGCATCACAATACTGCAACAGAGCTAATATAGCATCTTTGGCTACATCATACAGTTGTTAGGGAGAGGTTATGGGGTTTTTATTTGGTTTTCATCTTTTTCCTGTAAGAGGGAAGGAGGGAGGGTTAGGGAGCGGGGAAAGAAGGTTGTAAGCTCCATCAGAAAACTTTTCTGATYAATATTTTCAGTCTGTTATGAAAATTGGCCATCTTGGTGATGCAAGGTGTCCACAGGTGATAAAATTAAGATCCCAGCCTCCATTGCATTGTAAAATCTGTTGTTTGAATGTGATGCTATGGTCACATCGGGTGCCAACGTGGTATTTTGGGGTTTTCTTTTTCGTATGGCATCAGTGCAGCCCTGACCAGTACAACTATGCCATCAATGGTGAATCAAAACCACCACTCCATAGATAGGTCTGATTCTCTTCCTGTAGCTTTTGCCCTCAAAAGCCCCTGGATGTCAGGAGCGTGACGCTATCTGCAAACAAAGGGAGACTTTTTTTCCCCATCTAGACTTCATTTCTGGGTATGCTCTGAAAACAACTGAGAAAGAAAATCTTCTTTGGCGAAGAGAGGATTTTGCCATTTACCTATGGTTACGTCATCCCTAATTAGACTACTTTGGTGATACATTTAGCAGAGCCAGTCAATACGAAATGAGTTACTAAGTCTCATTATTAGAAATCATATTGAAGTTCAGTTGGTCAAAGGTACCTCAACAGTCAATGGAAAGGAACAGGCAGTTCGAACAGGCAATTTGTCACGCTCTACAACAGGGAGGGTGGATCACCCTCTCAGGATAATAATCTTTTCCATTTACTGAAGATAGAGCCGAGACAACTACCTTAGCTTATTTTAAAATAGCTTAAATGGAAGGAGATGAATGTCATCCTTAAATAGGTAGCTCACCCTGCAGAGAGTCACACCTTTGCTCCGTACATTTCACTGGCTTCCCTGTCAACACGCTGCCCAACTTGTCTTCGGTTTGTAAGGTCAGCATAATTAGTTTGTCTTTGACTAACATTTGAACGTAGCCAAACCACTCAAACCCACCGTTCTTTGTGTTTCCACAGGAGGGTTGAAGACACGGAGATGAGAAAGGAGAATCTCCCATTTGCCTTCTCCAGGGCGGGAGCCAGCGTTCCCCAGTAGATTCATCAGTGGGTGAAACCTTTAAGACACATGCTCTGTTGCTGGCTTTAGGTCAAGTTTATGCTCTCGAGTAGATCTTTTTGCTTCCCTACTTCAGTTTTAAGTACTGCTTGTGCAGTACCCTTAGAGGAATTACCTAAAATTTCTGAAAATACAGTTAAGAGGGAAGCGTGGGCTATTTTAAAATTAGTTGTATGGCAGATACAGCATACAGTAGCCGAGTAGCAAATGAACAGCTGTACATACAAATTTTATGAGTAAGGCAGTACACATTCCCTTGAAATACTTAACCAAGATTCCAAAAAAAATTACATGAAGTCAGACTACTGCAGTTTTCAAGAACTATTTATAAGGTGCAAGTTCTCTGGAAACGCAAATAGAGCAAGAAGAGCAAAAGCCTGCTGTCTCCTTGGTGGTAATACCAATTTACAGTATGATCATGCACACAAACCTCAGTGTTCCTGCCTTTTGTGTGACATCGGGATACAGTGCACCTTGCTGCATTTCTTAATAAATAAATACTGCAGTAAGCAAGATGTAAACTGACGTGAGTATTAATGGCTAATTTTAAGTGCCCATCAGTGCTGCCTATGAGCATAATCCCTGGYGATCCAGAAAAGGTCTATTTTAATTCCACCTTTTGTCAAAGCCAAGGATGACCATCTGTGCTCCACATATTGCTGCTTTAGGTTCTTACGGACCAGCCTTACTCTTCCCTTAAATCCCGGCATCTCTCATCGTCAGTGAGACAGATGCAGTAGAAAAGAGTTCAGCATGTGGCAATCACTCSATTTGACCATATGACACATGAGGAAACCAAGTGGATCCTCTGTACCAAGAGACGTTTTTGCATATTGCCTTTTTAAAACTAGCACATAAAGGGAAGATTTATGAAATATATTTAAGTGACTCCCAAGTATTTATCAACCACTGTAAAAGTAAAGGAGATCAGTTAACGAAACTGAATAAAAGCAGCCTCTCTGCGCATTGCATAGCTCAAGGAAAAGCCTTTGCTCTAACTTTTTTCTAGCTCAAATGGAACTTCTTTCCATTTACTTGTACCTGCCTTACTGGTTTCTCTATGCAAGACATCTCTGCAATTCATTATCCCAGTCCATGATCCTAGTGGTGGTGTATCAGACCTTCCAGAAGATAATCTTTCTCTTGGAGTTTATATAGATCTGGCTACGCYCATCTCCAGTCAACAACATCCAGCCTTCAAGTAGCCTTGGGAAGGGAAGGCTTTGACATGCTGTTGGCAAAAATTTAACACATTCACCCGTTTTTAACAGAAATCTACCCAACAGTAGCACTTGCTCATACCTCTGTCAGACTTTCTAGATGAACAAAAATTACTTGCAGTAAAACAGAGGTAAAATTTGCATTAGAACTGCTCATCTTCGATTATATATAAAAATATTCAAGGACCCTTTTATGAAGTAAAAAATTACAGTATTAAAAAAATTACGTTAATGTCATAGTCACTGCCATACTTGCGCTTTATTTGCATCACTGAAAGAGAAAAAAGATTGAAAAAAAAGAAGAGTAAGTTCATAAACRTTGGTTCTTTAAAAAGAATCACTAAGCAGTATGTTTAACACTAAAAGCTGGAGGGTAGGTTACGTGACAGACAGYTGATTTAGTTAACTTTCCCTTACTCCCTTCTGCCACAGAAAAGGAGCCAGGCACAGAGGTGCAGGGAATTTTCCACGGATACGCAGAAAATCGTTGTCTCATCAGGAGTGTTGAAGGCTTTCCTGCCTCCCAGCTCTACCTGCTCCCGAGGAAAGGCTGTAGCTCCCCAAGCCTAGGCTCTTGTAAACGGCGCGTAACACAAGGATTAGAGGAGAAGCTGTGTTTTGTTCATAAACAATTGATTTTATTTCAAATATGTGCCCTTGTTGATTCAACAATGATGTCTGGAGAATCATGTCCTCCACCAACCAAAGAGAGAACTGATTTGGAAATCTTCCACCCGACTTATTTGCTGATGATACCTTGACACCGCCTCCCTCCTCCTCCTCGGCAGCTGAAAGTATGGCTCAGAGTGAGCATAAACTTGCACCTTATTCTGACATGGCTAAAAATACAGTGAACAAAGAATTAGTAAGACAACCATTCAGGGAGGCAGAGGGCGATGAATATATAGACAAATATAAAACATCTTACTGGGATTTTTAGCGATGTTTTTTTTTCTGCTAGTAAGATTAAAGACCACTTTAACTTCAGTGTCCTGCTGTTCCCTCCTCCTCATTTCCTCCTCATCCCCCAACAGAAATAAACAATTCCAAAAATGCTCGAAGTTCCTAATGCTTTCATAAACATTTAAAACCCTGTCCCTCTCCTTCCAAAAAAGCAGGTAATGTGGTATGGAGTGAACAAGACTGGACAAAGCATGAGTTTCACATGGACGAATTGCTGATTATCTCCTCTTACTATTTGGTACGGGTGTGTGCTTTGCATTTCCGTTGACTTAGGTCATAAGACAGAAAGCAAGTTATTTGGGATGCTGATGCCAATCTGAGCATTAAGGAAAAACTAACAGTGCCTGGGTCCTGGTACAGGTGGTCAYGGACTCACAGAAGTTTCTTGGTTTAGTATTTACACGGATGTTTTAAAATTATGGTTTGTGAAATATATTTTCCAAAGATGCTCCTATATTTGAGGAAGAAAAAAAATAAAAGAACCCTTGATCCAAATCCCATCTCTTTTTAAAAGTCTTGTTAAAAATTTTGATTCATCGATTTATCTTAGCACACTTAAAAGCAGAACAGAGAATAATGACATTTTTWAAAAAAAAAGAGAAAGATGCTGATCTCTAAGGAGACCGTCGCTCTTTTTTCATAAGTAAATGACACTGAATGGTGCGGATTCGATTCTTTGCTGGGGCAAACTCCGGCTGAAGTTTTAGTGTTGACTCRTACCATTTCATCGCCTTTTCAAACTCTTCCTGTAAAGAAAGAAAAAAGATTGCAAAGAGTCAGATTCTAAAAAAACAGTAAACACATTTTCAATGCCTTTCCTGTCCTAAGAGTAGTTGAGTAGTATGGTATGCACAAAAATAACCGAACCAATCCTTGTGGTTTAGGTTTTTTTTCCCCCATCTCCCAGATAACTCTGGTATTTTCTTGGGCCAATGACCGAGTTCTGCATAGTCCGTGGGACGGAGTCAAATCACTGCTGAGCATTACTGACCAATGTTCTCACCTCTTCCTTTTAATAGTAGATMTTAGCATTCTTGCTGTAAAAGTAACTTTTAAAAACAGATTTCAGTCAGAACTTACATAGATCAAAGCTTTAAAATCTTGGACAATGCAAAAGGAGCAACTTTGCTGAAAAGCTAACATTTTTAGAAACCACTTGAAATGATGTTTAAAAGATTACTCAAAGTAAAAAAAAAAAAAAACCAATCACCAACCAAAACTTTAAGAGCAGACAGCAGCTAGACAATTTCAATTGATAAGCTGGACTCCAGAATGGAGTAAGAAGCATTCATGCKGAAATAACACCTATTTTTATATAGCTGAAATCTAATTACCTATGCCACTCCGCTTTTTTATTAACTGGGAAAGCAYGCCAACATCCAATACTCTATTAGAAGAAAAACAAGAGGGGAAAAGACCCAAAACATTCTGGGTTTTTCAGTCACTTTCAACACTGTTTTTGTTCTCTTAAGTTCCTCTTCTCAGTAACTTTATTTGTCCAGTAGAGATAATATTGATTTCTAGCCACATTATAAACACYAACTAGATCAATGTAGGTTGTAAAGTCTTGATTTTTAAAAAGAAGTGTATTCTAATACAGTTTCAACAGGAATTACATAGAAAATCCCGTATTAGTTTGTGGGAGCACTGACAAATAGCAATGAAAACAAGAATCAGATTTTTCCATTTTTAGATGTAATCATTTCCATTTGCTGTGATCTGATATTATTTTGATGTTCCTTTAGATTCCCACATCAATAGTTTCTATAGCATCCATCCAAAGTTCTCAGTCCTTAACATGGCCAACTGTTTCCCCTTTGCAAGGCAACCTACCAAAAAGTTTTGCAAATAAGGCAACCCTGGCCTCCATAATGCTGTACTATTGATTAGCATGACATCATCTGCAACCTGTTGGTCAGAGTCAGCTCTCAAATACAGCAGGTTAAATATGACACAAATAAACTAACTTATCTTTATGTTAGTACAGTTTGATCCAGAAGATAAATTCTGTCCTGYTGCTACAGACATTTCATATAATGAATACGGGGCTTCGTTGAGATCTCTCTCAGATCCGGGGAGAATGAAGTTATCCTTAGGCACTGTGCTAACTTTAAAAAGACACTGGCAACTCAGGCGTCAAACTTCTCCATTTCTTTCAAACAACTGACAGAAGTAATACCTTAACAGAACAAAGTCATGCCTTTCTTCAGTTTGTTTCCACTGTGTGTTTGACAGTACTGCGCATTTCCACTCTTCTCAACCCCGACAGCCATAATACATGGATACCTGCTCAACTTGCCCTGTTATCTCCGTGATCCCCTCAACCACAGGAGCAAAACATTAAGGACAAATCTAYGACAAGTGCTGAAAACTGGCAGGAATACATAAGAACACGTGTAACTGAAAATACTTTTTACACAGACATATATAACAACTACGTCTCAGTTTAATGGTGCCTCTTTTACCCTTCAAATATACCGGCCCTGTTAAAGATAAGGATGAAACACACAAGAACCATTAGTAAGATA
The DNA here is from genome assembly GCA_030449065.1 of Oceanodroma leucorhoa. Classification (NCBI taxonomy): domain Eukaryota; kingdom Metazoa; phylum Chordata; class Aves; order Procellariiformes; genus Oceanodroma; species Oceanodroma leucorhoa. The sequence continues at coordinate 5,734,382 of JASVER010000065.1, forward strand.
AAAGGAACGAACATTTTGTGTTCGGAGTAAGCACTGAAAGCTAAATTGCAGATTAGAATGTATAGACAGTATGAAGAAATTTGAGTTCAATCTGTGAATTATTTTGGGTGTTGATAATCCAGATATTGAAATTAAACTTCCCTTGTGTTTGTTCATTGCAACTGTGAACGGGCTTTTACTTATTACACCAAGCTCAGCTCTTCAGGATAGAGACCCGATTTATCATTAATTTTCCAGTGTTATAAAAATATCCTGTGTTTAGACAGGCAGCCAACCAAAATTACCAATTGTTTGCTACTGTCTTAACAAAGCTTTGCAGACAGCATTCTGAAGCCAGCTTATAAAAATGTTGGCCTTCAAGTACTAAATGAATAGTAAGAGTAAAATAAGAGTTTCGGCATTCAAAAAGATATTCTTTCTTGTTGATCCTACCCCAATTTCTTGAATGCTGCTCCTCCAAAATTATTTGTGAAAATAAGATTTTTATATACATATACACGCACAGTGTACCAAAGACGAGGCACAACTGGGCGACAGCACGCTCACCATTGCTACGTAGACATTTGCCAGGGTGAAATGATTAACCACGAAGTGCGGCGCTATCTCCACTGCCATGGTAGCCACAATGATGGCATCATTCCAGAGTTTTGCGTTGTGGAAGATGTTTGCTAGGCTTATTAGCGGTACGTCCTGGAAGAGAAGAGCAARCGATCGAACAGTGAGGTTCTTTCCATTGAAACTGTCTCAGGGTCAGCAAGACAAACAGAGGACTCCACCACCTGGCCACTCGCGCTCCGTTACTGCCCACTCCCCTGTCTGGTGACTCTGAAAGTGATGAGTCAGACCTATTTTACTACCAAAGGGCATTTGGACCTGAGTTATAAACAAAAAAMCCTCACCTACACACATCTGCTCACAATAGTAACATCCACTACTGTTGCATAGACAAACAACTAAAAAATTAACTCACTTAAGTGTCCTAGTATATACACTAGTTTTCTCCCCAAAGATGAGGTGCATTCTCGGACAAGAAAAGCTGTTTGTTTGACCACCCTCCTTCAGCTCTTGCATAAAAGGGGAAGGAGTGTGAGTAATAGGGGACAGCAGGGAAGCAAAAAAAAAAGGGTCTAACCATTAGAGCAACTGATGCACTGTGTTTTACACTGCCTCTGCCACTGAATTCCTATATGATGCTGAATAACAGCTATAAATAACATTTTCTCGGCTAGTCACTGAAGGTATGTTTTTTATTTCCTGGATTTCCAGACTGTGACCTTGTCTGACTGACAAAACTGTTGAGCCCTGACAGCCATAACAGACTCTGGGAGCTGGGCTTCACACCTTCAAAGGACAAAATACTGCTTAGTAGCAAGTCTTAGGTGCCCTCAACAGGACTATAAAAAATTCTGGATGTATTTGATCCCTGCCTCCTTGACCTCTACAAAGCAAGGAGTACCTTTGGTGGGTAAGTCATTCGTGTTTGCAAAGCAGATATTATGGAAGCCAGAATCACAAAAGCAGCCCACAGGAAAATTAATTACCTTTGATTTACATGAGAAAAGGCAAGAGAAAGTAGCGAGAGTGCATAAAACCAGAGGGGGATAAAACAAAATATTAAATAGGCGTTCGGTGCTAACTCTCACTGAGTTCAAGTTGCAGCTGTATCTTTACAAACAAGACCCACAGTTTTTTCTGGAGGCAGCTTCAGTATGGAGGATAAAAACAAGGCACAAATTTGGAGAGTCAGCCAGACCCAAGCAACGTTATATCACATTTCCAGAAAACAGCACTACTACACCATAATCTTGCCAAACTGTAGTTTCCAATCCATACTCTGACTCTTACAAGTCGCACAGTTAAGGGGGCCATTTCTGAGGAACCATTCCCAGTTACACAGAAAGACAGGAAAATAAGCAAGAGCTTCTGGCGTTAGATCTTGGTTCCAACCTTGTTTTAAAAGGACAAGTGCAAAGAGACAGAATTATAGGGGACATAGATACATAGGATGTGCATTTCTGAGTTGAGGCATTTCTACTGTTAATGGCTAAATCCTCCTAATAATATCCTGAGAGCATAAACTACTTTGCCTCTCGATTTTCAGAGAAGGATTTAAGACCAAGATTCAAAAAGGCGTATACATTTTGCAGTGCAGCACAATTTGTGGCTCAGGTCCCAAAGTGAAATCTGCGATGTTGAGTGAGGAGCCTACATTGCATTTATCAGTTTGCAAGGGGGATCCTGGTGTATAAGAACAGACATTATAATGCTCAGCAGACCATGTGGCAAGGTGAAGGGTACAAAGTACTTTAGTCAACTGAAACACTAAACGGAAGATTATGTCCAAAGTACTGCCTTTTTTGGAGTAAAGCACAGAACTGCTGCACAAAGTCAGGCACTAGTGTCCGGCTGAGATTCACAGCCCAAACACTTAAGATTTAAGCATTTAAGTTCTCCATTTAGATATCACCTCCTCCCCTCTTTAAAAGCACAACCAGAAAATATACTCCCCACATCTTAGGTTAGAAGACTTGTCCAGACAAAGGCTGATGAAGATTCAAAATCCTACATAACAGAGGGAACGTCCAAGCCTGCATTGCCCAGAGAGGTGTCAAACTGAGCTGCAGGAAAYTCCACCGAGCCTSTTCTGCAGTTGTCTTTTYTTTTTATTATTATTTTTAAAAAAGAGACAGCCCACACTAAACAGGTGGTGAAAGTCTTGAGGTTTCACCGCAACTAGCTAATATCTAAYAMATTATAGCCACTTGATACACACAGTGTTGGCCTGTGAAAGCTCTATTGTGACAAGCAAAACATTATTTCATCTGAGTAGTGGGCACACGTGTACACACCTTCATGTGATGGGGTGCATAGTGCAACGCTTGCCGTAAGCAATCAATTGCCTTCTTTCCTTGGCCTTTCACCCTCCAGTAAAGAGCTGCCATGCTAGAGAGGACCCACGAAGTCTGATTCTGGCAAAAGAAGAACACAAAAACCAGTCACATGAACACCTGTAGTGAACAGTCTTCCTGTCTTTCACTCTTCCAATTTATTTGATATATTGAGTTAGAGGGTGTTACACTTAAAAATAGCATTAAACTATTTCAAAGCAGCAAAAAGTTTCTTATCTAATAACATATATGCAATAGCCAGATAGATGAGGTTGCCAAATGAAACACAAATTCCAAATGCAACATCATTTTCTTAAGAAAGGAACAGCAGCTAAATAGCTTTAAACAGCAACGACAGTTTCAGCAGCCACAACAGCTTCTAACCAGCTGTCTGACGCTGAGCATCTGGATGTGTATACACATGACCCAACATGAAGCAAAAAATTTAGCTAAGCTAGCTGATTGGACTCGTAGGCTCTCTGTAGTCACCGGGAAGAGAAAGGATGCTCTGGGATGCAGCTCAGAGCAGAAGCCTGACAAGCCCAGCTGATGAAGTTTGGTGCCTCTAGCTGGCTGACTCCCATGTCACGTGTTAGGAAGGAAAATACGATGTGCTTGAATTCTGTGGATTCAGATACAGTAAATGAATGTTTATGCTCACATATGCAATTAGATAAGTAGCCATCTTGATTTGTTTGATTAGCTCTTGTGAATACTGAATGAGACTGGTAGACAGAAGAACTGCATTTTATTTCCAACCCAGCTAGCCTTACTGAGAATTCTGTTTCTGGTCTCAGCACTGAATTTTCAGCTTGTTTGGATAAAGCTTGCTGTCTGCCCGGGGAACTGTAGCATGTAAAAGAAAAAGTCAGTATACCTCTAAAGCGAAAAGAAACTAAGTCTTGGAACATGAGCGTAAGAGTAGCATCTTTACTTTCTGGGAATGACAAAGCGATATTGGCTTYAGTTTCAAAGCACAGTAAGTTCCTCAGATGGCTTTTGGTAGAATAGGCTAGGGGCACGAAACTGTTTTGGCTGAGCCCTCTTTTCTATAGCAGTTTGGGATATTCTCCCCACTAGCTGTAAACATACCACAACAATCCCCGCACCCTTATCTACCTCGTAGCTCCTGGGAAAATTATGTCCCTAATCATCTCCTCCGAAGGACCTCAGCTGAGGTCCTCGGCAGCCTTAATCGAGCTAGGAAGCTTGCCTTTCTCTGGGGAGAACGGGAAGGGCAGCCTTGCACGTGGTGCCATACCCCTGCCCGGAGGCGGCTGACCCTTCAGCCCAGCCCTGCGCCAGGGCAAAGGCAGCAGGCAGGGAAGAGAAGCCCCGGCCCGTCAGCCCTCCGACCGCTGCACGCCAGGAGTGCCGCCGGAGAGCTGAGCCACGGCTTCGCTCAACCTCCCGTAAGCTCCGAGTCAACGTAGCACAAAAAGAAAGAGGAGGGCTGAGAACTGTTGAAATAGTTTAATATATAGCAACAGCCAGCAACACTGCTCACTACAGGGCTGGAAACATTGGGAAATTTGACAAGCTTAGGTTTTAGTAGAGAGATATGCAAGACACTTGACAGCGTAAGCACAGGATACAGCTCAAAAAAATCCCTCTGAGGGCGTTASAGATGCTGAATAGACACAAATCCAYAGTCCAAGTACTAATAGGTTCCTTGACCGGGATTTCAGACAAACGGTTCGAGACTGGATTGACCACTACGTCAGACATGAGCGGTAAGCCCAGAYGTCTAATTTTTCTCATTTACACATACCTTTTCCAAAGCTTTGGCTATTCGAGTACCAACTTGTTCTAAGGACTGTGGCGAGTACTGGTCTTTGCCAAGATTCTGTAGCACCTGTGGAAGAGGAAGAACAAGTGCTTAGATGCTGGAACCTGGTAAGAGATGTCCCTCACTTGTTGGGTGCTTTTTCTCCCCAGCCTTTTACAAACGCTGTAACCTGTTCCAACCTAACATCACTGTCTATCTTGAGTTAATACTATCTGTATCATCWCACAGTGTTATAACTCCATGTCACTKAATACTAAGAATGGTAGAAGTTTATGTATGCTCAGTTGGACTTTTCTTTCACTAATTCGTCCATCAAGAGCTATAAATACAAAGACACTAATGGTGTTTTAGGATTTCCCACAGGCCAGACCGTAGATGGCTRGGAAAGCATTCTGGTAAGATATCGCTTTCAGCTTGCATTGTTCTTACAGTTTTATCCRGGCGTTCACTCACTGAAGGTCACTTCTGGAGACAGGGCACTGAGCTAAATGCACCTTGGATCTGCCATGGTACSGCCATTTTTGTGCGACAGCCTCCAACTCTGGCATACCTCTTTCAGTTGACTTTCTCCAGTGTAATGCAAGCTGGCCCGACTACAGACACCTTGCAGGTGGTCCAAAGTATGCATACTGGCTGGTAGATTTGGGTTACAAAGGGGCTCCATGGCTGGTTCTTGCAGCTGCGTGGCAAAATCAATGTGTTCTGTAATGCTACAAAGGTCATAAAACAAGTTGAATCAGTCAGGAGAAAAAAACAGAAGAGTCATTACAAAGTTCTCTAGAGAGTGTAAACTGCCTAGAACCTGGCAGAATCTCATTTGAGCCRCTCAAGAAGCAAGAGAAACTGGATCTTTCGTCTGTGCTCGCACTTTTCTTTGCAAGTCTATTGATGAAATACCACATAATGCTTTCAAACTTCTTTGAAATCCTGGCAGTTCTTTCTTACTTTAAAGAATACTAAAATCTTCAGTTTATGCACACAGAAGGCGACGTAACTGTCTTGCTTTGTGTAAGTAACTTATTTAAGGTTCATATACAAGATACTTACTCAATGTTTTTAGCAGAAACAGCAAGCCATGTGCTGGCTACAGTTGTAAGCTCTACCCTACGGTGTTTCAGGCATTCATCAGGACTTGGCCAGCCAAGGCTATGATAGTCACGCCTTTTTCCTTGAGAAAGGGGGGAAAAAAAAAAAAGAAACTGTCTGGAAGCAGAAAGACATTCTAATTCTACTTCAGTACAACAATTTACAAAATACTTTATMCCAGTGGATACATTCCCTACATTACAAAAACCATGGTCCTGCAGCTAGATTTCTTTAAGAACATTCCTGAACCTAAATGGACTGAATGGAACTTGTGGGATCCAAAGACAGAACTGGATCCTACGCAAGACAGATTCGGAGGTGGAGTTTTAAAACCTGTTTCATTACACTTTTTCAATAGCTACACATTAAGAACCATTGCCACTCTTGTTTACAGGTAATGTCTCTACTTAAATGTCCTTAAAGAAAGTTCATAAGTGAGTCATCATTTATGCTCTACAGCTACAGTAAAAACTAATAAAAGTCGATTGCTCCATCTTCTGACAAACCCAGGTGAAAAATACTGCCGTTTCTTTTCAGTGAATAGTTTAAGACAGACAGCGGCTTTTACTGCATTCTTACACTCAAGATAGCAACATTTCCGAAACTATTAAACAATTACACTTCAGCCCTCCCATTTTACAGAGAAGTTAACTGAGGCAGGGAAAAGTTAAATAACTTGCTTTATGTTAACAAATGGCTCACTGGGAGAAACRAGAACCTGATGTTCACATTTGAACCAAAGCCTGCTGAAATCTTTCCCTTACATTTGGTGGAWACTGTACCAAGTCCTAGGAATCCAGCTTGTGTTAACTGTTAGGAAACATTTTCCTCTCATATCAGAAACATCTGAACTGTTTGGAACATAAGAAAAATTCATTGTAGCCGTAAATTTGCACAGTGGGAAGCCAAGTTTAACAACGTGCCAGTCTATCGCACCAGCTACGTAGGCAGTATTTCAGTATTTATTTCTAGTTACCTGAAATTTTGCCCATTTGGATGCAAATCTTATTTCCCATCCAAGGCATAGTAAAATGCTTCACCATAATTTTGCAAAAATAATTATGATGCCTGTAACACCATGTCTTTTGTAAAGTATTCTGATTAAAGGAAAATTAACTTCGAGAAACACTGGGAGRCTTCAGAGGGGAATGATCAGTTCTCATCACCACCACTGTGAACTATCTGGTTGTGAGTTCTTATTTGCACGAACGGCAAAAGAGAGCGAGAGGTCTGGAAACACTACTGAAAGACAGCTCAGTAGTCTGAGAGGTAGTCAAACACTGGACAGCTAGCGGCATTTCCCTGTTCTACCAGGAACTCCCCAGGTGACCTCCAATATGTTACTTAAACTTTTGATGGTTTAGTTCTTGTAAAAAGGATGTCAGCAGACCCTGCCTCACAGGAGCATTAGGAACATAACTACTCTACAATCGAGGGATGCTATGTAATAAAGCCACAAAAGTAGCTCGGGGGAGAGAAGATACATCAAGGAAAGGACAGGTGTGTGCTCATAAATGATAGTCTGTTTTCATGTAATCCCTCCCCTCTATTTAAATATTTCGTTCAGTAACTTATATTTGTCAGTTGCTAAAAAAGGAGCTTGTTGAAGATTTAATGTAAAAGCCTTGAAAATGTGAAATCACTTTCTAGGTCATCAAATTGTCAAGGACTAAAATAYATTGGACAACACATCAGCCCTACGACACAAAGATTTTACCGCCATTGAAATCAAGGTAAGACAAAAAGTATGGGGCCCAATTACTTTGCTTCTCTTCTTTGGCATCATTAGGTTCCAGCAGCTCTARAACAATCAAGCAATCATGTGCTGATGATTTCTGTCCACCTGAACACACCAGTGGAACTAGCTTGCACCATAATAATAGACGACTCTCCAATTCCTGCTACTCAACTAGCAAAAACTCCACCCCTCTCTCCAAACCGCCTCATCTGTGTCGGTGCAAAACTCTACTCTTCTGTAACTCCAGKCTTCTGGAAGACAGTCTCTAACCTTTTGTTTTTGAGTTGTGTATCTTATGTTCAGTCAGTAATCAATCCAAGCTCTTGTCTTGCATTTGTCCCCTACGGGGTGTCTCTCATCTGATTAGAACTGAATGGGCAGAGAAGTYAGTTTAAGAAAAAGCTCATTAAAACCCCCTCTCTCTTTTACTACTTCTACTCACAATATCTACCTCTTTCATTCTCCACTCTTACCACCTCATCCCCAGGAGTTCTGGGAATTAACTAGACAGTTTTCATTCAGCAGATGAYGTGATGCTGCACTTCATGAAGCAGGTGCAGATGGTAGAGATTTCTAATTTTTCCACGTACTCATCTGGAAGGCATATTTCACTACATAGCCTTTGTGACGTGTATTTATTGTAACGAACCAGTGTAATATATAAAAGCTGCAAAGGAAATAAACGAGAGTAATAGAAAAGCTGCCAACGAYTTGCTTTCTCTAGAAGCAGCAGGTTACCTATTGGTCCAGGAGAAGGTATCTTTGGTCCACTGATCTCCAGGGCAGTTTGGTAAAAGTTTTCATTTTCTCCATYAGTCCTTTCCTCCCCGTTTCTCCCAGCTGGCTCCTGGAGATCCAAGCTTTCAGCTTTTGGTTTCTTTAAACGTTTGACCTGAAAAGTGATCTACCAAAAGAACAGTATTGGCAAGGTTAACAGTGAGAAGCACCATGAACGTTATCAGCGCCAATATACTACTTATTTTAGCCCAAAGATTCAGTTTCAAAGATGTTATGGATGAGGTCTTTCTCTCCCTCCCTTCCCATCTCAACTCATTCTCTAAGCCTGCTCACTTTCACTGCATCACACYATGCAAAGTACACAACTTCAATCTCCCACATAAGAGAAAACCAATTTAACTGCTAGAGAACTGAAAGGCATTTTTCATTATATATTTTCTTTGCAGCATGATGACAACAGATATTTCATTGTTTTCATGCTAACCAGAACTTTTGGTTAGAAACTTTTCTCCTTTGTAACTGTGAGCAAGAAGTTTGAAGGCACCCAGCATCATCCAACACCTAAGCTCTTGCTGCTGGTAATCAAGACTTAGGATCATAGAATCATTTAGGTTGGAAAAGACCTTTAAGATCCRAGTCCAACTGTAAACCTAACACTGCCAAGTCCACCACTAACCCTTGTCCCTAAGTGCCACATCTACCTCCAGGGATGCTACATGCCTCCCTTGGCAGCCTGTYCCAACGCTTGACAACCCTTATGGTGAAGAAATTTTTCCTAATAYCCAATCTAAACCTCCCCTGGYGCAATTTGAAGCCGTTTCCTCTCATCTGATCCCTTGTTACTTGGGAGAGGAGACGGACACCCACCTCTCTACAGCCTCCTTTCRGGTAGTTGTAGAGAGCGGTAAGGTCTCCCCTCAGCCTCCTCTTCTCCAGACTAAGTGATGTCAGTTTTAGTGATGCGGAGGCCCTTCCTTTAGAAGATGTATTGAAACTACTTGTTCATTTCACACAAGCCATGAACCAGCTCTTTTAGGCCCATAGGGGAAGTTCCTATATATATTCCAGTGTTAAATCCCCTGAACTGTTCTCATCTTTCCCTCCTCCACAATAGTAAGTTGGTACAAGACTTAAGTAAACTCATCCAAACTTACCCATTCAGCTTCATCATCATCACCACAGTCCCCAAAACAGGAGCTAGCCAGTCCATCCTGAGATCCCTTCTTTAGGACCCGGATTCCTTGCAAGTCCATCCGACGACCTTTTACCTCCAGCGCCCCTTCAAAAGCTTCCTGAGGCCAAGAGTTTTCAAACTCATCCACCAAAGCCAGCATCTCTTCAGACATCTGACCATCTTCTAACTCCTCCATTCCTTCTGAACTGTTGCTTTCTGCAGTGACCGCATCTAAGAGGGAATACCGTAAAAACTTCAAAAATTCTCTTCCTGCTGCTTCCACAAATCGTATAAAAAGGACCTTTTTTCTGTGACCTGACTTTTTCACTTGCACAAAGTGAATATCACCGACTACCCACTGCACACTGCACATGGAGAGGGGGACTGGAGAATGCAGACTTCCCCATGGCAAAGCAGCATCAACTGTTTCTTCAAAAATCAACACCTCTAGACCACTTTCATCAGTTTCCTTTCCAAACCAGAATTCTGCCTGTTTGAAGGAGTAAACAGGTGGTGTCTTTTCTTTACATATGTGCATTAAACACTGAATAAAGTGCTCTGTACCTTAACCATAGACAACTGTTTTTCTTCCCTTCTGTCTGGCACAGCTGATACAGAATTCACTGAGGTACAATTAACATGTGTTGGTAGAGTTTTGCAAGAAACTACATCCTTTAGCTTGGAAAGCATCTAAACCTTAATCTCATTTCTTGATTTAATGCACTTTGACATTTGACTTGGAGAAGAACAACAGTGAACAGAATGAAACCSGTTTTAAGGGTTACTTGTCACTTCACAGACAGAGGGGGTGAAAACAYAGCTTCTTGGAGGAAGAGAGCTCTTCTGAAAAAATCTAGAAACYGATTCATTTGCCAGCACTGATTTTGTAAGGCTGACTTACTTTCCAGTCTCAGGAAGGAGGGATCACTTGCTGAACTCTGAGTAAGGACTTCTGGATCTTCTGTACCTCTGTCAGAGTGTCCTCCTGCCATCTCTGTAACTGACTCACGGTGCTCAAAGTATTTCTCCTTGTCATGACTGCCATCTGGGTTTTTCTCATGACAGTGTCCTGAAAGAGAGAAGTTTACTGATACACCACGTGAGACTGCTGCGCCTGGGTACAAGCGCAGAAGCTGCACTGCGGAAGCTACAGTCTTCTAGTTTTCTACGTACGATTTAACAGAATAATTCTACAAGGTATCAAAGACTTCCTTCAGTGACTAAAAAGCTGATCAGCCTCTKGACAAGGCAGATCACCTAAAAGTTACAGGAAACACTGTTATTTGGTATACACTGTGAACTACTAACGAAAGAAAAATCAGCCATCTTTTGAGGGAAGATTGCACAGTACGTAGAAAATTACTGTACTGGTAGCTACTCCAGTTGAGCATTCCCAAGACATATTTTTAGTGATGCTGCACCATACGTGGGAGTTGCCTGCTCTACGAACTTCACTTGGACACCATAAATACTCACCGTGCTTACGTGCAAGAGGAAAAGGGCCAAGGCGGACTGATAGGGCCAGGCTCTGACCCTCTGTGCCAGCAACAGACAGTACATAGGTAAGGCTAGTTTATTAAATAGACAAAAGCTACGGGTATTAATCTGTGCCAAAAATCAGAAGTTTAATCAGCAGAAAATTTAACAGCTGTAATTCTGTGGTCAGGTTATAGGCCCAAATTCCACCAAATACAAAGATCTAGGAATAACATTGGAAAAATCCAAATGTAGAGCCAGTAATGAGCAGATAAAAGGAAAGTGCCAACTTGCAACACTAGCCTTTGAGCATCCTTCAGTGAGACACTGTTGAGCCTTCTGAGAGTTTAAAGGGTAGCCACCTGCAACTTCGTAGCAATATTTGATATCAAATACATTTTAACKAAAGAGCTCAGATTTTCTAATAATAATAATAATTACTTGCCAGTCTTCCAGGGCAAGAAGTATTTAGAGCTGCTCCCCCGGCCGACCCGCAGAGCTAGAGACAGGATTCTCCACGCGTGCGGGGGGCTGGGAGCTGCCCCAAACCCCACCGCACAGCTACGGGACCCGGGCCCGGACCGGGGCACCTGCCCACCATCACACGGGAAGCCTGTCACCACGGAGAAAAACATTCCGTGTACAAAGCTGCTGCTCTCAAACCCCTCCTTCCTTTATTTCCATCGCTTGTGAGTGAAAACAGCATAGGTATACAAATAAATTAAGAAGCACATAGCGAATCAAAGAAAGCTTAAATTGAACGCAAGATTCTCAAGTATGTTCCTCAKCCTACCCTCATGAATGCGAATGGCCTTGCTCCATGCATATGGAAAGCATTATTTTTTTCAACYGGCAGCATAAAATATGAAGAATGTGAATAAAGCAGATCAGTGACTCCTTTCTTCTCCAYGCAATGATCCCATGTTACAAAAGAATATTTTTAGGTCTCTTTTATCAGGCCAGCAGGGCAAGAGGATGGTTGTTACTCTCGTTCCACCACTTCTCAGCAAAGTGAAACTACAGCTTTTTGCTATTTGCTCTCTACTTTTGCATCAGTGACCGCTCAGGTGGCATCTCTGGAGGAGAAACAGACCACTATTTTCTGGGGGGGGTGTCACCAAAATCGAACAAATAAAACTATATTCGTAAACCCTCTGTGAAAACTGTTTCTTGCCCTACCTTTTCTGCTGCATATAAAAGAAGTCAAACAATGTTATTTTATAAGCAAATACCTAAAACAGAAGCAGTTAACTTCATAAACTCTTCTAGCATCTGCCATACAGTTATACTCTGCCTTTCCTACCTTATCAGTCATTGACTCTTTAACTCCCTCCCTGGCTTCCCCATGCTGTCAATAAAAAATTAATCGGTTTCGTTAAAAAAATATAAAATAATCACTTCAATATATGGAGATCTTCATGTTTAATTTATGAGAAATCGTGTGAACAGAACCCTAAAGCTGAAACTAGTCCCCCTGCCTGAGACCAAACCAGCCTGATTTTGATGCACGTCAGGTGCTTCTCAGTAATGTGATGACCACAATTCTCTTCGCTGAAGGTCACCTCATCATTAGTATAAAGAAAAAAAGCAAAGGGTCTGAAAAACAGACAGCTATTTTTAATTGAAATAAAAATGCCAAAAAGAGCAAAAAAGCTGGAAATAGCAAGCAGAGGGAAAAAAACATGATGGCACTTAAAATTCTACTTAAGACCAACTCTGTTAATATTAATTTGTAAACACTGACGGCTAAAAACAGACTAGATGAGAGTACTGGCTTTCTTTGGATCTGAGAGCTGCTATATATAGAAACCTGAGTGGCCTRATTTTTTTTCAAACTGCTGCTTTCAGTTGTCTGACGTCGCAGGAGAAAAAAAAAAACAAACCACTGGCTGAAAAACCACTGGAAGTTCAAGATCTCTGATGAGTGTACCGTGAAGCCGGTGGTACTCAAACACTGCAAGTCAGAACTTTACAGCTTGCACCAGCCTGAAGACCAACGGGGAAGACCACCAGGTAAGAGCGAGACATCGGCAAGGGAACGACGTAGCTGCAARCTCCAGGCACGTTCGCTGGCTGTAGGACATTAGTTGTATCACTGCGATACTCGCAGCACGTTAGCCCTGTGAAGGACAAAAGTGACTGCCACCCTACAAATGCTCAGCGATGTAGTAACTTCTCACACRTATTCCGGTTGTCTAAATATGCACATGTGAATTTTAGGTGTAAAGTCCTGACACAGTGATATTGCGGCTACAAACCTTGGAAGTCTAAAACTACTTCATAGTACTTGATCGATTCAGCTTACTCCATCCTGAAARCTTACTAGAGAAGGATCACTTTCCTCCTCATTTATTTTCTGAGAGCAGCTGTTGCCACTTTTCCTATTGATTCTGCAGAGCTAAGAAAGCTCAGAGGAAAGTGGATCAGAGTCTGTCCTACCTTGTGCGTTATGAGACTTGGTTACTGTGTTCCAGGCAATGGAACAAAGATGCTATAGAGACGACACAAAATAAGTGCCTGGGCCTTTATTTACGTGATGGAAATAACACAAATGAATCGTCCGATTGTGTCAGGTTAATGCAGAACTTGGGAGGAAAAAGAAGAGAATAGTTCCTAAATTATAAAGCAAATCCATTGGATAGAAAAAGCAAATACAAACTCTAAACTGAAGCATCAAGACCTTGGAGATTAAAAGCAGAACACAGTATTATATATTAAAGGTCTCTATTTCTGATATTGTTCTAGTTTGTAGTTTTTTGGGATCAATGTGAATGCACTTGTACAGCATTAGCATAACACACATTTTAAATATGGAAAAGATCTGCTAGATCACCCATCCCACCCAATATTAACCACTTCTTGATTTTCAGGACCCCTTTCAAATGTCCACAGAAACTGTGGTACCCACTGCAGTTGGTAGGGCTAAAAAACCCCGAACAAAAAGTCAGACTTATGTTCTCATTTAGGAATTGGATGACTCCAGACTCTGAAGTTGAAAGCCACTTAGTGTAAGGAAAGAGACACCCAGAGTGTTGCCATCTGTAGCAAGGAAGGAGAAATAGTAGGAAGGAGAAATGATGCAGTAACTGACGTTTAAGACTTGTTCCATCTATAAAGGGATAACAAGTATTTATTCTGAACCATACTTCATATTGCCACATTTCGCAGGAAAGTCACACTTGGAAACAATTATGAACTTCCCTTATTATATATAAACTTTTTTGGTACTATGTGGTTTTTTTTTGTTTGTTTAAGAGCAAACTTCTGTCAATTTAGGTGACTCCAGACCCTCAGACTGAAAGCCACTTACCCAAAGCAAGGAAAGAAATGTGAAAAGTATGGAAAAGAGGAAAGATGAACAACCACCACCCCCAGTGTGTCACATGGAAGTGCTGCACCTTGAGGAAGGTGTCTTAAAGTAATCAAACTTCACCAYTGAAGAGGGCATTGACTGTTTTCTAAATTAACTGCCACTGTAGCTGTTTGTGTCTTGTGGTACACCTGGCAGAGAGAACGACGCCTCACTGAGTATTTTCACCGTTCAGTTCCTATACACCAACTTAAGATAGATGATTTGGTCTCGTCAACAGCATTGGAAATAAAAAGTAAAATTATCTCCAAGTGTCTTTGGTCAGCACAGAGTTTTTACTGACTTTTTATTGTTTGTCAGTGCAGAGCTTGCAAAATGCGGCATTCCTAACTCCACCATCTATGTYCCAACATACTAGGTTTAAGAAAATTATTGGCTCCTAACTTCTTACGATGAGACAAACTAATTTCCCTGAATTTTTAGTACATATTTAGAAACTATGATGGCAGAATAATGCTTCAAAACTAAAAGTAGAGTAATTTAAAATTTAGGTAGATTTTTTTCCTACCACTTGGAACAAGCAGAGATGGATTCTCTCTTGAATGACTACAAGAGTCAAGTGACTATTGCTGTAGTCAGTGACTTGCATTAGGTTACGCAAAATGCAAGTTATCTGGAGGTAAGTGTCACTTAAATGATGTGCCCCATTACAATTAAACAATGCAAAGAGAGAACTCTAATTAATAGAGATGTTAGCCTAATATCTGAGTTGTCAGAGTACAGAACAAACTGAAACCGAGCTGCTCACAGGAGTTACTAACTCCATACTTGTTTTTTGATGCACGCTCAAAACTAGTATTCCCCACAGTGAAATTCAGTAAAGGTAGTTCTCTTTTTTTATAGCAGGAATGACATATCACTAAGCTTAATGGAAATAGGTWTTAATCCCTGCACGCAGGTGAATAGTCTCATCTACAGCCATTTCAGGAGCAGCATATCAATAAGCAGTCGTCTTTTCACTTTTGCTAGTCACTGCTTACACAGATGCAAAGACACGAGTCAAAGGGGGTGGTATATTGCCACTTTACACATGAAAAGCRTAACAATTAATGCTGCTCTTAGGTCATGTGAAACGTGAGGGGTGCYCACTGCTTGGGTGACACTGCATATTTAGAATTAGGCTAAAATATATCCAYTATAGAAATTAATCTGAAAACCTGCATATTGTCACCCGACACTTTTATAGAACAAGTCTTGTTCAGTGCTTCATGTCATAGGCAATACAATTTACCAGGGTTTACAAAAATAACCTGGAATGAATGAGCCCACCTACCAGAACCCTTTTGTGCAGCTAAAACTGCTGGGATCTCAGACATCAAAATTTGGGGCAAACTAGCACCTGAAGAACTGTCTTACTTTCTGCACCAGGGTGCCTTCACCGCAATGACATTAACAAGCCAGGGTAATGTTAGGGGGAAGTGCTGTTTGAGAGACCATCCTTTGGACAAATATAAAACATGAGCTTTGACTTTCACGGCAATGTTAACACTGGTGATTAACACGCTGTATACCCAAGTTACCTTGGTGTTTCAAGGTGAACATGGTAATTCCCTAAAGATCTTGTGAGCCATTAACGGCAACCATGTTATTCCAATCACGTATGAACAGATACTCGATTGCAAAACAATTGCTAAGGGAGAAAAATCCATGCCAGTTATTTTGAGATGAGTTTTAAAAGCAATAGGATGAGCAGTAACTAGAGAAGAGACCATTCTTCAGCAGCTATTGCTGCTCTGCTAACCTTAATTCTAAATTAACATGGTTCTATTAAGATTTTGCTCTAAAATTCATGCATTCCTTTTCTTACYGTTTTCCTGAAAAAATACGTATTTATACTTCAAAATGAATCCCATGATTGAGCTTTGAAAGCAGAAACTACAAACCTCTTCTGACTGAACAGGACTGTCATGAAAAACATTACAGAAAGGTCACAAGCCACAACGGCTGAACTGCGAGACAGCACTGTGCTCCAGAAGCAATACCAAAGAAAATCTGGTGCTTGTCACACACACAAGCGTAAAAAAAAAATATATATATCACCAGAGAGTTCTCAGTTTATTTTTAGGGAAAAATGATCAACAAAGTGACAACCAGAGCAGGGAAGTAAAGGGAGAAGAAAAGGAGAAGTTCTTAATTACAGTTACCTGGCTATGCAATACTGATCTGTGAATGTTTGATAGGTCTATACTGAACTGAAGAGAAATACACAAGTCCTACCACGTATTCACTGCGCACCACAGGACCCAGGAAAGATACAAAGCAGACGGGCAACCTACGTCTGCAGAAGCATAAACTTGTTCAAAGCCTCGTTGCAGACTCGAAAAGCCAAACAGCCTACCCAGCGGTCAGTCTCGCTCYCTCTGAACCCAACAGTATCACTGCTTGTTTCAACAAGGCACGACGAGGCTCCCTAACAGTAACACAAGTGTACCTCCAGAACCTTTTACAGTTGTAACATACTGGATAAATAACTAAAAAAATGTACCTACTACCCACATATCATCATAGCTACTATTCTGGAATAACGAAGGACAGATTGTACTAAGTTCCCTCTCTGCTCAAGTATTTCAAGTTAAGTATCAATATGGGTACTGGCAGAGAATGATGAACGTAGTGCCCAAAATTTAGACTAAGYTTCTGGTGTGTGTTCTCCCCACACAGAAACACTATTCATTTTTAGCTTTTTCCTTTAATATAAACCCTCCTTTGCAAAACTGGAAGTTACAGGACAAAAATAAACGTTTTCAAAGGATACGACATTCTGCTAACTGAAAAATAAAAGCTAAGTATAGRGAACAAACAATGAAAAGCAGTATGAAGTATTTTAAAAGTTGATTTTCATAAATTCCTACCTCTTCTCTAAATTCCTCCCTTAGATGAGCGGTCAGTTGCCCTTCTTCAAAGATGATGAGAGGCATGCTCAAAATCGAGTAGTCAGAAGAGTGTACTACATAACAAGCTTCGCTTTGATGCATAGCAAACAACAGGATGATGATTTATGTGGTCAAAATTTAGACTCAAGCACACAAAATGAAGCATACAAAAGTTCTTTCTTTTTTATTATTTATTCCAACAAAAGGTTTTCAATTAAGAGGATTATATWGTAAAACAGCTGTTCTCACTTGTAGGGAAATAGTTTTAAAATCTGATTTGTAGCCAAAAGATGCCTCTAAATTGGCTTAGTTATAGATTTAAAGATTATCTATTTGTCTCATTACAGCAGTTCTGATTAAACCTTTAAAAACACACAAACGCCAACAATACAGAACCAGATTTCTTGTTCATATTCAGTGAGAGAAATACCTCACCATTGCGTACCAGATCAGTCCCTGATGAACAGACACAGAAATTCTCCTTATGAAATATAAAGAAGTGATAAATAAAACATGGAAAAAAATTTACAGAGGAAGAAAAACCTATTTAAATKAGAACACAATGCAGTTTAATAAGGGACATGCATGCAAAACGTCCTGAAGAATTCAGTAGGCTACTTTATAACAGAGTAGAAAACGTCAACCCTCCCCACCAACACCTCTTCCAATCAAAAGGGTTGACTACCTACAGCCCTCACTCTCCTCCTTCCTCACCACCCACTAAAATAGGAGCTTGGTTTTTTTATGACGCACATCCAGAAGCCATAACTTGCTCTATGATGCCTGGGAATAGGGCCCAAAACATAGAAACACCTAAACATCTAAATTTATACTCTCCAATCCTGTCAGTGGATAAAAGAGGCTAGAAAATGTCTCCTTCAGGGGACCCTGSTCCTACAAATAGAGTAGGAAGGTAAGTAGCACTCCAGTCTGAATTTCAGCCTGTGCTCCAAGAATAGCTTGATTTTTTTGTTGTTTTGGGGAAAGAGGGAAAGAAAGCAAGAGAAACAAGCACATATGAGTTCTGAAGACAAAGGCTTGTCCTCAGTTACTTCTCCTATGTGCCAGATATTTTTTTTTTTACTGTCAGGTAAGAAAATAGTTACTTATCAATTCCTTAACAATAAACACCCACAGTAGATCACAGTATAATGTATGCTATGAATATYGAATGACTAATATTTAGTTCCCTGCACACAACACACTTCTGAAATCTGTTTCTGATTAAGCCATGGAAATTCTTAGTTTAAGGATCACTAGCATAAGCAAAGGCAACAGKGGCCTGCATTTGTTTTGCTCTCTTTCTAATCTTTCCTCCATCATAAGCCACATACCTCTTTTTATGCTAAACATCGAATATTTTGTTAGATCCTGTTAGATCCTACGGTACCTATAAACTCTAAAAGGGACTTTAAGTGCAAGAGTAACCCACTCATGAGAAATGGCATCATGTAGTTGAACTCTACAACAGTTAACTAACCCCGTTATGAGTTACTATTACCTTTCCACTTCTCTCAACATATGGCATTGACACTATAAAGCCAAGTAATGGCCTTACCTGTGTGTCTTTTGACTACCACTCTGTAAAGTTTGCACCATATATTGGAATTTAAACAGTATTCCATGGGGACCTGATTTCATATTTTTTATTTTAAGAAAATATTTTTGATAGGCTGTATTTATGTTTATCTGGGTATCTCTTTACTAGGTTATACTGCTCAACAAGAGCAGATTAATAGTCAGACTTGATCCATGACAACTTATAGATTTGTCTGGGACAGATATCCATGCAATCTTCTTCCTAACTGGAGATCAAAGCAGAGACGCTGACACACTCAAATAGCAAAACAATGTTAACTGGTCAGGTAAGTATGCCCCTTGTTCATCTAAGATAGCTTTTAAGTGCTTAGCAGTTTGCCTGACAGGCCACGTTTTACACAATTCCACGAAGAAGCAGAGTTGTTGCTGTAAATAAGATAAAAAAAATCAATCCTGGTTTTGAGGGAGTGATTAACAATAATTGGATTAGCCTTTTCTTGAGTCCAGGTAAGGAATACCTGCAGAAGGTTAAGTTTGACAAGAATACTGCCAACCATCCTAGTTTAGGATTCAACAGAAGAATACTCTCCTCACACTGCCAGAATTGTACAAAGCTACAGAACAGTGCCTGCAGAAAGACTAGGAATTTTTGGAAGAATGTCCCTTCTCCCCAAAACTGCTATATTCAAGAAGCATCAATCTCCTCCTCTAGGGAAACTCTGAATTGTCCTAGTTTCAGTCACTAGTAGCCAGAACAGATGATAGATTTAAAGCTTTGAGGACAGTCAGAGCACAACACAAACTCACACGAACCAGGCAACCAACCTTAAAAGGAAAAAACAAATCAATAAAGTAGACAGATCAGGGGTAGTTAAGTGCCTGGCACTCCATGGCTCAGCATGCAGTGCTCATTTTAATCTGAGCACATGGCATTGCATGCTGCTTTGAGACAATCTCAACATGACTCATTACAGGCTGAGGCCACATCACCACTTTACAAGTTCTCAGATTTAAGCCAAGTGAATACAGCCTTCAAGGTCTTGGCAAGTTGTTAATGACACTAAACTATGCACTGTCGGTCCTCCCATACATGGGGACCACATGTTCTTTCTCTTCCAAACACGCTTTAACCAACTCACTAATTCAGCCTGTACAGCTTTACTACGAAGTTGGTTGTGCAACTACATCCTCCTGGACATGTAGATGGGGAACTACTACTTCTCCTAAAAAGGCTGTTGAACATATGCAGCTGTTGGACCTTTTTAAAAAGGTGCAGCCCTAGGCAGTGCACGCTATTCAGGTTCAGTAAGAATTTTTAGCAGCTACGTGCAAGAAGCCGCCACTGGCAAAAGCAGCCTCCTAGAAAGAGATGAAGACACAGACAGTAGCAAATATGTCTCATTTTCTCTACATTCCTATCACAAAAAAAGCACCAAAAACATTGCAGAGAAATGTTAATATGTCTGATAACTGAAGGTATCAGGTTTTGAAAAATTTAGTTGGAAAGAGAACCTTTTCCCTTCCACTCTAACCCCTGACGATCCTCCTCCTCCTACATGAGCATGCAGTTATGCTGAAGTAACTGAAGTATCCGGATAACGTATCATGAAGAATCATTTGTACTATAAGGGCAGATAAAAATGGGAAATGTCATATTCTATTTAGTTTAATACTGTACTGCTTTTTCTTCATATATTAATAGTTTTGCGTCAGTAAACTCTCACTGAACTCTCCTACAATTCTAAATTCCCTTCCACCATGCTATCCCCATTTCCTCAGATACTCCTGGCAACTGAGGCCATGACTTTCTTCTCCCTCCTCTGCTAGCCTGTGGCCTTCTGGTCCTGGGAAAAGACAGAATGAATACAGAACACTAAATATTGCAGGCATACCATTCTTAACAGAGCACGATGCAAAGTGAGACTGATGACTGTTGAGAGAAGTTGTTAGGTAGACTGTCATGCTGTAAATAAGCAGAATAAGTATGTAAGCCAGCAAGACAGACTTTGCACGCTGTAAAGAAATCACCTAATGTTAGCATAAAAAGAAGCTGCAGACCAAATTCACCCATTMGCATGTTTAACAAATGCAAAAGAGAATGACATTTGAGCAACAGAGATACACTTAAGAAAGCACGCTTTGTTTGCTGATTACAGAAACCTTTAAAATGCATAACAGCTCTCCAGCAGGCAGTAGCTTGGAAGCAATGTGCATGAGCAGTGGGTATACAGCCTTTGGATACTGGTGTAGCTAAAAATGCCACGTTTTAACACAGTACCACATTCTTTGATTTTTAAATTTAAGAATCTCAATCTATACATCTCTGCATAGTTTTGAGAAGAAAAATACATGGAGCTTGGAAAGGAAAGACAGGTTTCAAAGTGAGCTTGGCATGGCACTGTCAGGGTGAGGTCCTTCACTTTCAGCTTCCTTCAGCCACTCAAGAGATGCTAGACAAAGACTTTTCAGGGAAAGATCTGATTTCTATAGCAGGCATCAAATCAAATAGTAAAAAATATCAAAAAGCCTGCATCTGGTCAACTACCTTCCAGATCACAGCACTAAAATTCTAGGAATGCCATGATTATTGCAGCAAAGGTGGATGGCAGGATGGCAGGATGCGTCTCCCCTCGCTGGGCTAGTGGTGCAGAAACGGAAGCACAAAACTGAAAGAATAACTGCGTCGCGTTATTCCCACGGAACACATCCTCATATCAGATTTCTCCAGGATCTCCCCGTCAGAGACATTTCCTGACMCCCCCCACCCCCTAGGGATGTCTGCCTCCAACGGGACAAAAAGCAGTCCTCATTCTCCCTATCTCCCACCTGCCTGCATGCAGCAAGATGTTTTCATTCTACACAAGTACAATTTAACCTCCTCTTACCCCCTTAGCACTGCAGAGCCCAAACACGGTGACCTAGATTCCACTTGTGCAGAACCAACAGATCTTTCAGATGGACTGATGCTGTATGAGCTCTGTTGCCAGAGATGCTCAAGGGAGAAAGAATCCAGCYTGATTTTCGGACCCCAGGTGGAACTTGCAGGGTGAACAACAGGCACGCGGGTGCACGCATGTGTGTGTAGGGGGTAGAAATGAGCAACCCAGTATTTAACCTCAAATGGTAACATTTATTTTAAAACTGCTACTGTTTAAGACAGAAYCCACTTTCTCTATGCTACTATTAAATGACAATGCAAACATTTGCCACGATGTGTTTCTGAGAGCTCTGACAAGCTGTTCGCGTGCTTCGTAGAAGCATAGAAGGTTTAAAAACCCTACTGGGGTTGACTATTCTGTTTATACAGACGAACTTTCCCATAAGGCAAAGGAGAGAGAGTAAAAGCAACAGAGAAATGAATGGTCACAGACCCCMTCCCTTTCATTAATATAATTAGATAAAGAAGAGTACTGACATTTGTGGTAGTCTAAATAAGGCTCGGGAGCACTCAMGAATTCTGCCTTTACATGATACGCAAGTCAAAGAAAGAAAAAGCTGAATTTTAAACACACAGTAGTGTTCAGTTCAGAATCYCATTCAATTGGTATAGATTCCGGCCTTTTGCTTCAACTAAAACAAGATTAAATTCTGAGCTAAGCTCAACACCCTTTGCCCCAAGAGTAAACATCCCCTCTTTCCACCTATTAACACTGTAAGTGATGAGCATTCCTTGGAGGAACAAGATACAAGAAGAACAAGCTTGAGAAGGAGGAAACTAAAATGCTATTATGATAAAAATGTCTAAAAGGACCTCATGCTACAGCAAACGGAAACAGAATTTAGCAGCCCCTTGCTGGGACTATCAACTCAGTCACAGCTTGTAGGGGATCACCGAGTAAGTGAAAGGTGCGTTTAAAAATGCAAAGTATTTCACATCCTCATGTTTTAACACACTATTGTAAACAAAATGTATGTGATGCTTTTGCTTAGTGTTTGTGTATCTGAAATTGCTATAGGGAAGTTGAAGTGATTGCAGCTGTCAAGTTAGAGTCAGAGGTTTAAACTGTGATGTTGATTTAAGCAAGTTATTTAATCTGTCCATAAGCTTACTATTAGAGTTTCAAGCAGAGATTCTCCTTTCAGGTCAACCTCTCCTCTTCAGGTCAATTTGCTTAAAGGTCTAAGCTTATTAACTTTGTAAGAACTTAAGTGCCGGGGGACAAAGGAAAATCCATACACTTAAAAGATCAAATACCTTTTCCCCATGTTTTATTTTAAGAGGAAGTAGATGAAATAAAACAAGATTTTTGATTTCATGTGGTATAGGGTATTTGTACCACAAGAGGGCACTAAAACCATACTTAAAGCGGATTATTAAGCTATTGCTGTATACATTACAGAACTRAGTCATAAAGTAAGGAAGTATGCATTGCTTTCACAAACATATACACTCACTACATAAAAGCATTCAGATATCTTGATGGCATGCATATACATTCATAATGTACTCACACTGCCTCTACTTCCAACAGAGCGGCACAAAGCTTTTTGTAAAAGCACTATCCTGCCGAGTAATGAAAGACAGTGAGACTAAAGAAACTTGAAGCTTGAAACAAGTTGTGCTTCATGTTTTGAATACCATCAATCTATTAATAAAGTTTAAGATTTTGAATTTTGATCTCGTCTAAAAGAATGTGAAGTGCATGAGGTCATAATTGGAACTGTCAGTCAGAGGTAGATGCTTACCGTCAGACAAAAATATTTTGAGTACAAATGACTTCTGCTTGTCCAAGCAGCGATTCTGTTTACAYACATAAGGAAAAGTCCTACGCAACAGCAATTAACAAATCAGCATGTTTCAATGGCCAGCTGACCATCACACTAAAAATATGCTTCTAGTATATTGTAACCTTTTTAATAAGGCTTGACAACATCTGAAYGTTCACATCAGTCCATGAAGTGCCACAGGAACAATCCTTTAGGYGTCAGTTGGATATTCCTCTGCAGACGTTATTACATGATAAAAGCTACCTGCAATTTTTTAAGCCATAAAGGTGTGCAAAACAAATCCTGCCAATGCACCATTTCAGTATCAGGCAAAAACAATGCTGGCTTTCTCTGCTAGCTTAACGAGCAGCACAAAGCCAGAATATCTCATTTCTGCAGCTCTGAGAGTTGACCATGGTTTTCACATTAAGTTTTCTACACTTGTTACGCAAGTCTCTTGGTCCTGTTATTTGCCTGTCAGATATGGCTGCTTAGGTACCTGTCAAGCAACAAAGTTTCTGCTACTTAACACGCTTCAGGAACTGACTTGCCAGTAACATAACAGTTGATCATTCAGTACCAGCACCCTGAACACTGCCAAGTCACCTCTAGAAGGACCACCACAGGATAACCCCGTAACAATGAAGGCTTCCGACCATTTTCTCAGTTATTTGTGAATAAGGCCATTTGTGGGCTGTTGGTCCAAGTAAAGGAGGCATATGTAGCACTGCAGCACTGTTGCTGTATAGTATCCGTGTTAGTCGCGACTGACCGAACTCCAGCAGCTGCCTAAAATACGTGCCATAGGTGATATAGGTGTACTGAATTTTGGACACTTCGCACACCTCCTCCACAAGAAAAAAAAAAAAACACACCAAAAACCTTTGCAGATTYAGAAATCCTTTTACAATGAAACATTTATATAAACTTCAATATAGGAGGCAGAAGTTAAATAGAAAGGTGTTGGACTGAGGTTTTTAATTCCTCTTCTCACATACACGAAGTGACTTGGGTTTCTAGATAAAAATACAAATTTCTGTCTAGAACAGAGGTTAAGTTAGGAAAAAAAAGTACCAGGCAGCAGTACAGACAGGAGCATATAAGCAAGCATCCAACAAGTCAGCATTAGTGTATCACACTTCCAAAGTCCTGTGCTAACAGCAAATGTCTCAACATGCATGAGAAAATTGCTATTTCACCTATTTGAAATATACACCAGGCACATACTGTAATCAAAAATCAGACTATAAATTCAGATTTTTAATCCCATATTCCATCCCATGCTAGCATATAACTCCCACTGACCATTTGCTGGATTCTGCCGATGGCTCACGGCAGCAGAGCAAGGAACTCCGTGTCTCGCTAGTTAGTTCAGTTCTCGTGAATAGAGGCTTTTGACAGGCGAAGCAAAAACACAGCTATCACATGGGCCTACAACCCAAAGCACAGGCAGCCCTACTGCTGTTACTTGCAGAAATACTGAATGAATGCTTATCAAAACAAGATATTAAACCAGAGACGACATTTGACATTCCAATTTCTTGGTAMATTTTTCAGCGTAACATATCCATCTCAAAGGATATAAATAGTTAGGAGATGCCATCAAGTGCRTAATAACAAGAGGACAAACTAAAGTCAGTATCAGATGTCCCCARGCAGCAACACATGATCTGAAAGGCTGTGAAAATCTCCTGAAGTAACAATCCRGCGATACTGGGATTGTCAAGCATACATCTGATCCATGTACTTACAAATGTGCTGGATTAGCTCTATACCTAAAGTCCCATTCAGAAAYGTGTGTGAAAGCAGTGTTCAGTTTGCATCTTGTCATCAAAACGTGCCTTCCAGTCTCTCATGGAGCCAAACAAGAGCAGATTATGTTGCTTTTGTTAAGTCTACATATCAACATTTTAAGAAATGCTGTAAGTGCAACATGTGATGTTAAATATTAGCATCTAAAAACCATTTGCATTTTTTAGGTTCTATGTAGTGGTTGAATAATTGTATATACTATTGTATTAYGTATGTAAGGTCAAAATTCAAATTTACAATCTCTTTTCAAATGTTTTCTTTGGACTGAAGGACCAAGAGAAGACTCCCAAAATTTCAGGACACTTGTAAGTGCGAAGTGTGATTTCTGGGTACATACTCTTGAAATAATTCTGGTTTTGGAGACTTAACCTCCCTTTCATACAGCCTGTCAAGGTTCCTCTCCAGTCAGTTGAAGTTTACAGTGGGGAAAAAAATATTTCCCCAAACCTTGTGAAAATAAGACAGGCAAATCTACTTTTCCATTTTATCATCATCAAGGTTGAATTAACCAGTATGTTTATTTTACACTCTGCACAAGAACATACAAAGAACATTTACACTATTTGTCAGGTTCATACTTTCAGGTTTCTTGCACTCAGACAAAAGACGACCTAAAGGATATTATAAATAGAAATGAAAAAGAAATATTAAGACAGGAAGAGTCCCAGAAAAAGGCAAAAATATAGAGTMAAATACTTAAATACTGGAATACTGAAATTTAATGAGCAAATTAACATGCTAAGGCATACTCATCTCTCTCTTGATTCAGCACCTTCACAGATTCCATAACAAATAAAACCAACCCCAATGTACCAGATGAATATATTCATGCTCACTTTGTTAACCTGTGGCCAAGCTAGCAAAAAAGGAAAGATAACACTTTTCTCCCAAGCACTTTTGATATGGGTTTCTCCTCACATTCAGGAAACACAAACTGCCTAAACAGCGTTAATAGTTGACCTCAAAMTGAACATCCTGGATCAGGAATCAATGCAAACAGCAGCCAAGAATCAGCCAAACTAGGGGAGTACGTTTTTAAGTATTATRACAAGTTTAAGGAAGAAAAGCATACAAAAGAAAAGAAAGATGTGAAAGATTACTTTGGGGTTCAAATACAGCCGTTGTTCATTACCATCTCAATTCTGTGAGTATACTTTTAAATTACTTTCTGATTAACTTCAAAATAGAGTGGCCATCATTAAGGTTTGACTGGAACAACTTTAACCTTGTGAGTTACAGCCATTTTTAAAAAAGATCTTAATAAAAAGTAAACAAACATTGATTTTTTTTTCCAGAACAGTGAAAGTGTCTTTTGTAATGAAATGTGCAAGTTCCACTACTGCTCACGGTATCTGTYGGGATTTTTAAAGGAAGGGCAATCTGATGTTAAGAGATTCAATGAAAGGTACCAGTGTAAGAGTTGACACTATGGAAGTCAGTAAGAGACCCATCAGTTGGGCCACAATACCACTYACTACACTACATTTAGCCAAACAGCATTCATTTCTCTGCACAACTGATGTGCTGTCCATCAAAGCAAAAATGCGTAAGGCCATAAAAGATAGTATTATTCTAATGGCATAGTCCTGGAATTTCACCTACAATGGCATCATCCATACTGTACCATGAGATACGATGGCCTCTAGTCTATGTTTAGACAGGTAATTCTAGATGCTAAATCAGAGGAGGTTTCTCCATGCCTTTCCACKGGAGAGGGAATGAAAGAAAAATAATTTGGAGGAAGTCCTAGTAATGCTAAAAATCAAAAGCATTTCTCTCATGTGAGGTTTTAATTTAATAACAAAGATTAGATGGAAAGACACCTTAGTAACAATTTGAGAGAGAAGGGATTACAAAATATATTCATAAATRATAAAAGTTCTTCAAGATTGCTCATAAGCAGCTTATTAGCCATATGCAAGTACAGACAAAATACTTGAAATATTCAGGGGGGTTCACTGAAATGAAAGAATCCATCTCCAAAAGCTATTATTGTTTTTTTTTTTAAATACAAGTAGCCACTAAGGACAATAAAGCACTCTATCTCAAATATTTTAAAATATTTTTTGGGGAGAGATGGTGTTTCAGAGTCATTCTTCTTAGAGGTTTTTGGAGGGTTAAGAGCAGTGACCACAGACCCCATATAAACAAAATAATGTGGCCACAATATAGTCTATTCTGTAAAGACTGAACRCTAGAAAATGACATCCAAAGTATTAACACACTGAAAGGATATGAATTAAAACTAAACTGSTCTTCACCAAATTCCTCAGCTTTAAGAAAACATATCCATCTGACTGTAAAATTTGAAAGGATGTGCAAAGGGGCTGTTGAGTAGCCTAGCAGTAGTAGYGTGCACTTCCATAAATACTGAATCCAGCATTCCTCATTTACCAGCAAGAGATATGGGTGAGGCTAAGGTATTACTGACACAGAAAGTAATCTGCACTCAGTGGCAGGCCTCTAGATATTTAAGAAGTCATCCTCAAGCACTTCTTAATGGACTGTAACTTTTCCATTAAAATCCGTGCCTCAACCTTGGTCCTTATAGGGAGAAAGCACTATAAAGCAAAAGGGAGGATCCTTGGGAAAAAAGTAGAGTAATCATGAATTTCAGGTGCAACACCGAAGGCAAACAGACACTGTTTCACTTGTGGTCCCTCTTTCAGCAGTTGCTTACCACTGCACACAGAAGAGGTGATGTTGTACAGAAAAGGATAAAACTGCARACAGCGGATCATCTTCAGGCTGCTTTCACACTCCAAGCACTTGGTCGTCAAATCCAGYGCACGTCTGAAGGCCTGCAGGGCTCCACTAATGTTGTTCAGAGCCAGATACGCGTTTCCTAGGCTCAAAAAAGTCAAGGGCTGCAAAGAGAAAAGCAACATAGCCCAACATAAGTATGTTCACTGTTTAAAATTGAAGCCAACTAGGAAAACCCCCTGTCAATCCACAGTCTCCCAAATTTGGCTGGAAAGAATTTAGAAAACTTCTTAAATAGGGACTGCCTATTCTTAGAATGGAGAAGTAACAGCTTGATGCACTGGTGCTAAACGAAAGCTGTTTTGACATAAGGTTGTGTTCAGGATTCCATCTTCCTATGATGAAAAACAGCTGTTAAATACACACAAGCTGAAATGAAGCATTAAATACTTACTTATAACCCATCATAAACATAATGCTTACTGCACAGAGTAGCAAAGAACTAAACTGAAATGCTTGAAGACATTTTAGAATGATTAAAAGTCAGCAAAAACGTAAAAATATTACTACTGTTCTAGCAAGACAGATGCATTTCATTTGTCAAGAGTGTTCAGGATTTACTTAAGCAGAACTAGGTTACTGAAAACACCAATGTCACACTAGCTTAGGGGTATACATTTATGTTTACTTTTAATTCTTTATAAAACTTAGTATTTTTGTCCACTGCTTTTGGCTAGCCTCCCTAAAATATGTATTTTTTTTTAAAGTACAAATTATAAACACCTTTTTCACTGGGTAGAATTTAATTAGCACTTTAATACAGGCACATAGTAAAGCATTACATTTTGTTTGTTGACTGAAAAGTCTTTCACTTATACAAAGTAATTTGCTGTAATTAACAGTATAATGCTAGAATAATGACTATAATATTGTAATTTAGCAGTCATTTTTTCCACTGAAATAATTTTACATTCATTATRGGAAAATGTGGAGACTGATCAGCAGCTTAAGATTTTTCAAACTCATTTTAGCTTGTATTATTAAACACCATTCAGAAAAAGGTGCAAGCTGAGCAACAGGATTTTTTTTTTTTTTTAAGCTTTTGCTAATATAGCACATCCTTCACTCCCTGTAGCTGTAATTCATTTAMATTTGTATTTACTTTCCATTATGTTCCAGGAAATACTATTCGAGTACAAATTCTCCTGCCAGATTTTTTGATACAATAGGTATCACAGGGCTGAGAATGCCTGAAAAAAATARGAGCAGGCATTATTGTAACGAGGTAGGACTCGCCAATATTCCTGAAGAAAAGCCCTACTCACACAGCACGGTCCTAAGGATCCCTAGACCCCTCCCTTCCAAGGCTGTGCTCTCAAGTGTTCTTCTTCAGGCACATCATTCAAGCACAGTTCTTTCTGTAGTTCCTTTTTGCACTCTCACCTGCCACCCAAATGGGCTGGATTCCTTTCCAACAATTGCAAAATTGTTCCTGAATGCTACATTAAAAAAGCTTATTCTCTTTTTAGCCTTTTTATGTGCTAGATGACTGGTGGCCCCGCAGGTTTAAGCTCTCTGTTTAYCTTACTACAGAGGTAGAAGCACAGGAAAAAGTCACTTGAACTTCTTACTGAAGCATCTCAAATGTAAGACCAAAATTACTTGCTAGAGAAAAGGTGACCCCCGCCACGCGCCCCCCCCCCGCTTCCTTTTCACAATTGTTCTGGCCAGTCCAGTAGTTTAAACAGTTTATACAGAAACTTTCTACGTGAAATAGGTGACAACCTACAAAATATTTATAATGTTACCGTTCAGAAATACAAAAACCTGTTTGGAATCTATGGTTGGAAGTAAAGTCACCAAACAACTAGAACACAGCTTTTCCTCTAGGAATACAGAGGGATCTGGACAGGCTGGATCGATGGGCCGAGGCCAATCGTATGAGGTCCAACAAGGCCAAGTGCCGGGTCCTGCACTTGGGTCACAACAACCCCAGGCAACGCTCCAGGCTTGGGGAAGAGTGGCTGGAAAGCTGCCCGGCGGAAAAGGACCTGGGGGTGCTGGTCGACGGCCGGCTGGACATGAGCCGGCAGTGTGCCCAGGTGGCCAAGAAGGCCA
>JASVER010000065.1:5764908-5891150 GCA_030449065.1 Oceanodroma leucorhoa
GGTTGGACTTGATGATCTTAAAGGTCTTTTCCAACCTTAATGATTCTATGATTCTATGAAATCTAGGGACAAATAAAACAGTATAGATTAAAAAGTCAAGTGGCGCAGAAAGATGTCTATACAGCCAAAGATCTTGGTGACATACGTGCTACTTTAAGGCTTTTAAAAATCAAGACACAATGCTGGCAGCATTATGGATCTCTGTTTTAGATGAAAATGTTGCCAAAACACCAGGATGASATTCCTTGGAGCCACTGCTGATGATACAGGTTCTGGGAGGCAAAAAGTCTGTGATCTATTTTAGAACTTCTGCTCTAGAGGTTTATATTCTCAGCAACCAGCATCACCCCCAGCGCGATCAAGAATTTAAATGAAAATTAACATCTGTTGCAAATCACAAGCTGGAAGTTCAACTGCGTGCACAGGTAAGTAAGCACAAGTAAGTAACATGTATTTAGAAAATAATGAAGAACAGGACATTACCGCTGAACGAACACAAAAAACATCAACTTACCTCGGAGGCATTGATGGCCAAAGCCTTCAGCAGGAGCCTGCTGGCATCCAAATGAAGACCATAATGAATCAAGAGGTTAGCAAGATTGACCAGAGGGATGTCCTGATACTCATGTGGAGCCAAATTAAATGCTTTTTGCAAACAGGTGATAGCAAAGGTGCTATTTCCAACTGCACGCCAGTACAATCCAGCTTCATTAAGCACAAGCCATAGAGGTTCTTCCGGCTATAGGAGAGTCAGGGAAAAGGATGAAAACACCCACAAAGAGGTGTCTCAGGAAGACAGAATTGCCTGCTCTTTGGTAAATAACAAACAAAACTCACCCGTGCATACTACGTTACTAACTAGATACAAATTACACTTTGCTGTGATTGCTAGCAGATTATTCAATCTGCTCTGCTCTATTCAAATTGACCCGATTTACAGTCTGAACTGTAATTTAGCAGCAGCTGTTGCTCACACTCCWCTCATATGACTGCCTTATATCATGACCACAAAATCCCTTAAAATCTGGAAGTGATAATGCTTAGCTCGCTTCAGGAAGCAACATTTGTGAGYCACATTCAGTCTTAAAATTACAATACGGATCTATGTAGAAATGTTACAATTTGAACGTCAGGTGGCTTTTAAATTGTAGTTAGATGTGCTTCCAGGTCCTATATCCAACATCAAGATTTCCTGTCAATTTAAGGTTTCAGAGTGGTTTTTTCTTAGTTATTTGTCTTATGAAAGTTGACAAGTGACACACATTAGATAGTTGAAAGATTATAAAATAGCAAGCAACAAGCGAGGGCAGGTGGAAGAATGGAGGAAGTGTCAAATACACCTTGAACGTTCCTTCTTACTCTTTCACTTATAACAGAAAAAACAAACACTCATCCTAGAGGAGAAATAGCAAAACTTTAAAATACTGACAGGTGGACAGAGCTATGTAAAACATCCACTTTCAGATGGAGCAGTCTGAAATGGTTAGAAATGCTTACTTTCTAGTTTTTAATATTTTCAGCATTCCGTGTTACCCAACTCTACAAAGAGTTTAAAGTATAAAAGTAACAACTGAAATYAATGTCCAATCCAACCTACACGTCTGAAGCCCAAATGTATGCATGAGTAGGGAACCTGCAGCTAGGATTAAAGAAGCAAAACAGACAAGGAYCTTTACAGTAGTATTGTATTAATGCAATACAGCTGGCATTGCAGTAATACTGTGTTGAAGAAGTTAATCAGTACAAAGATTTTCTTCCAGATTTTAAAAACAACCTCACACAGGGGAGTTCTACCTATGGTTCRAGATGAACTGGAAGATATCAAAAGGATATATTACCTCTTTGTTCAGGGTACCTTACATAATCTATAATTGGAAGAGTATTTATCACCCCTATTTTGCAATGCACATATGTAACATTACTTGCATTTTATTCATGCCAAACTCCTCACTGAATTACACTCCATACATAGGTCTCACTGACCTTTCTCTAACTCAATCCTCAGCAAGTTGTTAGCACTTTGTCTTTCCCAATACAAAGATACCAACTGTGGCACTCCTGCTCTAGAAAGTTTATCATTAGCAGAAGAGGCATGACACAACAGCGCTCTTACATCAACATCTAAATGACCTAGAAGTTCAGACGTTTAGCATGAAGGCAACAGAATACTACAGTTAAAACCAAAATACCTACGCACTGTAACAGTAAGACATTAGACATGTATAGGACTYCTCTGAACAGCATAATAATACGAATCAACTCCTACTGTTAATTTTTCTTCTGGGTAAGACAGATGGCACACAGTAAATGGTACTGATTTTAGACTAAAAACAATACATACATATACTGCCTTGACATAACTTGTACAAGAGAGTTAATTTGAGAAATATCWGCTTGACACGTCAAAAAGAGTCAATCTCTATCTCAGTGTTTCCTGTCATTTGACTTGTGATGACTCTCAAAGGTCCCATGCAASATGGAGGTGGCATTCCACAGGGTGTTCTACAGATGTACATCCTTTGCCCCAGAGTGCTAATTATCCTGACAGAAGATTGACAGAGGGTTGGTTTCTTTGGAGGGGGGTTGGGGGGGAGGGCAGGGTAGTGGTGAGGAGGAGGAAAAGGCAGGCATGTWGGGAGGGGTGAAAGATGGAGGAGTAGTTCCAAGCTATTTCTCCCAGTTAAGCAAATGGCTTCCAGGATTAGCTAATAYATTTGCTGCTCCATGTCCTGCAGTCACAAGAACAAGTAACTACACGGCTGTTTTGTCCACACTAAGCTAAATTAAATGGATGCTTCTCTRTATGTTTGTGCTTTACTTGTAAACATGGATTTTTAAGTTAGTTTCATCTCAGCTACAGGCAGCAAACAAACTTATTTCTTGCACATCACTGACTGACTTCCTTAGAAGTATAGAAACAAGCCTTAARTAAGAATTCTGAATTTATCTCATGCTACAGTTTTTGACATACCTTTTTCATGGCATGATCTAGAAACRCTCCTATCTTCGCCTGTGTAATAGTTTGATTGTTGATACGAGAATGCAAAACCTGGACAACAAAGATTTTARTATTTTTTTTTTTTTTAAACAACTGAATTAATTTTACAGTATGTATCTACATGGGTCATTCAAGTCTCACTTCCCTAAGTCTTCCCTTTAGTAAGTTGGCGGCAAGGGGAAGAAAAATTGTTCTAAACAGATTATGTGAACGTGTAATGATTAAAGCAGCCAACCTCCAGAAAGCAACATGAAGGACTACGCATGTTGCGTTCCTTAAAGTTACCAACTTGGTAGAATACAGTAGTTATTGGAAACCCCAAGAAGACGAATCATGTCAAGTGACTGTTAGAAGTTTTAAAAGAAAGCAGTAATTTTAAATAGTAAATTAAATTTCCTATTCCGTGTGCTTTTGGTCACCATCTGAAAGAAGTCAGACAACAAGTCTTATGCTGAGTGACAAGTTCTTCCTTTCTCCAGCCCTATTAGAAAGCACTTGCTCCCCTTTTTTGGAAGTACTGATTGGCTTGTAATATCAAGTAATCTTTTAAATTTCAGAATCTTTCATGTTCTGAGTAAGATTTTTAAGGCAATAAAGAGAGAACTTTAAAACAGAAAAGAACTAATGAGAAAAYGTCTCTTACTTGTCTTGCTTGATCATCTGGCATCTTGAATTTCAAATCTAGATTAGTGTCTAGTTCCTTGACCAGTATGTTTAGGGATTCATTGTTACGAGCATCAGTAATGGAAGAACAGTCTGGTGCCTGCATTTCTCCATGCCCGACAGTATCTCTTGGGGTACTCAGGATTGGATGGACTCTAGCAATAAGGAGAACCAAGACAAATTAATAGCCTGTGCTGCATGTCACTGATCTATAAACGTAAGAATCAGCTATATATCAACTGACAAGCCTCATACTGTAGAGTGCCATGAGACATGATCTGCAAACCAGGAGAGTTCAAGGACCACCCTTCCCTTGAAAAGYCATTAATAAATACTAGAATTATACTGACTAGGAGAAGAAAGCTTTCTTACTATCACTATTATAATGTTAAGTGAGTAGGATATYATGAAATTGCATTGATCTATGTAAGGTAGCTACTGCAACATAGACACACTTATYCTATGTAATAACAAACATTACTCACTATTCCACAAGTAAGCTGGTTTTCTACCTCTGTCCCAAAGGAATGAGACAGGACTTTTCACTCCTAATCCTTTTTTAGTATTTTCTGGTCTTCACAATTTTCTGTTATCRTAACTAAAGCTAGGAGGATGTATGCAATGTACAACAGTTAATTGTAGTTATTAAATAGATACTCACCTCATTCTCTCTCTCAAGGTTTTTTTTTTTTTTAATATACTCTGCAAGACATTCAGACTTGTGCTTAAATCCTCATTCTTTTAGTAATACTGTAGATATTTCAGGTAATTATTTAGTAATACTGTAGATATTTCAGGTATCCACCTTGTACTAACAGTCAGGGAAGAATCACCATGAAATTGGATCTGACTGTTACAGTTACAGCAAAGATGACAATAAAGGAAAACACCCTCCTCCTCTGGAACAGCCAGAGAAAGAGGTCCAAACACATCTGTGCTGTTGATTACTAATTGCATCTACCCTCTCCAGAAAGAAAATACTCATTAAGACATTAGCGTGAAAATTTACAARTATAATTTTTAAAAATCAACACTTGCCTGAATCCCCTATTTTCTGGAGGCAGGAAATAAGTTGGCAGTTCTTCTGGATCAGGAATTTTGGGGAAAGATTTCATGCACTCCGATCGCTGAGGCCAAAGAATATGCTGCCTGTCCTAAGGGGGAAAGGAATTATCTTTTATTGTTTTCTCAACATTTTCAATATTCTAATTAACAAGCTAATAAGAACATAAGGAATAGTCTGGAGGAAAAAAAGAGCTGGTATCTTTAAAACTATTATTTTTTCATCTTTTCTGGAATATCAGCAGTTCAGTTTTCTATCTTTACTCAGCTGTACTGCTTTATTTGCAGCAGATGTTTACAAAAGTAGCTAAGAACAACCCCCTCTGCGCTGTAGTAGAGTTTCAAATGATGGGAATCTGGTACAGAGAAACTACAGAGATGCTTATACGTTGAAGAAATTCAGAATGCTACATTGCCCAGTGCTGCCACACATCAAAACTGTAGCCCAAATGCTAAGAAGTTTCACATAAACAAGATTCACTCTTTCACAACTCCTCTTTGAAAGGGCAAAGCTCATCCTCTTCACTCACGCTATTGGATTCTACACTCCACACCGAAACGACAGAACGAGCAACAGGGGAAGACTGCAAGGACTGGCTGTGGTCGCTTTGGTTTGCATGATGATCCAAATTCACAGACGTCATACTAGAAGTTGAAGAGTCTTCACCAAACTAGAAACAACAGAAAAACAATATTTAATAAAGGAAAGAGATGGTATATTACTGGCTGAATTTCTGCACATTTTTTTTTCCCCCACCATTTATGTAGTTGAGCCTCACTGAGGAGCTGAAATTTGGGTAGCAGAAAAAAAAATGGAAATTTTAAGCTTCTTGATCCACTCACACTATGGAAAAGTAATATTCATGTTGTAAATAAGTCAATAATGAAAACAGAAGTGCAAACCAAAAAAAAATGCTAGAAGGTACCAAGCAAACATTTCTAATAGACCACAAACAAAATCTACTTATCTAGACGGCATAGCTCTAGTTCAAGTCAGAGTTAYTAAGACTCATGGCTTGCAAACTTATCTTGATAATCTGAATTTATAATTATTATAATAGGAAGAACATGCRAGAAGAAAACATAGCATAATTAAAAATAATTATTCCTGTTTCTTAAACTAGTTAAGGGGAAACTTCAGAACACATTCCACATTGCAAAAKAAATGAAACCATAATCTTTATCTGTAGTTCTAACGCAGCGGTGGTGTTGCTTAGATGGCTGTTGTTCTGGATTTTCAGTATTAGTATACACTTGCTTCCAAAACTTCTCAGTATTCCTRTATCAGATTTCCTTGGTGCACTGTCTAATTAAAGATATACAATCAGCAAATACTCACAAACCCGGACTAACACCTTATTTTTGGGCTGCAAAAGCACTCACTAGATTTAACACCATTGAGCTCTGCTCTTCCAATTGTTAATTGCTTATGGCAGTTTTGTGCTCCTTCTGGTAGGAAAAAAGATTACATTGGAAGGAGCATGCAAAAGTTGTGTAGCTTGAGTCATAGGACAGTGTAATAAACAAAAGAAACTGTGATCCACTTTAAGGCTGTAGAGATAAGTGATTGATACAATATTATTTTAAGCACACTTTTAAGCTGTTATGTTGGAATATTCTTTCCACTAAAGAATAATTCTTGTTCCATATACCACACGTACATTAGAAAACTGACTCCTTAGAAAACCTTTGCCTCCTCATTAATATTAGCTGCCTAATGCTTTTTCCTGATGTCTCTGAAGGAAACTAAATTGGAAAATTAAACATGTTATGCTCTTGCTAGCACGCCTGAAATGTAGTATATTTGTGTAAGAGAAAGCTGTAATTCYTCAAGTGAGGATTCTTGTACTTCCTAGAAAGAAATACTTGGCTGTTCTATGCAGGTTCTCATAGTTCTCTTTTCCAAGTAAAACAAAGTCTTATACAATAAACCCTCTAAATTTTTATAATCCAGAGTCGATCTCAGCTTGTATTACTAGCAAAAGAAACTAGCGTTAAATACTTCACGCTCTGGAAAAGAGACTAAATGATTTCTCACTGTAATTGCCACACCCAMAATGTACCCCCTTTGTCAAGCCTCAAAAAAATGGAACTATGTCGCTAATAAAGCCAACGGGATGCAACTTAAAGCAGTGGTATCAATTCACAAGACAAACCTGAACATATTCCACATTTTCAAAAATGTCTCCGCGGTGATAACGAACAGGCTGGTCCCACTGGCAGTGCAAGCTATGCTGCTGGTTGCCCAGTCTACAAATCTGAAGGTTCCCTGCAGAGCACAAAACATTTTTTTTTTCTACTGCATAAGTGAGGTTTCCGAGGAGACAAAGACAGCATACAGTCAATCCCTCCGCCCCCAATTCAGTCAATCCTGTTTATTTATTTAATCAGCACAGAGGAAACTCCGTCTTCGAAAGAACATTTGCAATCCCTTGCTTTAATAAGCAAAACACAACAGCCACTCAGGGCCATTTTAATATATAAAGAAGTTACGTCCCCACATTAATCTGAGTAYGTGCAATTCTTCATTGCTATAATGAGCATGAACTCTAAAAAGCTGTACCTAATTGAGCTTCTTTTGCCATCTGTGTCTCGTGAATGATGTTCCTCAAGATTTGTTCCTCCTGGATGAGCTTGTACTTGTCTAAAACATCTTGTTGCCTAAGGTAATGGTCATGCTGCTTCTGATATTCCTTCAATTCATTTAATGTTCGCTGAAGTGATCTTGAAAATTCAACAGCAGAAAAGATTTGCTTTGAATGCTTTTTAAAGTATCACCTTTTCATAGAGTGTTGCACATTTTCAACTTTGGGTTTCCTAAAGTATTCTTATGACTAATTTTATTGCATAGTCAAAGAAATACAGAAAGTTGAAAATCATTATTCTATTTGAAATGTAAATAATTGCTGCAACAGAACAATAAAAGTGAGATTGTATGAATAGCCACTAGGATGCTTCTTTAGTTACCTATGCTGGGCTTCCAATTTTTGCTCAAGTTTTTGCTGACATAGGACAGCATGCTTCCTTTTTACAGCTTGCTCAAACCCTGGTTTGGCCTGTAGAGCATGATCGTAACACAGGACCGAGTGGTTGTACTCTCCAAGCATCTGAAGAATGACCAAGAGAGAGAATTAGCCATTGTTCGGTAATATTTAATAAAAAATACTTCATTTTTAAAGAAGTCATTAACTCAAATTTTAATTTGTGGTAACAAGCAGCCTGTCTTTTCTCAAACTCAAGCCCCTATATCTGCTAAAGAAACGTTGTAGGAGAATTTGCCTGGGATTTATTTCCAAGTGCAGATAAAAACCTTTGCTGAAAGACAGACTTTTGGATGAAAATATCTTGACAGAATCTTAAACATTAAGCGTGAAATGCATGTGGAACAAAAGACACATTGTAAAAGAGTAAAGCATTACAAGTCAAGCCAGAAAGATTAAATAATATTTGGTTTTCTACAAGTCTTGGAAAATAAAGATAGTATTTACTGCGTATATATTTCCCAAAGTGTAATAGCTGGTAAAGAAGTCACTGTAATCCAGAGCTGCATGGACCACAATAGCTGCATCTGCAGAGAAGTGAGCCCGGTGCAGAATATTTGCCAAATTTACTAGTGCAATATCTTTATTTTGCCTAAAAGAAGAAAAGAAAATGAAAAGAAAAAAAGAAAAAACAGACATTAAAAGAAGGTCAGACTGTGTAAGAATCATGCATAAGGATACATTCATTCATCAGTCACATATTAAATATGTAATTTGATAGAAAAATTTCTGAATTACAYATACGCCTAGTATAGCACATAAAGACTAAGAACAAGTGACATGGATTATTCCTTAGGATACAGTCTTAGAAACAAAAACCCGTCAACTAATTAGGATAACTAGAAAAGCAATCTGAAAATAAATGTTTACTAGCAATTCTTACCTTGAAGAAAAATGAAGGGCACGCATGGCACATTCTACTACTTGGTATGGCTCATTCTTTATTCGCCAGTAAAAAGAAGCCATATTATAGAGTACCCAGGAAGAAGAGTTCTGCAGTAAAGATACACATATGAACTGTACTGACTACTAAGACATSAGCTAAAAGGTTAATCAGGGCTTTAATTACTATGGGATGGAAAGCTGACCACCAAACCTGCTCTAAGTTATCCTCTTCCTCTGGAAAGTTGCCATTTGGCAATAGTTGTGAATGTTCAGGAAGAATGAACTARCATATAAATGTATTAAAGAAAAAGAACTTCTGCCTTTCAGACAGGTAAAAATTCAAAATGAGATGAAATGAGAAATAACAGTAGTTTAAGCATCAGCAGCTTAGTTGGAGTTCAATGAGAGTTCGTATATATTTGCAGGAAGGCATTTAATAGAAACATACACATTTCAGTACTACTGTTTCTTCTTTGTTCTTTAAGTACCTTTATTACCTTGACAGAGCAATGAGCTTGCCAGACCACACAAATACATGAGTCATTAAAGATGACAGTAAGTGTCTATTTACTGGCTTTGCTGATGCCTTCTCCTACCTCTGCTTGCCTAGCAGAAAATGTTTTTAGTCTGCCTTTTGTAACTGAAATGTAAACCAAAAATATATGTGCAAAACCAGTACTGGATATGATAGCGTGTACCAGGCATATCTAATCTTGTGAGACCTTTCTAGCACTCTTTTTTCTCACAGTAAGATTACAGTTTCATACCTTCATTAGCCCGTCATAAATACGATGACCTATTTCCTCTATACTTCTTCCCAGCCTCCGTGACAAGTATGTGAAGATTGGATCTTCTTTAGGTAACAAGGGTGCGGAAAGATTAACTCTTTCTTGGACACCCTAAAATAAAAATTGAATATAGGTATTTGCTGACACTTTAACTAAAAGTAGAGAAATATACACAAGAGCGTGACTCYCAGGAAAATTTACAGCTTGGTTATTTTACATTCCTATCATCCTTTCGTATCAAGATCTTAGGGACTTGACAGGATAATGTCACCTTTGACAGATGAATAATATGTATTATAATAGACAGGCAAACACTAGAGACAGCCAAAAGCACCCTCTGCTTGTGAATGCTATAGAAGAAATATTCATTTCTGGCAGCACTGTGTATCTGGCAGCTATTGATTTCACTAATAACCACTGAAGCACTTAACTCATGTTTGTCAGGTTATATGCACACTATGAAAGTATCCCTACATCTCTTCTCTTCCTTCCTTCCCCAACAGCAACTTCCTTCCCCAACTCCTTTCAAAAGTACATCCAGAGCCAGGAACAGAGCTAAAAAACTTCYGTTCCTGTTTTGTCCGTAAGAAAATCCTTATTTGTAGAGGAAAAGTTATTTTAAAGACTTGTAATAAACTAAATATCAAGCTAAAAGCTGTGTCTGCGTTAGAAAATTTGCTTGTACAATACTGTTGACAAAAACAACTTTTGCACCACACTTCCACTGTAACCTTTCTAAAGCAGATGAACTTTGTACTAGTAAAGAACAATTATCTCATCCTCTGGGTTAGGGCTTGGCATTCAGATACCAAAGAGACAGTCAAGTATGTTGGGAGCTACTGACAAGCCTGCAAACAATTTTCTGACCCTGAATCTTCATACAGTTTAACGACCCTGTTCAGCACTCTCCAATTTTCAACTGAAACAATTCACAAGCTAGAAGCATTTCCAACGAAAGCTACCATTTTACTAATGAAACGTGTGGTATGAAAACAAAATACTGCATTTTCCTAAAAATGCCCTCTAAAATAAGGCAAACAATAACAAAAGAGAAACAGGATCTGTGTATCTGATGGAACTGTCCTCCTATAAGCAGGTACTTTAATCRGGGCACAACTGTGGTTTAAAAAAASTCTGAAACAGTCTTGAAAGAGTACAATACCTTTCAACCTTGACCGAGAACTGCCAGTAAGAGTTTTCTATTCCTCTTCCTGAYGGGGGAAAAAACAATCTTGCATTTGCTCGCTTACCCGTAAGTGCTGAAAAGCATGAATACTGTATGGAAGATCTAGAACTTTTGTACAGTCTGGCTGCTGCAGGTCTGGAGGCACTGGCGACTTTGTGTCTATATAGTCTTCAGGGCTGAGGACATAACAACATAAGACAGCAGACTCCAGATTAAAATACTGCTGAAGTTCAAAAGAGACAGTACTGTAGCTGACAGGCACAGTATTCCATTTTGACTGTTACAAAAATCCCGTGCTTGAGCGCATTAGACCATTTCTGATGTCTTCCCAGATTTCAGTTGTATCAGGATGTCATGACTATAGGATAAAGTAAATAAATTTCTGTCTGCTTTAGAGAAAACATCAACATTTGGATAGCCTCCAAAATACATCAGCGTCAACCTAGTGTATCACTACTATGATTAATGATCTATCTGCCAGGCAAATGGCAACGCATGCACATTAGAAGACTCTTCAACTGAAACAAACAAACCCCAAGTATTAGTGAGAAGCCAAAATGAAGGTATCTGAGGATAAAATTAATGTTTTCCCACTTCAAGTACTCATCTGATTATGTTAAAAAAATAAAACTACAAAACCRAAACAGTCAGCACTGAAGATGAATTACCAATGAAGGTGAATGTCAAGCAGACTGTYCACACATCCTTTACTTGCTAAACACAGGGGATGAAATATGACCAGAAGGTTCAACAGCTTGGTAATCAACAGAATTTCATTCAAATTTAAGTCAAGACAATTTCCACTACAAGAAGTGTATATAGCTCAAAACACCCAAAGTGCACTCAAGTTTCTACATGATGCACTTCAGTTTAATTCACGTCTGGTCATATCAGTAGAGAGTGACCGCGGCAGAACTGACTGGGAGCCTGGGAACAGAACTGAGAAGTTTCAGGGTAGGGCTGACATGGACAGTTTATGGAGACAGCATTTCTGTGTYGTGTCCTTTCATAATTAGTGGCAGGTTGTTTCAATTTTATTCCACACTAACACAAAATAAAACAACTGTCATCTAAAGAACAGCCAGTGATAGTATTTTTCTTTTTACTTGCATTTAGAGGTTTTGYTGATTTTTTCATTCAGTAAAAATCTTAAAATATAAAGCATCTTATTACCGGATATCTTTGCTCTCTAAGGTGATGTACGTGCCATCGTATAGATCTAGGTCCCCCAAAGGCACCTTTGCTTTAATGCAGTCCGGATCCTCTTTATTATGCCTTTGTTCCAGCCCTGTGTCTCTGTCCTCATTTTCCTCTATATGAATCTTTTGAGCAACTAACTGTTTCTGTAGGAATAAAAAATAAGGAAACAGGAGAATGTATATTGATGAAAGCAAACTCTCTAGTTGCTATGAGTTGAACAGTCCAACTTTTTCYTTAAAACAAAGTCCATCTGAAGAAAACCTAAAACACTCTTTTCAGATTTTGGGAATATTTCCCTATATTTTATAACATCTGTAGGACATTTTTTGATTTAGATGGAACATAAATACTTTCATTAGAGATGTAATACGACTTGAACAGGCACTTCTTTCTCCTGCTGTACCTAAAAAGAGGGCTAATAGCACTCCAAATTCATGGTAGAATTCAGAAAATTCTAGAAATTCAGAAAAAGAAGAAATAGTTGTTAACAGTACGTCAACTTTTCCAAATTTGGACCCTTTTCCTCCACTGCAAGACCTCATGGAAATAGTATTGGAGATTGCAAACAAAATGAACTTCTTAACCATTCAGTGTGCTATGTACAACTGAAGTGGCAGGTTAATGCAAGAATTGAGATTAATTTCTATCAGCTTATGATGTGCCTCAGGAGCTACCTTTCGCTCTATAAAGCYCATAGGTATTGATTACTACGAGCAGTGAATGGACTAACGACCTGTCCCAGCACAGTAAGCTGCCTTTAATTCTCACCTAGATCTGCAAATTGAAAACCCATTAAATATCATAAGGATTTGCATATGTGAAATGAGAAGAAAATTTGCATTTTTAATTAAAGCCATACACATTTGATTACACACTACTATGCAATACTTGAGATATATACAGTAGTAGCAACTTGTACAAGATCTTACAATAGGTAACTTCTGCTGAAAGTAATTTGTATGCCACAAATTGTACATTAGTAATTTCCAAACCCACAACCCATGTCCTGAAAAGCTTACAACTATTKTTCCATCCATAGCTAAGATGTCCATTACCACAAAAATGAGTATACCTCGACGCGAAAAACTGGCTGAATACAGTCACACAAGGGGCAGTCCTGCTTTTCTTCCTCCCTTCCACCTCTCCCATTCACCTAAAGCTACGTCTGGTGCTCCTCTAACTTCCCAGTTAGCTAGTTATGCTAATCTGACAAAACCAAAGCTGGCACAAGAGAAAGGAGTGCATGGCCAGAAGAAAGGCTGTGAGCTGTTAGCTTGCCCAGTCCGTATTATATTTAAACTTTAGGTTAAGTTATCAGCTYGAAGTTCATTAAAGCCCTTTTCAGAAGGGTGTTCTCAGACCCTTTTTCAATAATAAACGGGCTTGAAAAAAACCAAAGGTGACCTGCTCTGTATTCTTCTGGAATATAGTAGTCAGCAACAGAATCCGGCACCTAAATGACTTTACTTAAAAATGTTAGGATTTATGGCTAACAACAGGGAATGATGCAACTA
Source organism: Oceanodroma leucorhoa (assembly GCA_030449065.1). Lineage (NCBI taxonomy): Eukaryota > Metazoa > Chordata > Aves > Procellariiformes > Oceanodroma > Oceanodroma leucorhoa. The sequence goes on from JASVER010000065.1 coordinate 5,778,246, forward strand.
GGGGCAGTGATAACCAGTTGACCAAACTTGAGGCACAGAATTCTTGAGATCTGAAGAATTCTTCATCCTTTCACTGAAGTAGAATCATGCCAATAATGACTTCTGTTCCCCATCTAAATCTACCACTAAAAAGCCTGTGAAAAGAACTCTGTATTTTCAGAAATTAGTTAGTACTTAACATTATGCTTTACCTCCAGTTCTTTGAGGTAGTTAACTGTTGTTTCTTGTCTCATTAGTATTACCAAATCATGTGGGTTCTTCAAGTTCATTGGTGAATCCACCTGCAAGACATTCCAACAGTCCATCATGTAAGATATTCTCCTAATTAGCGTGATTTTAAAAGGTAAGAAGTTATGTTCATTCAGCTACAACTTGTCTGTTCAGAGGTTTTCTGTCCACTCAGCATACATAATATATMCATAATTTAAATCTGTACTTCAAACAACATTGTTATTTGAGAATATTTCAGACTAGCTATAAGGAAGAAATTTTTTACACTGAGGGTGGTGAACCACTGGCWCAGGTTGCCCAGAGAGGTGGTAGATGCCCCATCCCTGGAAACATTCAAGGTCAGGTTGGACGGGGCTCTGAGCAACCTGATCTAGTTGAAGATGTCCCTGCCCACAGCAGGGGGGCTGGACTAGGTGACCTTTAAAGGTCCCTTCCAACCCAAACCATTCTGTGATTCTATGAATCGATAGGACGAGAGGAAATGGCCTCAAGTTGCACCAGGGGAGGTTTAGATTGGATAGTAGGAAAAATTTCTTCACCGAAAGGGTAGTCAGGCATTGGAACAGGCTGCCCAGGGAAGTGGTGGAGTCACCATCCCTGGAGGTGTTCAAAAAACATGTGGATGTGGCGCTTCGGGACATGGTTTAGTGGGCATGGGTGCTGGGYTGATGGTTGGACTCGATGATCTTAGAGGTCTTTTCCAACCTTAATGATTCTATGATTCTATGAGTCTATGAATCCAATTCAAACCATGCTTTAATTTTAAACCCATTTTAGTTTATTCAGGCACACAAATTTTAAGCATAAGAGGCAAGTAAATTTCTCACAACAAACATTACTAAGAGTAGCTACTGCTGAAATACTAGATATTTAAATTGCAATTGCAAAAACCTATTTTCTTTTATAGCTTTAAAATTCCTCCATCATGTCCCTCAATAGGCATAAAGTACTTCAGCTTCAGGTCAGCTCCTCCATGCAACTAATTTAACACACCAGCCTAGCATTAATATTGCTTTCAGGATTAAGACGTGAATGAACAAAATCAAGACGTAAGCAGACGAAGACTGAAAACTCTGTTACAGACTGTGCTACAGCTTCCATAGCTGTGCACAGGAGCTGGCAGCCCAGGGAAGAGTGACATTATAGGTAAGTCACAGACAAGAGTGGTTACATGCCAGAGCTTTACTGGTCCCTGATTAGGCTCAGTAAGCTATGGCATTTCACTCCAYAGCTGAAATACCCCAGCCTTGTCTTCATGCCAAATCAATTCTGCTGCCTGCCCGGGTGGGGGGAAGTCACYACAGTCGAGAAGGTGGTGTATGAGCAGCCGAGCTGATCCAAGGGCTCACCACAGCTGAAAGGCTCACCTCCAGGCTTCCAGCCCCGTTTCCTCCAACCTGTCAGTGCGATACCAGTTAGTCCTGCATGTCAGCTCTGGTGCCCACCAGGCTCTCCTGGGAGCTAACCCAAACTCAGTGGTTGAACAGSACATAATCCCCTGTTGGTTGCTTTAACTGAACTAGTAAATTAAATTAGCTCATGGAGGATTCAATGAGTATGAGAACAGAAGCAAGGAAAAGGACAGGARTATGTAATGACAGGATGAAAGGACGAAGGGTAGCAAGGGCAGCAAGATCTTGCATTTTTAACATAATGACTGTTAAGRTAGTGTCCTGGTTTCGGCCAGTCCGGGCAGGACAAGATGTAAAGAACGTGCTCTACACCGCAGCCGGGGAGAAYGGYCCTACCTGGAGCCTCTGGCAGAAAGCACCAGGGGAGACTCGAGGTCGACCCCTGGGGGTTTGGAGTCGGGGATACAGAGGATCCGAGGCCYGCTATACTCCAACTGAGAAAGAGATATTGGCAGCTTATGAAGGGGTTCGAGCTGCTTCGGAAGTGGTTGGTACTGAAGCACAGCTCTTCCTGGCRCCCCRACTGCCGGTGCTGGGCTGGAYGTTCAAAGGRAAGGTCCCCTCTACACATCATGCAACCGATGCTACCTGGAGTAAGTGGGTCACACTGATCACACAGCGGGCCCGAGTAGGGAACCCCAGTTGCCCAGGAATTTTGGAAGTGATCATGGACTGGCCAGAAGGCAAAGATTTTGGTATGGCCCCAGAGGAGGAGGTGATGCGTGCTGAAGAGGCCCCACTGTATAATAAACTGCCAGAAAATGAGAAGCGATATGCCCTGTTCACTGATGGGTCCTGTTGTCTTGTGGGAAAGCATCGGAGATGGGAAGCTGCTGTATGGAGTCCTGTACAAGTCGCAGAAACTGCTGAATCAAATCAGTTTGCAGAGGTGAAGGCCATCCAGCTAGCTTTGGATATTGTTCAGCGAGAAAAATGGCCAGTACTTTATCTTTATACTGACTCATGGATGGTGGCAGATGCTCTGTGGGGATGGCTGCAGCAATGGAAGCAGAACAACTGGCAGCGCAGAGGTAAACCCATCTGGGCCGCTGAAGTGTGGCAAGATGTCGCTGCCTGGATAGAGAAGCTGGTTGTAAAAGTACGTCATGTAGATGCTCACATACCCAGGAGTTGGGCCACTGAAGAACATCAGAACAACCAGCAGGTGGATCGAGCTGCCAAGATTGAAGTGGTTCAGGTGGATCTGGACTGGCAGCACAAGGGTGAACTATTTCTAGCTCGGTGGGCCCATGACACTTCAGGCCATCGGGGAAGAGACGCAACATATAGATGGGCTCGTGATYGAAGGGTGGACTTGACCACAGACACTATTGCACAGGTTATCCATGAATGTGAAATGTGCTGCAATCAAACAAGCCAAGCGAGTAAAGCCTCTCTGGTATGGAGGACGATGGCTGAAATATAAATATGGGGAGGCCTGGCAGATTGACTATATCACACTGCCACAGACCCGCCAARGCAAGCGCYATGKGCTCACYAYGGTGGAAGTAACCACCGGGTGGCTGGAAACATATCCTGTGCCCCATGCCACTGCCCGGAACACSATCCTGGGCCTTGAAAAGCAAGTCCTRTGGCGACATGGCACCCCAGARAGAATTGAGTCAGAYAAHGGGACTCATTTCTGAAASACCCTCATAGACACCTGGGCCAGAGAGCGTGGCATTGAGTGGGTATATCACATCCCCTGTCATGCACCAGCCTCCGGGAAAATCGAGCAATACAATGGACTGTTAAAGACCACACTGAGAGCAACGGGTGGTGGGACATTCAAACATTGGGACACACACTTAGCAAAAGCCACCTGGTTAGTCAACACCAGGGCATCTGCCAATCGAGCTGGCCCTGCCCAGTCAACACTTTTATGTACTGTAGAGGGGAATAAAGTCCCTGTAGTGCACATAAAAAATATGCTGGGGAAGACAGTCTGGGTTATTCCTGCCTCAGGCAAAGGCAAACCCACCCGTGGGATGCTTTTGCTCAAGGRCCTGGGTGCACTTGCTGGGTGATGCGGGAGGATGGGGAAGTCCGATGTGTACCTTAAGCGGATGTGATTTCGGGTGAAAATAGCCAATGAATTAAATTGTATGATGTTAATTGCTATATAATGCCATATATCATCACTTCTATGGTTGCTATATGCCATATCAATGGTATTACAGTAAGAATCACCCAGATTAATGAAGAATGAACTTTTAGGAAACTGAGCAACGTGCAGTGATGATAGAACTGGACAAGCGCAACAGTGATGGAACCAGAACTGGCTTCAGCATGCAGCAATCCAACACCACACACCACCTCTCCTGCCCTGAAGGACTGTTCTGACAGGTGCAGCCCAAAATYATGGACTAAATGAACAACAGACGTTTTACAGGGATAGCCCATAGACTAAGGGAATGATATCTGTGTGTATATATCAAAGGACAGGAAAAGTGGTGGCGATTAATTGGAATGTATTGTGAAGTGTGGGACATGGACATGACATAGATGGTATAGAATAAGGGGTGGATACTGTCCTGGTTTCAGCTGGGGTAGAGTTAATTTTCTTCCTAGTAGCTGGTATAGTGCTGTGTTTTGGATTTAGTATGAGAATAATGTTGATAACACACTGATGTTTTAGTTGTTGCTGAGCAGTGCTTATACTAGTCAAGGACTTTTCAGCTTCTCATGCCCTGCCAGCGAGAAGCTGGGAGGGGGCACAGCCAGGACAGCTGACCCGAATGGGCCAAAGGGGTATTCCATACCAAATGATGGTCCTCCTCAGTATATAAACCGGGGGGAGTTGACCGGGGGGTGGTGACTGCTGCTCGGGAACTGGCTGGGCATCAGCCAGTGGGTGGTGAGCGACTGCATTGTGCATCACTTATTTTGTATATCCTTTTATCACGATTATTATTATTTTCCCTTCCTTTTCTGTCCTATTAAACTGTYTTTATYTCAACCCACAAATTTTACCTTTTTTCCCCYGATTCTCTTCCCCCATCCCACTGCAGGGAGGAGGAGTGAGCGAATGGCTGTATGGTGTTTAGCTGCCTGCCGGGTTAAACCACAACAGTAGACGGTCTACACCAAGATGTTCCTGGATCTGCTCAGTTTCCATTCAAGCTTTCAGGATACGGAAACTAGCTACATCATAAAGAAGTAAGCACTACCTGTGTGTTAGCGCTGATACCTCTACACGGGCTGTCCACCCCCATGATATCTGTCCAAACTTGGTGATGTTATGATTTAATGGAGAAGTCTGCCATATACACATGTGCAGGGGAACCTCCTGAGCTCCAGCTCTTCATTTTTTGTCAACTTTCCAAACAACTTGGACACGTTTCTGGGACTCTCTCTTATTGCAGAAAACTGCATTTCCAGCAGGACAACAGCAAATTTCCTGATCATTTTAATGTGTCCTGTCAACAGACTAAGCCTTGGGCCATGTTCTCTTGGCTGTGAGTCATATATGAAGCTCAAATCTACTTTCTTTGGACTATGGACTGTGAAGTCTACATTCCTTGCAAACCTCCCTCCCTACTAAGGATCCTATCCTCCAGGATGAAAACATTTGTTCCTTTTATCCCCCCCCCCAAAAAAAAACCCTAAGGGTGGTTTTGGCTAAATTTGGCTAAGTATTCCTTCCCAAATCAAAAGCTGAACTGCTTCTTTTAGTATGAAGCCATTTTGGCAGGTGGCTACCTACACAGTCCAGATACTTACACGTAACTCATTTTCTGCCTTAGCAAATTAATTCTCTTATATCACCAGATGAACAGAAAATAATAGGTGCTACTGACACCAGTCAATTTTCACACTATGAATTTGGAGATTATGGATTTAACTGTTGCTGGTAAAGGGTAACCAAGTATATGCAATGATCCAGAGAAGCACAGAAAATACCATATAAAAACCCCCTATGTTGTTGGTTGAAGTATTAAAGTCTACAGCATTTTACTTACAGTCATATTTCATATTTCCTCCTATGGGCCCCACCTCACTTTGAACTGGCTGCACACAAAACCAGCGTTATGCACTGAATGTAGCACTTGTTCATGCCTCATTTGCTAGAGAAGCTACCGTGGTATGTGCAAGCGAACGAGATGAATTTGCAAAGAAAATAAGGGAAAGTTTTACTGTGTTTAAAGCACTTAATCACCCATTCCAAAATAGCACTGTTCCTCTGACATCTAAAGGCTGCTTGCATGATATGACACAGTCACTGAGAGCAAAGTCAACTATCAGCTCCACTTTCAGTGACAAACTACATCTGGGGAGTGATTTTTTGCAGAAAGTTATGCAGGCATCACCATTTAGAAAGCCTTATTCTGAAAGATGAAGGTTCTCGGTTTAGCATCCATTCAGAAACGGAATGATATTCAGGGAAAGCTTCTGCTTTTAACTTTTGATAAAACAGCTTCATGAGAGTTAGGTCTGAATTTAGCTTTTGGGAATTTGAAGTGGTATGTTACCAATCCARTGCGCACGGGTTGACAGAAAAGCAAGGCAACAAGTACCAAATTCCTATCAACTATTCAAATCACTATCAACTGGCAGAAGAAATCAAAGTGACAACAACAAACAGCAATGTTGCTGAATTCATTCATAAGGTTATGTCAGTCCACCAGGAAATCATCTCAAGTGAAGCAGCATGCATGGTATTTTCCTTTAGTCTTTAGATTTTCACGTCCAGATCTGACCTCAGTTTGTCACCAGCAAATGAGCACTTTCTAATAATAGCTAAACCCTTCAACCTAGTAGAAAGTTAATATTATTACATAACCGTAGCAGTCATTATCTCTTTAAGAAGACCAATGCAGTCTGTAAACAAAAACATCTAAACCCAAAACTTTAGTAGTAAATCCAATCTTACATTTATTTACATTTGATCATTTCTGACTCTGAAAGTTCAAGACTTCCACTGCAAGAAATTGAAGACTTTTATTAGCTCCTAAAAATAAAAATCTGTTTTAGGTGCAATAATTTCAGAAAAAGAATTTGAATGGAAAAATTAAGCAGCTACACTGGACAATCATGCAAGGTTTGCAGAGGAAACTTGAGGCAGCACATCCAATGTTTTCAGAGCACTTTTGGCAGCTTGTAAAAGTGAGCTGAATATACTGTATCAGTTCTTATACTCTTCAGTTTATACATTTATAGTATGAAGGCATTACAAAACAATAACTGAGGAAATAAAAAAGCATTCAGCTCTACAAAAAAATGCTATATGACACAAAGGAAAACAGATTTTTAATTGAAAACCACAGGAGATCTTATGATATCATGCCTGCAAATTAGGAAAATAATGCCAACTTGGCCTTCAACAGGCATCAGTTTGGAGGATGATGGGGCTCAAAYTTAAGAATTTCATAGAATTTAAAGTGCAATTTCCTGATCTGCTTAGATTGATCCAAAAAAATCACCCTGATGCCAAGTAGGGGAATCCTCACTTTTCTTACTACCTGTATTCTTATAGCTCCACTGAGAAACAGGCCAGCCAATTCAGCTGAAAGATAACTTCAAAGATTAAACAATTCGTTTTCAGCCAGATCAGCAGGATAGTCTGAATTGGCCTCAGGTGAGCACTTCATCATCCCCTTCTCTGTAGTGACAGCCATGTGGCTCTCCAACTGCAACCTGTTCCTCTCAGATCCAGCCAGCAATACTGTCAAGACTTCTGGTTCGTTATCCACCTTTTTACAGCATCCCTCCCCAGATCAACCATGTCTTCTTTTACAGTGGCAGCCGTTTCTACAGCTGGAAAAAGACGAAGCTGACCCACTCAGCTGTGAAGAGCACCAATACCGCACTTGCCGCCGAGGGCAGTAACGCCACCTCATGAAGAATTTAGCACAGTGAGTAGGTAGCAAACAAAGACATAATATCCGCATAMTCTACACAGCAGAAGTAACGGCAGCAGCAGTGGTAAAGGTAAGCGGGCAGCAGCACGTGCTGAAATGGAGCACGCACCCTCAGAGCCCTGCAGGGCTTGCCACTTGGCTGCTCACCCTTCACCCCGGCCTCGCTGCCGCTGCTGCTCGYGCTCGAGTGCCACCTTCCTGCTTTCCAGTGCAGCCACATCCCAAACCCCAGAAAATTATACCCTGAATAAAAATGTAAGGCATGCCAGAACTTTCCTGTGGGCTGCTGTTTAGAAAAATTCAAAGAGATGACAACACACCCTGCAGATTTAGAAAAGTCCTCAGAGCTTCACCCACCTGTCAAATAATTCTTTAGTCAGAAATACAGTAGTCCAAATAAAATGTATTTGATGGATACCTGGAGACTGTTCTGGATTACACCCCTTCCTTCCCACAAGAAAAATACTCTAAAGACTCTAGGTAGATTTTAGAAGATAYTGGTTTCATTCAGTCTCAAATCATGCTTGTGCTCTTACAGACACTCGCCACCTCTACTTAATAGTCACCCAGAGACTGATCTGGCTGTGGCAATGCCCCCAGTTTCAAGAAAGTATCTAAAACAAAACAAGAGGCTGGTTCCACCAGACAAGTTCTGCATAAAACATCAACTGATTTTTATTTTCTTTATGTCTGTTGCCTTTGCACAGYTGAACTACATCTTCATGGCATCCATTAGAGAAAATATTTCTTTAGACAGAAAACAGTAAGCAACATGAATGGTRCTGGATCATTTTGAGGAAAGAGCACATTATATCCACAATTGCATATGATCTTACGGTACAAACGGTATGTATTTATTTACTAGCTCATAGCCATAGCTYCCCTCTTTTATGACAGCTCAGGTATTTGCAAATAATTGCGTATTRAAAGCCTCCGGCTGTGAAATAAAGGGTGTATGTGGCCCCTGTCTTACTAAGCTTCACCAGACTTGCTGACGATAGAGTCCTGGGACTGCTGGAATAAATGAAAGTTTGTASTTGTTCTGAGCACTGCTGAAGATGTGTGTGGTACAGTGTTTGCGTTTAATGTCCGTTTTTAAACAATTAACTAGTAAGGAAAGCAGAACAAAACTTTGCTCTGGAAACTAGCATAGGTCTGACTTCAACAGTTAAAGCCTTATTAGAGGGCAGGTGTTATTCCAAAAGCTGTCATGTTTTATTGCAACACTAACAGCTGCAATCAAATACCCAAGTGTTCTCAGATGCTTCTTTTTACCTTAGGATTGAATCCACTGCCAGGCAGGACCTGCTCTCACTTTAGTGTGCTACACTCCCTTCCCTGCCACACAGAAAGTTGCAGATACACCCCCACCCCCAGTGTTAAAAACCACTTCACRTTTGATGCTTCTTGTCACATTTAAGACAGGAGCTGCGGATGTTACCATAAATTCAGATYGCATTAGAAATGCGTCACAGGAGAGTGGCCTGCTAATACTACAGATCCTTCACCCCTTCATGCAAAGTCTGTTGTGCCTCATCATTCGTCAGACGAATAAAAAACAGATGGATATTGTGATTTAGCTCATCTTTTGCAAAATGTAAGCAACTCCCCACAAGACTCCGCTGGGATGAAACAGAACAGACGTCAACCTGCAGAGCACCTACAGCCTCGTGGGGAGGAGACTGGAGACTCCTGCACCAGAACAGATGCTTGTTCCAACTGACTCATTTTTAACTCAAAGTGTTAGGCTGATGGCAAAGCACTACATTCATTTACTCTTCCTCCAAAGTGCTGAAACTGTGACATTCAAGATGAACTGCTTGAAATGCAAGAATCTGACTTCAGTTCAAACACAGTAAACAGGAAAAAAATAGCGCTGAAAAGCTTTCCTCGAACCTCTGACGGCTACTATAGCTACACTGCAGAAAGCCTGCCAGTAAACCTCTTTTAGAATAAGCGTTCTCTGTTCAACTTTGCCCAAAGGTGAAAGTTTCTTTCTAAAGCACAGTTCAAATTTATTCACTGTCACAAAGTACACCAAGAACCTGATTCAGCAAGAAACACACAGAATTTGTATAACAAAAAAAAGACATCGGAGTTGAATCGAACCCTGACGTTTTAGAGAGTCTCCTGTGTTACCTGCATATATCAAAGTCTCTGAATAATTAGACTTGTAAGTTTTGCCAAACCTTCTGGTATATTTTTCCCCACGATCCAGTTATATTGCACYCGGAAGTAAGTTTTTTAAATGAGGGTCAATGAATGCCTTGGTCAACTATTATTAGATACGTTTTTTTTTTAAAGTACTGTGGCAATCCCACTGTTAACTGAGGCACAGGAAGACCAAAATCAGAACAGCTGTTAGTGCCTCTGCATGTCCTAAAAGCATTCTACTACATGCAGCAGGCAGATTATGTCAGAAAGAAGCTGGAAAAGATACTACATCAAATGATAGCRTACAGCAAAACGGGCTCCACGTACTCGTTTTACAGGCTTGTTTTAGATAGTGGATCTTTTGTCACTGTACTTGCGAAATGAAGGCAATTCCCACTCAAATAGGCTGGAACTCCTTGCAGTCTCAAGTGGGAGCAAAGGATCTAAAAACTGATGCTTGTCTTTTGGTATATTCTTGCTGTTTTGAGATACTCTACACTCCAACATGATGCTTCCACGGCATTTCTGAAAAAGCTGAAAAAAAATCTGTATAGGTTTCAGTGCAAGACAAGCTACAAAACTGGAAAATATATGCTTTGGCTTATCCAAATGATGAGCAGGGACTGTCAGAAGATACTTGTTCCAAGACATGTCACTGAAAAATTCACCCAGAAAAATGATGTKGAACTGAGATTTCATAATAAGTATTGAGCCATTTAAAAGCTTACAGCTGCCGAATCTGTTAACAAACAGCATTAGGTGTTTGGATATTATTAAGAGTAGTTGCACTACAGGGAAAACAGAAATTTTAAACAGTTGTAGCACTTTAAACATAAAACCTAACAAAGTTGCAGTATTACTGAATAGGTCTGCCCAACGGAGATCACTTCCAGAGAGCACACCAGCTATGAATATCATAGATAACAGATCTAAATACCTCAAAGGAAAGCAAGACTTTATTTGTAACAGCACTTGTCTGCAACGTGTCGTTGGTCATACTCAAGGGTACAAAACAAATTTCCAATGTGTGTATTCTAGCTAAGTTTTATGCTCTACAGTAGCAGAACAGATGCCAGCCATACACTCAGTTGAATCAAGAGATGGAGAGATCACTCATATACATCTATAATGAATATGTACTTGTTTTCATAAAGGCAGACTGGTTCCTGCTGCCTGCTTGCTGCCAAATCCTAAAAATATTACGTGTTCTAATGTCGAAAGTACAGAAAAGGAAAAATACTAATTAGACTTACAAGATACCTAAAAAAGGTTAACCCTGAGCAGTAATTTCTTCAGCAAATGAACATCAGACAACCCATTAGTTTTTTTCTGGTTAAACTTTAAGGGAAATGACTTCATCCAGTGATGTATTTTTAGGGCAGGCACTTTACACCATGSTTCTCATTTCCTAACTGGTTAGTAACAGGTAGGGATTCAGCTTTAAATGTGGGGGGGGGAAGAAAAAACAAAAGAAAAATAAAAGGGAGTTCAGCTACATGAAACAACAGCGGATTTCACAGTCTCGCTGACTTTGCTCTTTGGAGCTTTGACAGGGCCTTCATGCAAACATGTGTTGGGCCGCTTCCAGGCTACCCTTTTGCTGTGAAGCTCACAATATGGGCAAGGCATGCCAGGCACCAAGCACAGCTTTCACCACACAATAATCAGTTTTGAACAGTTGATTCGTATCATCTTGTCAGTTTGTCCTACCCGTACTCTAAAAGTGATGGAAAACAGGATGAGAGGCCAGGAAACCGAAGCGTGAGGATGCTAAGAGAAATGGGACCTGGGGGCCCGGAGGACAAAGGCTGTACGGAAACACCAGGAGTGGAGGAGCGAGCAAGACACGGTGCCCACACACAGTCAGAGCCACCGCTGGGGCCTTCTGGACTTACAAACCGAACCACCTCGGCGTATATTACTACACTGGGCTAAATCCAGACATTTTTGTACTAAAGTTTTGCTGTCAGCAGTCAAAACCTGGCATAAGGYTACCCGCTAGACTGCGGCAGGCGTGAGGGGCAGCGACAGCCGTATTTCAGCAGCCCTTCGGATCTGCCTCTCAGCTCCTCCACCCCAGATGCAAATCTTTCACTGCTGAGTTGAGAACAGTGAAAGCTACTTCTCCTCCACCACTGCCCCAAAGAACAAAAAATTTGCATTTCCGACTGCACTCCACATACAGGCTACCACAAGGCCTATTTTTACGAAATTCAGATCTAGCTGTGACTTTCCCCACGACACAGAAAGAGGGAGGCTGTGCTCCCCTGCGAGCAGGCAGTGCTGGTGAAGGGCGGTTCTAGGTCAGCAGCACCCCATCGGGGACAAGGACGTTAAGCCATTCRCTACACAAAACGTTCAGGTTCAAACTTTTCGAATATACCTATGAAAAGGCAGAAAATTTAAAGTGAAGGGTTTTTTTAAAACGATTATTTTTCAACTAGAGGAAGGCCTAAATCCCACAGTCTTTTGGTGATCAAGAGAGAAGTTTTAAAACAGAACAAGTTTCCCTTTTCCTAAGGGAAAGACCTATACTTCARAACCATCAGGCTTCACCTTGTCACCCTGGGGTTGGATGACATCTAATGAACTGCAGTAGACTCACAGCAGCCTCCAGCCTAGGTCTCTTTGCACACACTCATAAAGAGGCACTGGCAACTGTTTTGGGGAAGGCATTACACTTACACACTTCACTAAGAACGAACAATTTTTTTTTTTTGTTGTTTTTTTTGGTTTAGCACACAACAGACTTGGAAGGATAAGAAATTCAATCAAGAAAGAGGTCATACGGCCAAGCAAACTAACCTTTAGAGAAAGAGCAAAGCAAACATCCACCTGTCATTTTCATGACAGGACGGAGTGACTGCTTAATATATTGCAGAAGATGCTTTTGTAAGCAGCAAATAGCTTTTTATTTGGCTGCACTAGATTTTCAGCTTTCCTTGGTTTTGGATGGCTGCTTTTCCTCTAGTCTTGAGCATATGGACTACTGTTCTCATCTCAACCTGTTAAGCATATGCGTTCAGTCAGATGATAGACATCAGTAATGTATTAACCAGCTCTAAAGCCATCCATGAATTATCTTGCCTTGCTGCAACTTGAGGCACTCTCGCATTCAAATTCGCAACCAAACGAACAACTGTTAGGTAATGCCTCCCCTCTTTASTTGTACTAAGCCAGAATTAAGCACACTACCGCACTGCATGAAATTCAGATGTCACGTTTATTGAGTGGCTAGTCTTCTTAGCGCCGAACAGGCTAACCAGCRTTGCTCGTTCACTCTCTTCTCCAGATCATCTTTAACAAACTTCGAAACACACAACAGCGCATTAAACACAAAACAAGTTTTCGCCGACTCAGATTCCTTGCCAGAGGTTCTCTGCTCCTGGCAACACTTCCCCAGTCCTGCTTTGGACCATCTGCCTGGGAGGTTTCTTTGCTTCTTTTACTTTAGTTACTCAGAACTAACTTTTTCAGCGTTTATAGTAGTCCAGATAAAGGCAGTCCTTTGAGTCCCCGCCAGCTTGCTCGGCCTCCATCGAGGGATCTTTAGAAAGACCCTACCTCAGCTCTGGTATGTAGGGTCTCTGAGAGATGATAGCAGCTGGTCCCCACCAGTAAAGCCATGAASGACTACTGAAACTGCTTCCTGCGGTGCATTTAATCTGTCACTTGTTTGTTCCCTCTTTACACCAAGGTTCTCTCTTCTCTTGAATTACACTAGTATTTCTGTAGAGTGGCTAGTTTCCCTGCTGGTAGACAAGCACTGTCTAAAATCAGTTATATATTAGCCTGAACTTTATACCGCGAGTTGTGAAATGAGAAGGCTTATAAACATGTGCATTGAGCAGATATAATCTCATTAGACACGATTACTCGGTCCCTGGCTTTGCAGGAACACACATTTGAAGGTGGACTCAGACCAAAAGAATATGAACTGATCCAGAGAATGATGTATTTGACCTGAAAACAGGCTACTAGAGCAACAGATACAGCTTGATGGCTTTTCTCTTGACGGCTTACTGAGACAACAAAATGTTACATGCACTATTGGGAATTAATTTGTTTCATCATTCAAAAATGTTCACTAGAAACTGGAACAGCAGGGCCTACTTAGCAAGCACTCCCACTTAYTAGATGAGATCTTGCTGATATATGGAAAACCGTTCAGTTTGCCTTAATTTTGCCACCCTTGCCAGGTTGTTATACCACTAAGTACTCCAGCTTAAGTCTCAGTCAGGGTACTGCTAGCTGTCTTATGCCACAGGAAAATCAATCTCACTTGAATATAGTCTCATATTAAAGGCTGACACCCTTGCTGCACTATAAGGAGAAATTTTAGGGCTAGTAGAAATTTTAGGACAATAATATAAAATATTCTCACCCTTCTTCCCTCAAACATATTCTGGCTATTATCTTTTGTATATGGGCCAGGATCTGTAACTTCTGCTTTCAGCTCTTCATCCATCGCACACTTTGGTAACAAGGAAGACAAGGTTCACAGTAGCAAACTAAAAGCTGCAGGGAAGATACTGGTGCTTATCTGGACATCCGCAGCTAGTGGTTCATTTAGCAGGGTAAACGTCTGGATCTTACTACCACTTAAATTTTGCCCATACCTTAATCAATTATATGGGCTTCATTCAGATAAACTGAGGTAGTCCAAGTGAAGATTAAGCCAGTCCCTCTGTAAAAGGGTGACAATCTTTAAAAATGTGTTTCAGACTGAGAATGCTAATATTTCTAAAATTAAATAATATAAATGTTAATTAATACCACCACTCTTAGCCACCGGACAGTATTAGCCACTTCCAGTTAGAGACTGCTGTGCTGGAAGGGTTGCAATCAGCAGTGCGAAGTCCAACAGTGGCCGGTCACCAGCAGCATCCCTTGGGGATCAAYACCAAGGCCAACACTGTTTAATGGCTTTACTAACGACAAGAGGAAAAAAGAACCTCAGCAAGCTTAGTGTCCTCTGCAAACACGGGACGGGGGTGGCCATGGTGGAGGGCAGAGCTGCGGTTAGAGAGAGAGCTGGCGAAACGGGCTGACAGGGACCTCGTGAAGTTAACAACAGCAAGCGCAAACCCAGCGCCTGGGATGCAATAGAGCCGTGCAGCGGGAAAGGCTGGGGTTGAACAGAAAACAGCTTTGYGGAAAAGGATGTTTGGGCACTGGTGGGGAAAAAGCTGGTGATGAGCCAGCAGCGTGCCCTTGGAGCTGAGGTTGCATCCTGGGCTGCAGCGGCAAGGCTGGAGCCAGCAGGGCGAGGGAGCGCTTATCCCCCCCCACCCATGAGAACGCACCTCCTTCGGCTTTTTGTCACCCGTTTCAAGGCCAGCAAAGCCCATTCGAGGTGGTGAGGGGCCTGGAGCACGTAACCCACAGCTCAGGGGGATRCTGCTGCTGTTTTCAGCTTCCTAAAGGCAGGGTACAGAGGAGATGGAACCAGCCTCTTCCTGAGGTGTGACAGTGAGAGGCATCGTACATCTGTTGCTACATGGGAAATTCTGATTAGAAAAGATGAAAAAAATTTCACGCTGAAGGCAGTCGACCACTGSACCAGGTGCCCAGCAAGGACGTCAAATCCCCACCCCGGATACAAAATTTAGCTGRGCAGGGCCCTCAGTGACCAAATCTAGCTGGCCCTGCTTTGAGCTGTAGGGCAGGCGGCGTTACTCTGYGACCCTATTTAGGTTATGGCGTCTGAACCAGCAGCAGCCGAAGCTTATTCCAGACGCGAGTCTTGACTTACACAGCTGTCTTCTAGCAAGTAAGGTCCTTCAAAATTCAAACTCGGGCTGCTGTGCAAGCAGCAAGAACTAGCACGATGGATCGATACTTGGACGTTCAGAGAAGGAGTCTAGAGTACTATGGAAAAACCTGATGCGACAATATTTTTCTACAAAACAACAGTAGATCAGAACCTTTTCCTAATGTCCGATCTGAACCTCCCCTGATGTGGCTTCGTTCCATTTCCTCGTGTCCTGTCTCAGGTCACCAGAGAGAGGAGATCAGCACCTCCCCTCCGCTGCCCCCCTTGAGAAGTTGTAGACTGTGATGAGGTCCCCCCTCTGCCTTCTCTTCTCCAAGCTGAACAAGCCAAGTGACCTCAGCCGCTCCTTGTAAGTCTTGCCCTCGAGACCTTTCACGGTCTTCGTCGCCCTCCTCTGGGCACACTCTAATAGTTGGATGTCMTTCTTATATTGAGGCACCCAAAACTGCACACAGTGCTTGAGGGCGGGTGGCACCAGTGCAGTGCAGGGCAGAACAATAACAATTCCTTCTTATTGCTGGACAATGGAGATTATCTGTTGGTTTTGCTGCTAACTATTGAACCACAATTACATTTTGGCATTTAAAACAACATTCAAGTTCACTCTAGAAAATACCCACTCTTTTCACTCCCCAAAATACAAGCAAGTGGAAAAATGAAATTCAGAGGTGCTCTGCAGGGATGGCAATGGCAATAACCACAAATTTAAGTATCATTTTTGCAAAAGCCAGGGAGACAACAGTAACAGATGCTGAAATGCATCTTATTACAAAAAACTCACTGGACAACTAGCAGCACTATATCCCAGCTACTGAAGAATCCGGCTCCTCATATTCCAAGTAATACCATATTTATAATTTGAATTTCCTTGTTGGAAATAGATGGATTAATTTTGACTGTGCAGGTAAGAGGAGTTATTCCACAGATATTATTTTATCACCTCCGCTACAGACTTTGAGTACTTTATACATGGAACATGGGAATGCCCCTGCTTTGAAAGGATCGGTAACTGTAATAGAATAGCTTATTGCATAGCAGTGGTACAGTGAAAGCTTCTAACTGTACCATCAGTTAACCGACATCATAAAAAGCCATTTTTTAAAACCAGTGCTGAATTTAGCTAATCAGATTTTCAAGTCATTTTAGCTAATTAGATTTTTTTAAGTCACAGCTGCTTTTCATGCAATAATCAAAATCAACACTTTACGCAAATTTGATAATATACAATTAACAYACGCACACAGATGCTTTCAGACCATTATCGTATACTCTCACCACTTCCCCACTACATAAAGTGGGAAAAGGAGGTGAGATAGCACTGGAAGTGCTGTCATTCATTAATTTATGATTAACTACGAGAGAGTGCTTGGATCCACGCCGACAGCTGAAGTGCCTGAGAACCATAAAGACAGCAGGGGCTTCCTGCAGAGAAAGCCCGTTCCACCTGTCTGAGGAACCTAATGCTTTCTGACGGGAGGCCCCACCAAAAACTCTCACAAAAGGAAAGTGGCGTTAACAGACACTCATCTCTCCACACTCTTTCATGGGGGAAAGGCTGCTTGCTGCAGCGATTAACTCTTCCACTCCAGAGGGAAACCGATCTGGCAGTTCTGCTTAAGAGCAAACCAGATGTGACATGAAAGTAGATTTCTGGTGCTGTACTCCTTGCAACAAAGAGAGAGCAAAGCAAGTAAGAAAAAGCCCGGACACGAAATACATATCGACTCTTTCAGCCGCTCAGGGAACGTCAGGCACAGCCCGGTACCAAAGTAAGATGCTTTGACTAAACCCGCACAATTACCGCAGAACGGGACACGCGTGTGCTTCTGCACCAAGCAGACACGGCACTGTTTCTCCTTCTTACTTCCAGAAGGAAGGAAAAGCAGCCGGGGCGGGTGCGGCGGGGATGTGAAAAACGGCAAACCCACCGACAACCGGGGCTGCGCCAGCCGCGGCGGCGGAGCCCGCGGGGCGGCCCGGGGAGGGCAGCAGCGGCACGGCGAAGGGCAGCGCAGCCCCCCCGGCAGCCGGGAGGGTTCCCAGCTCCACGGGAAGGTCACAGCGCGCCCTGCGGGCGAGGGTCGAGGGCTGCTTTGGCGGCCAAAGCGGGACCCCGGCTCCGCGCTTACTCAGCAGCACGGCCTAAGGAGCTGGAGGTTTCAGGGAGGYTGCAGGTGAGCGCGAACCGCCGCTGCCCCGAAGGCGGTGCCGGTGAAAATCTCTCCTCGGCTCGCCTAGACCCACCGACCGTTCCTCCCCGCCGCCTCACCACCGGGCTCCGGCGACTTCGAGCGACGCCAGCTCGCCGCGGGAGACCCCCGTGCCGGGGCCGCCKGCTGGCTGGCTGGCTGGCTGGCTGCAGCGGCTCTCGGACCGGGCCAGCAGGCCCCGTCCCCCCGCCGCACAGCTCGGGGCAGGCCGGGGCTGCGGGTGAACGGCGCCGCGGGCAGGGGCTGTCCCTGCCGCCGCAGCGGGCCCGGCGGTGGGCAGCTCCCCGCGCCCCTCACCTGCTGCTGGATCTTCCCGTCCTCGGTGACCACCCAGTGGGTGGTGGCAGCGGCGGGCCGCGTCCCCGAGGCCAGCAGCGAGCACAGGCCCAGGGCCCAGCCGGAGAAGACCCACGCTCGACCCAGCCCGCCCCGCCCGGACGCTCCTGCCRCCGCCATCTTCCCCAATCCCCGCCTGCCCGCACCACCCGGAACCGGAACCGCCCTCGCCGCCATTTTGGGAGGGGGAGGGCCGAAGCGGTGCCGCCTCTCCGGAGGGACCGGGGTTGGGGACAGCCCCGGGTCGCTACCTCCGTCGGCGCCGGGAGCCTCCCGGCCGGAGCTCCGCGCCCGCCCTGCCCTGCGGCAGCGGCCGGGGGAACYCCCAGGCGAAGGAGGCGGCGGCACCGCCCGCGCCGGGAGCCGAGGCACGGGAGGGGGCTCCGTGTGGCAGCCCCGCGTGTCGGCCGCTCCGCGCACATCTGACCCCCCGGGGCCGCCGAGGCCGGTTAACTGAGGCGTTTTGCACTTCAGGCAGCCACCGGTAACGGCAGGGCTGCTGTCCCGAGCTCAAGGCTGACTTTAAATGCTAACAAGCAGCGGGTGGTGCTGGGCTGAGCGCTTTCATTTAAAAAAATTAATTTCTGYCTTTTGCCACGACAGCTCGAGGAAACGGCCTTCTGCCCACCTCAAACCAAACGGTACCTGCGGCTGTCCACAGTTAATGCCCGTTCACTGAAGAGGCGGTTTGAAGGTAGCGCTCCATTTTCCTTCTAATGCTTTTCAGTTACACAGAAAAATACAAACTTTTCCTATTCCAGTTAACTGTAAATGCCAACCCAGCAGCGGCAGCCTGTTCCCCRGTCCTGAGTGGGATCTAAAAGCTGCCAAATTCAAACTTTGGTCTGTTTGACCTTTCAAAGTTAGCAAGCAACTGCAAACAGTTCTGCTTCTTGGGGACACCAGACTTCCCAGAGCCTGTTAAACAAAGTAAAATTTGCCTGTAACTCAAACCCATTAAGTAAGAAACAAAAAAAAAAGTTTACAAATGGTGTCCTACTGGTTAAATTAACGCAAGGGATTCAGTTTCTCTCAGGATAGAGAACATATTCCCACAAGTATGATAGTTCCTTACTGCTGCCAAAGTTTTCGCATCAGGCATATTGCGGATTTCACCAAAGAAACCAGGCTGCTACTCCAAGCCACTCTTGTTCTATCATAAGATAGTAACAAATTTTATTGCACTGTCAACACCTAGGAGGTTGAATAAGACAATGAATGACATGATTTTTCACATGGTAATTCCCAAATAAGATGTATGACATGCAGCTTTTGCTGGATATTTAAATTCTTATCCAAAATTTTGCATTTAAAAGTTGAATTACTTAAAAGTTGAAACAGCTAATGCAGTCTTGCTAAGATCTATTCCTTAGTGGCAAACAGGTCAATACATCTATAGCAATCTAAGGAGTAAGTCACTAAAACAAAAAGGTACCACAGTACCCTTTTACTAAGCCAACACAAAATGTTGCAGAGTAACTGTGAAACAATGAGCCAAACAAAATTACAAAATGAATTTATTCCAAAAGCGTAAGGGAACATTTACAATTCAACAAGATGGTAAACAGGTGTCTTCACAAGAACTCACTGCATTAAGATTAAATATGGAACTGGGGGGGGGAATCTAACTACTTCTGAGGCCACAAGAACTTTGCATATCGCCTCTGAAAAACAGGAGTCCCGTAAAAAAACCTCACTCAAAATTCAGTGAGAAAATAAGCTGCTAGTATCTAGTTATTAGTCTAAATACAAGCTATGTTTAGGCTTTGAGTTTACAGTTTTTAAATTCCTTCGAACACAAATTATAGCCACAAGTGCAACATGTCTATTTTTTTTTCCCCAACGGAAGGTTATTACCCATCTAGCGGCTATTTTCAGAGTGACGTTTTGGTCTCACGAATTTGTCCTTGAAAGCTCTTTGCCAAGTTTGTTGGTTTTAGTGACAAATCTGACTTTAGCAGCTGGCATCAATTAGAAATACAAAGTCAGCTCACATGTCCTGGAATGTCCAAAGTTTGCTGCCTACTGTTCCAGAGCTAACCAAAAATAGACTTCTAATTTAGCGTCGATAATGTCTCTAACTTTGACATAGTTTCGGTATTCTGGCCTTCTCATGGTAGTGATAAATATTAAACAGTGTTGATGAAGACACCTGAGTCAGATTCACAAGCAAATACAAATGGAACTAGGTGGGGAAACATCACTTTCAGGCATGTGTCTGTGTCTGTGGATATCAAATGGCTGGACAAAAAAAGGAAGATAAGAAATAATCTTCATTCTTCTAAAGCCTAAGCTATTTTACATCAACACGCCCTGGAACACTTATTAAAATTCTTTTCCTCTGTCCCAACTTCTTTTTACTATCTGCTAATTCCTTTACAATGTTGAATGACCTGAGAAGTAAAAATTTTGAGTGGTGAGAATAAAAAAAAAAAAAAAAAAGCATTGTGCTCTTACATTGTATTTTCTGGGTGTACACCAGTAAATAAGAATCCCGAGTTGCTATGGAAAAAAATAGCATGGAATTGTTAACTTTTCCACCTGAATTGAACTACATAGCTGGAATTTTTCAATGCTACCCAAAATACAATTTTATTTATATATTTTTAAATGCAACTGTATTGGTAAAAAAACCCCCAAAACCAAAAAACCACAACAAAACCCCAAAACAACAAAATCCAAAACCCCCACAACCCTCAAGTGCCAACTAATCCAGAAATCTGCAAAACATAGAGAAGAGCCAGGTACTGCTACGGTCCAGCTCTAGCCTATGAAGCTTAATCACTGCATCAGTCTTTGCCCATTCCTGGAATAATTCTAGTCATTTATTGTTTTGTTTTTCCTGTTCATTTACTGAAATTTCACAGCATAACTATATGCACATATTCATACTAAACATTAAAAATTCATTTGCAAAACATCACTTTTGCATTACAATGCACGGAGAAGAGTAAGATGTGCAAATCAAAAAACACCACGTTCTCCACATCTCTAAGTAAAAGGACTGCTTCATGCTACAAGCAAAATAAATTTCCATCCATGTTGCAAACTTTAAAAAACAGCATGTATTCTCATTCAATTCCATTTAAAAAAGTAAATCAAAGCAAATTTAACAATGGTACTCTTCTCCACATATTGCAAAATATGGTTACAGATGAGGAAAGGATTACTTCAGCTGCTAAGCTTATCTGACATGTATCTCTGTTGTCATGCCTTTCCTGTCCATTACTTATTACATAAACTCAATTATATAGTTTCAGTTATGCAGTAGCTGATTTTTAGGTTAATATACAAACTGTCAAGATGTAGCTTTTGATAAAACATCTATGCTCTTTTCCAATTTTGAATAAATCCTGAAGACACTTCAAAAATAAGAACCCAAAACTGCTGACTGTAAGCATCCAAAAATACAGTTGTAGTTTCACTATGGACAAGTTGTAGTCCGTTAGAAAAGTAGATCATACATACAAAGGTATAAAGAACATTTAAGTCAGTCTCAGTGGAAGGCAGTCCTTGAAGGAAACAATACTCCAAGCACACTTGCTGAGTAGCACTTTCACTTTAGCCCTTCAGGGGCATGGAAGGTTCAGGGGTCTACTCAGTAGATTCTTCCTCGGCTACGATTGCCACGTCCTCCCCAGCCTCTTCCTCGTCCACCCCGGAAACCACCTCTTTGCTCTGAAATAAAAGTCAAAACTTTTCATACAGGTTTTACGCTATTTACAGATTAAAATTAAATAGCAATAACTGGAGGTATTGAAGGTTGACTTAAGTTTCTGAGGCTAGTCCTGCTTATATACCGTGAGATCTCCAAGTTATGCTTTGATGGACAACAGACCCCACTAATTGTAAAAGGGGGTCAGGAGAACTGGCCTCTCTAAACTCAATGTAGCCTTTCTGCATACTAATACTATGATACATAACTGTCCCATTATTTTAGAACTGTATTTGGGCCAATCCATTATGACAGAATTGAAAACTGGTCTGTAAAGAACTTCATTAGGCTACCTAGCTCATCCTGCTGTCCAGTAACACCATGTCAATCCTGAGGTGTTTGTCTGACTTGTTCCTAGTGATTTTACAAAATGATGGAAAACCACAACTTTGTGAGTCTATCTGTCCTTTTCTATCCTTAACATTAAGTTATCACCAGCATACTTATGTTTTTTTGCTGGGCTGGTATCTTAACTATATCCAATTAAAAATCAGACACAGACAGATACCACACAAACTATTTGTATACTGTAGAAAATTTTTCCTTTCCCTTTCTTAAGAACAAATATGATCACTGCAAAAAAAMCCCACAAAATATTTTGTTAAAGTTTCTTTGGATTTGTTTGAAAATGTATCAAACTTTCATTGCCCTTCCATGCCTTCTCTTCACGTACAGTCTTAATATAGAGGTCATATTAATCTACAAAGAGAACTGTGTGCTTATTAAAGAGTACAGAAATCAAAAGCTGACCAGAGGCCTAAGCATCTCACGAACAAGAAACAGTAGCAAGCAATAAAACCCTTTTGGCTGAAAACRTCCTAATTTTTAGAACCGTAGGACTACAAGCTTATCTTAAGAGACACAGGTGCACCACCTGAAGTCTGCAGTAAGAAATTTGCAGATTTTATCTTTTCTCTTTGTTTTATATATAAGACAGTGCTTTGTATCAGTTTTTCAACCTATGGGCATAGGTGATAATTTGTCATAGCAGGCTGTTTACTTGACAGAGGCAGGACCAATGGGCCTACAGGGAAGACTACAAGAACGGGTTGCTGCCGTTGTTGGGCCTATTCATCCAGTTTGCAACTTGCTCTCACGTTTTGCCCAGAAATATGACTTGCAGAGAGACAGAATCACTCTGATTGGGAGCATGAGGACGTAACTGGGTGTATGCACAGTGAACCTGGCAATTCCCAGAAGTTCTGGATCAGGTCTGCAACGTCAGCAGTGGCTGTAATAGGAATTCAGCACAGGTCCAGTCGTATGACAGGAGGTGGCCCAGCTCTGCCRCTTGCAGAAACTGGTCTGTCCAATGGGAAATTTGGGGTGCGAGTGCTGTGTGTCATAATAGAGAACACAATAGTTCAATTACTAACTATGTATTAAAACACTACTAAAGCTAACTTGCAAATGACACATAGTTTACAGGCTGGTAACACTCAAATACTTAACAGATGAACAGCTAGAAAGAGATCATTACACACAAAAACTGATGACAGTACAATTTGACCTTCCTAGAATGTGACAGTAAGTTGGCTTCATTTGTTTGTTCCCCCCGCGCCACGGCACAACTGTCACTAGACAAAGTTTTTCCAAGCTGCCTAACTTACCGTAAGAAAAGCTACCCAGGTTACTGCTGTATTTTCCACTGGGAGGATTATATATTTGCCTGGCATCCCTTTTTGGTCCTGCCGAAGCTTTCTTTGGGGGTGAACTTGAGGTTGTATCTTCACTTGCTCTTTTTTGACTGACAGAAGAAAACAAAACCAGAACATTACACCCCTGTGGTGACAAGTACAGGAATAGCAATTCAGCCTYAGAAGATTAACCACTGGAAGCYAGCAGCAGCTAATGAAGATGCCCTGAATAATACTTCAAAAGAGGAAGTCAGCTAGTCTCCAGTCGATTCGGTTTATTGTATCCCTAAAGAAAGAYCAAGRTTATCACCCCACAACCTCAATTTCTTCCAGGATGGGTGTTATTTTTGACTGTGAAACTCTTAACTCATGTGCTGTGTATATTATATATACAGCTTGGGATCTTTATTTTATAATTCTGTAAACAGCAAAAATTAACACCACCTTTTTCTTTTTTTATGAAAAACTCTTACCTTGCATCTGCCTTCTGTACTGGTTTCCAGGACAGTGTAACTGTACTTTTGTAAGATGGAGGAATGTGGAAGAGATCCTATGGAGGCAAAATCAGACAGTTCATTCTACAGTTAAATTCATGCCGATTGCACTTCAAAATTTTAGCTACCGAGACTCCAGAATAACAGTTACTTTCCAACAATTTTAAATCCTTTTTGAAGTCCCACGGCAGAGGGAGAAGGCGGCAGTAGCTAACTGCCTTATCTGGCTGCCTTAGCCTATACACTGTACTAGGAAATTCAAATGAGCTGTATATTAACAGAATAGTGTCTTCTACTGACATGATATGCTTTCTCTTTCTCCCTATGCACATCAAGCATCTTATAATGAACTACAATGGCTCCTGCAGGGAGACATCTGATATCCCTATGACGGTAAAAGGTAGGCTTCTCAATACTGTGGGCAAAGTTTTTGGTTTATTGTGGTGATTGGGGGTGAGAGATGGGAAGTGAAGGAAGAGAGGAAAAGGCGGTTAGATAAATCAGAATGGTTTCAAGGGCTCTGGATGGAAGTCTCTTTCTGCAGCCCACCTCTCCTAGACCCTTTGGAGAAAAAGGTTCTGTACAGCAGCTTGCTTTGCCTCCTCCCTCCTTTACATCTCCTTGCACCTCTTCAAGCTATTCCTTACCCCCCCCTGCCACCGCAGGAAAGAGAAATGACAAGGAAAATGGCTCGGCCAGAATCCAGAGACCACTCAAGCAAGGTCTTCTACTCCTGCGGGCAACTAGTGCTGCAAAAAAGGCCCTCAACACCCTATCCCACCAGCAGCAGCAGGAAAGGCCAAGCAGCTTGCATAAACAGCAGATTCATGTCTCTTCAGAAACAGTAAAGCGGGCAGCAACCCTGAACTGGCTAACGCTGACTAACTTAATAACACAACACAACTTAGTTCAAATCTATTCCTTTTTTCTGCATAGGTTACTCTACTGTGTGAATTTACTCCTTCATAATGTGAGGACTTACCTTGATTAAAACATTGATGTTATTGGTTATTTTCAAGGCAACCACTTTAATCTTGTTCTGTAAAAAAAGAAACACCACTGAACACCTATTCTAGTAGCTTTAAATTATGCCAACTACATTTGATGAAGTCGTAACATTAAACTGACTGCTCTTCCTAGTGAATTGCTATAGTAATAGTGAAACGTCTGCACACTTCTGAGTTTTCATTACAACTATTTGAGTTTTCATTACAACTATTTTTAGGCTTCTTGCAGTTTTACACTAACTAGTTGCTTTTAATGTTCCACTGTACTTCCCACTAAAATTTTTTCCCCCAATATCTGAAAATTTCCCCTTCAAAACAAAACGCAGAGCAGTTAAGCCAAATACATGTGGATGCAGAGAACAGCTAACAGTAGAAACTAAAAGATCATCTTAGCTTGCAAAATGCAGCATCAGTGAAGATGCAGTTGCAATAGATGTTAGCAGTATTATTCCCTTAATCTATTTGCGTGCTTMCAACAGACTGCAGCCCATTCATGTGTCCCAATGGTTATTTCAGTAGGCTCCATTAGAAAAATCAGAATTCCTGAACAACTTACCTCCTCTGTTTTCAAGGCTTCTCCTGTTTTTCCTTGAAGTGCTAGACGAAGCTGTCGAATGTACACCTGCAACCCTCGAGCAAAATACTGTAGCCTAAAAAATTTAAAAGCAATCTGTTAATAAATTTTATATATTCCCATAAAATAAAAGYATAAGCAAAGGCAAGCTATAATCTCATTTTTTTCCCCCCTTTTGGAAAAATGCTCAAAATAAGTCTGCTATCAATCTGTTTTGTGCTTCTTTAGCATCCAGACAATTAATAATTCACACTTTCTAACAGAACTCTAACACTTGCCTCTAAATGATTACCTGATTTTAAAGTCTTTCAATTTCTCTGCATTCAGCTTGGCTGTGAGGAAGTCCGGAAGTTTACGACCCAGCTGATGGAAACTATATAATAAACACTCCACATAACTGAATTGCAACTTGGGCTCTTCATTGCCAGCATTTTCCCCATTCTCTGCTTCCTCCGGAGGAAGGGGCATATACTCCTAATGAACAAAGGAAAAACAAATGCATGAGACACATTTACGCAGACTGACCGTTCTTTTGCAGTGTTTGAACTGGAGGGTTTATTTATGCTGACAATTTAAGAATCTCCCATCCCTATACTAACGTGATGAACCGCTGCATGAAGTCCTGGTGCAGGTGGTTTGCCTACACTTACGTGTCTTGACACCTCTGACTCAGAGGAAATATTACGGTAGCACTGCCGCCACAGGAAGCAACAGTGTACTGCACCAGTGCTTCTGAAACAACACTGAATTTACTTAAATTTGTCAGTGCAGTTATAGCCTTTAATGGGATCAACATGAGTCTCTCATGACTATAAAATTTAAAACCAACAAAACCACATGAGTTTACTGGATTAAAAACATTATGCAGGTAACAGCTCTCTATATCTACAAAGGCTTTGAACTGCAAAATTATGTTTGACCTTATATCATGGACAGAGCTATCTTTGAAGTAGCCACTTTAGAAAAAGGATAAATAGATTAATAGATAAAAATAACTTGTTTTGATGAAAAACTTTTTTTTAAAGTGTTCTATGTGAGTAAAAAATGAATTAGTCTTACCAGTAATTTATCAAACAACTTCTTCAAATTTGATTCAAGCTTTTCCATATCGCCACAAAATGAACTCATTTCAGCAAGAAGCTTCAAAACCTACACACAAGGATAGCCGCATTTTTGTGTGTTAACAGAAAAGAACAAAGGCTTAACTTTCAACCTAAAAGCGATTACATCATTACATCACATCATAATGGCTGGCACAGTAGAGGTCAGCTATTACAATTAAACCCCTCCCAAGCATCAGGAAAGAATACAAGGAGGAACATGCCTAGTCTGTTCTTCCTGTCCTCAAACAGAAACACAGGTTTGTGTGTCTAATCCCAACAAGCATCATTTAGTCTACAAGTAAATAAAACTTCATCTCCCACTTCTGCAGCACAGCTCACCTTCAAAGTGAGATTCAGAGAGATCTAACTGAAGCTGCAGCACTGATTAATGTAAGCAAAATTACAGACATTAAGCCACTCCCTTAGGAGGCTAAATTAGCACAAGCCATGCAACAATCATTTCAGTAAATGCTATGTGCTTAAAAAAAAATTGACAGTAATATAAAAATTATTACACCGATCTACTTATTCTAGCCTTGCCTCAAAAGCTCGGGACAAATGACACATGCTTTAAAAGGCCATGCTCAGTCATGCCTCAATACAGAAAACATTTTTTTTCTAGCTTAGCTAGTTTTCCTCCAAGCCAAGAACTGAAAACCACTTAAGAAAGGAGTTCGCAATTTTTAAAATAGCTGTCTTTGTCTAAGATGCTTATTTTTTACGATTTGAAAGACATTTTAGCTTTGGCTTACCTCTAACTGGATATCAAGACCCTCCACTGGAGTAGTCAAAGAACTGAGGTTTGGCAGAACATGCTCACAGAAGTAAGTAACAAATTTTGTGGAATGAACATTTTTCTGCAAAAAACACCGCACATTATTCAGGCTACTCTTCTGAGTTTGAAGGAGTTAAATGTTATTCCCCCATTGCTCCGCCACCCTTTTAAATGCCTACCACACAGCTACACCTTAAAGCTTTATTAAACTCCCCTCTAACTCCTAAAATGCAGAGACCCCTGCAGGTAGCTTAAACTCAGAGGCTGTCTGCAACAGGGGCTGAAAAGATTGCCTGTAACCCAAAAATAGGCCTTTAAGCGCTGCAACTGTCTGGCACTAGACTTGAAATAAACAAACTCATACATGTATGAACCCAATGTGAGAATCTTGTCATAATTCACTGTAATATCTTAAATTTGAAAGAAAATGTCAAAGAGCAGAGAATAACACAAAAGCTCTTTGTATTCGGAGGCTTTAAGGATGTCTTCCAACATTTTAATACATTAGAAGCTGAAGGTGGAGAAGTACTGATATTCCGTCATTCTAACATAATCGCTGAGAACACCGAAGGGAAGCTACAGCCATTAGCTTTCCACAACATTCCTCATGCAAAGCAAATAAATACGTACTGAGAAGAGTGGCACTGCCTGCCGAGTACACTGTAGAAGTCTGTCCACACAATCTGGATCAGATGGATTGAACGTTTGTTCCAGGTCAGCTTGTTCGGCTACCAGCTCCACTAGTTGTTGCCTCCCACTTACTGTCTGTAAGCTTTTTAATCCAGACAATATTTTCATGAACAGAACAAATTCCTCGCCTGTCACATCTTCCAGCACCTTAAYAGAATATCAGAAAACATATTTCTATGGTGGTAATTTGCAAACCTCCAAGTCAAACCTACTTGATTTGAAAAGGTAAAGTATGCAAATATTTAGTATTTAAATTTAGCTTCTAGTTATTGAAAGAACACATGAAAACATGCAGTATAATTGTATGCACCTCCAAATTAAAGTAACTGCCATCAAGTTGCGCATAGGAAACATTATTTTTCTTGAACTTTAACCTTAAGAACAGATTTCTTCTCTAACAAAATCGTATGCGTCAGGCAGAATAAACGTTAAATGARTATCTACTCATTATTGATTGTTTTAATACTTTTTGTATCTTYCTCAGTTGGGGAATGCACAGGAATCTCATGAAATTCAACAAAGACAAATGCGAAGTCCTGTACCTGGGATGAACTTACTTCCCTTAATCAGCACATGTCGGGGGCTGACTGGCTGGGAACTGAAAAGCCAAAAWCTGGCTCTGCTGAAAAGACCCTGAGGGCTCTGGGGGACAGCAGCTAAACATAAGCGTCACCAGCATTCCTTGGGTCATGAACAGTGTCCTGGCCTGTGACAAGAGCAKAGCTGGTAGACTGAGCGAAGCAAAGGGATTGAGCATTCTCCTTTGCTATGTCCTCATTAGACCCAATCTGGAATACTGCACCTAGTGTCGGGCCCTCCTGTACGAGGTAGATCTTGATAAACTTTAGAAAGCCCAGCCAACAAGGTGACCAGTGTCTAGAACACATGGCCCGTAAGGAGAACCTAAGGAAACTGGGCTTTTTCAGCCTAAAGGAAAAAAGCCGCAAGGAGGTGAGGTGACCTAACACTCATCTTCCAATACTTAAGAGCAAGTCACCAAGAGTAGGAGCCAGGTTCTTTACTGAGGTGGACAGGGTGAGAATGAGGCAATGATACAAAACTGAAATGGGAGGTTCCAACTGGATAAAGAAAAAAAAAATCTAATGTTGAGGACAATTAAACATTAGAGCTGGTTGCCCAGACAGTATGGGAAATCTCCACCCTCAGAGGTCTTCAAAACCCAAGTGGACAAAGCACCGAGAAATCTGCTCTGAATTCAGCTGAGCACGATTCACTGTGGTGATCGATCTCCCAAAGTCCCTTTCCAACGTGAATGACTACGATTCTAATAAAAGTTGCTCTCACAAAATGAGAAGAGCCTAGCATTATTTTAACATTCCCACAAAAAATGCTGTAAAGTTTGGATTGTAGCAGAATAGGATAACTAGAAGACTGCATCGGTACAATGCTTAACTCTACATGTGGTTTAACAAACAGCCCCCGAAAGCAATGCCAGTGATAAGGGATGGTTTAATAATACTTAAGTTTGTACTGAAATAAGACACTCACCTTCTTAGATTCAGTCAATATGAACTCTTCTACCTCCTTTGTCATCACCTCCTCAGGCAGGGTTTTCAGTTTTGTAGAGAGGAACTTGATGGCTCGCTCTCTCACAATATCCTCTCCCTGAAGAATTTGACTGAATAAGCCTCCCAAAGTCCCTGAATGGAGAATAAATCAGGTAATGCAAATTATTTTAGAAGTTAAGAGCTGAACTTTCTAAGCAGAAGAAAGAAGTTTCCTCCTGTAAGACTCCATGACACATTTTAAAATAACTGCTATACTAACTTTTTAAGAAAACCCAACAATTTTCACGTAGCTTGACATAAGAATCCACATTCTTTTATTGGTCTGTATGATTCAGATCCACAATTATTGAAAAGTTCAGTATCGTTTGTAAAACCAAACAATGAGTGTGTGTCTAACATTTGCATTGCACTAAGAAGATACAAAACTGAGTCCTGTTCTCATCCTGCTAGAGACTGGGAAGTATTAATAAAATACATTTATAAAAAAATGTGTCCTTTACCTTTAGCATCCATCTTAAATATACTGAGCAAAGCATTGTTCACCAAATTGAATTCTGCAGAATCATCTGGAGAGAGAAAAAAAACCTGATATGCATATCCTTGAAATGCAAACATAAAAGCAGAAAAACAAAGAAAGATTTCTAATATCACACAAGAAGTATTCTATCCTCAGCATTTAATCATAAACAACATAACTTGTATTTTTAATGACTACTAGATTGAGGAAGTAGAAAGCCATGATTATGAAAGCTGCAAGCAAAATAAAAAGCTATTTAACTGATTTGCCCCTTCAGCCTCCCTGCCAAAACTTTAACATTACTAACTTGATAGGACTGAAAACCTGAAGGGACGTTATTAATCAATATATTTAGTAATTTTAAGGAACAGCTGAATAAACAAGCTGACCTTTACTAAATCAAGGTAAAATAAATAGTTATTTCTTTTTAAACTCTTAAGTGATCTACAGTGTTTCTAGGTGGGAGACAAAATTTTCCTCTTGAACCAAATGGAGAAATGTGTAAGTCTCAAAAAAAAAAGGTCTCTTCTGAGAAGCCTAGAGACTTTTTAATGTGCATTTTTAATACAAATTTGAACATCTAATATTTAGCACTCTATAACTTCCTGAGATTAAAAAATATATATTGTATATTAAATTCTGAATTAAATATTTTGTACCAAAAATGCATTGTACGGAAGAAAATGCCTTCAGGATTTTTAAAGTTACCGAGTACCTGGTTTAGAAATCCAGCAACTCTTTTTCAGAAGGCAATTTGCTGCAGTCTGTAACTGGAAGGGTTTTTGTTTTGGTCACCCCCCGCCCCTTTTCTACAAATGCTTTCAGAGAACTTGAATGAAGAAAAATTGTTATATTTAAAAGAAAGATTTTCAGTTTAGATTAAGATAATTAGTGACCTTTCAGAAGAAGTAGCAGCATAACTGTCCAGCAAATATAACGGGGAGAGGAAAAGAGCAGAAGCAGGACATGAATGGCACTGGGACAGACTGCTTTGTAACAAATTATGAGTCAACAGAAAACGCTTACAGAACAAAATTGTATACATTTTTAGGTGTGCCACAAGGAGATCAACCATGAAACTACCAATGTCTCCTACCTGACTGTAGAAGCTGGGTCAGTATGTCTGCTACGCGAGGAAGATTATCTCCAGTGGCAAACTGAGGCAATTCCTTGATTGCTTGTCGCCGGATCTGTCAAAATTGTCAGTATCAGGGAAATAAAAAAAATTAAAAATTAATTACAAAAAAATCAGGCAATTCAACTACCGAAGTTTGTCAGAAAAATCAGCCAAATTTGAGAAAGTGACCACATATTCTTTTAACATCATATTCAGAAAGCAATGTTCAAGTTTCAGACTTTAATGGCACTCCAAACTTCGTATTTGCTATGAAACTATTATAATGTATTTATGAAGAAAATAGTATATCTTTCTTAGATTTAAGCAGAACTGGAGAAAAACCAAATTCAAACAGCACCTCTGTTCACAAAATCATTCATTTGACCAACAAAATAAAGGGCTGGAATCTGTGTTATTATGGAGTCTTATTTGCTAACAGGAAGGACAGTTCTACAGTTGTGCATATGGCAGAGAGAAACTCTAGGTTTTGTTCCCAGCACTGACAAAAATCCTTGAATGATCTACCCAAGTAATTTAAGATCTGATAACCAAAGATGCTTCAAAGGTACAGCTTCTATCAACACCACAGAAGCAGCATGAAGCATCTCAGGACTTTTGCAAGAATAATACATTCAGAATCACATCCCCGTGGTTCTCAGGTGCAAACAAAACTTTCTGACCTCCCAGCAGGATTTATTAGAATCAATTACCACAAAGTGCTTTTTGAAAGGAAAAAAATATAATAGATATTCAAATAAACTGTATCTAAGTTTCTTTCTATAGAGCTATTCCTTTGATCAATGATGGGAGTGAAAAAGACAAACGAAAACTGATGTATCTTCCCATTCCATCACACAATAGATTCTTCTATTGCAGGAATACAACTAATTATTCTTAAATTTTCCAAAGACCAACCCTCCCCTCCTGAAAGACASCCTATAAAAAACCAGAAAAGAATAGCAAAATATAAATTCAACCTATCAACTTGCTACAAGGTTCTTATTCTTACAGAAACATCTTCATCCTCACAGAGGTCCAACTGGGCATTGATGGCCGAGTCAGCTAGCTCAGGAAAATGCTTGAAGAATTTAGGAATAAACTGGGCTGCAAGTCTCTTCTCCTTGGCACCTCCTTTCACACCATCCAAGATCGCCTGGTACGCATCCTTATGCTGGAAGAGGAAAACCAGAAWTCATAAATGGAAAATCTTGGGGCATTCTCAAGACAAGGAAAGGATTTTTTCTCTCCCATTCACTTCAGCTATTTAAGTGAACTATATTATACAAGCTTCATAGAATGAGATAAATTTATCTCTTAGACCAATGTAACAGTGCCAATTTAGTAAAATTTGCCTCTATTGACTGGTTTTTACTGTTATTCTGGTTCCTCTGTCTGTTCAAGTGCTTACTGTTCAAACTGCCAGCCCTAAGGCTAACAGCTCTTGTGCAACACTTGTGATTAGATTAGTGCAGACTCAAGGAATTACATGATCACCTTCACTGAGCTTGGGCACTTTTTCAAGGAGTTTCTGCCTTCTGTCTGCTCATTTATTGTCTCTCACGTAGAGGTTACCTCTCCCAACAACTGTGCCACCGAACTTATCACAAATGATTTTTAACATATATTGCACTAAAGCATCTTTGGGATCTATTCGAGCAGTTAACATAATCTGAGATAAAACGTAGTTCTTCTAAGATCTGTTAATAGARACTAGATACAAAAAAAAGAAATCTCCAGTTGAAATATAGAAATAAATACTTCAGCAAGAGAGTAGAATATTCTCTAGCTGCTCCAACTAGAATCACACAGGCGTTTCTGATTTTGTGCCTGCAGGACTGAAACTTCTGAATAAACGGAAGTCTTTGTTGTGGTTAGCTACGTGTTTGCGAAATAAAAGTCAACATTATTAGGATGCTAGCAGAAATCAGAACCGTCTATCATTCATTGTCCTCATGGTTGTGAAAAGAATGTTTTAGACAACTTATCCTACTGTGAACAGCAACATCAAC
This sequence comes from Oceanodroma leucorhoa, assembly GCA_030449065.1. NCBI lineage: Eukaryota > Metazoa > Chordata > Aves > Procellariiformes > Oceanodroma > Oceanodroma leucorhoa. The sequence goes on from JASVER010000065.1 coordinate 5,811,393, forward strand.
AGCACAGGACCCTTTGTTTTATTTACATTAAATTTCCCAGAGCCACATATGTCATCACCCCCACTCCACATATAAGTTCACCCATAGCAAATAGAGATACTAATTTACAAAGCAGTACGCTGCATTAATTCCCTCTAAAGTAAGCTGCATTTTAACATTCAGTACCAATGCTCCTTAAACACTCCCTACACCTTGTTGATAGCTCTCCGTGTTGCCAGATTCTGAACTGGATTGGGACACTGATCTGGAAGAAAAATGACCAAGGAAAAAAATGGTTGCTTTTCAGTTGATCCACATCCCCATCCGGTTTGCTCTGTAGCTGTGCCAGCACAGTGCACTCAACAGCAAAGGCAGGAATGAGCCAGCACAAACTAACAATGAAATACACATTAATAGTCACAGGTTCTCAGACTGAACAACTTTTTTGTGGAACAAATTGCTTAAACTTAATACACATTATAAAAGCATTCATAGAGCAGGGAAATAAGAGTAGCTTGTGTTCCATGAATCTGTATTACTGCACACTAACTACTCCTGTCATTAAGGCAAAATATAGTTCAGGCAGGAGTTTGTTTTACCCTGTACCTGGCAGCACTGAATGCTCAAGAAAAAAGTAGGCAGCTGCAGAAGCAGCGTGATTCTTTAGTTTTGCACATTTCCTCCCAATCTGTAACACAGCAATGTCCTAAGCCAGAGACAGTGTCCAGACCTTTATTTTTAACAACTGTCAATTGACCAATCATCCATTAATTTCTCTAGATTAGTTCTTGAACCAATTCATACTCTAGAATGTCCTGTACCAAGTTTCACAATGTGTTATGGAGAAAAGTTCGTCTTCCTCTTTATTTTAAGCCTGCTTCCTCATAGTTTTTTTCAAGTTCTCACCTTCGTTCCACTCATGRGGTAGACTCCTCATACCTGAGCCCCTTTTTCAACTGAAACACTCTTCTACAAGCTCAATACTTCTGGTCTTTTAAATTACTCCTTTTAATGTCATGCTTCTGGTTGTCCCCTTGCACTTTTCCTCATGTTCAAAGTTTCTTTTTTGAGACAGGGWGACTATGACTTTTTGTAGTGAGAGATCATGTTCATAAGGTTGTTAAGAGATAATAAAGTAGTAAGTGGGATAAAACTGATGAATAAGGAACAATTWCTCATGGCTTCTCAGAATGCAAAAATTGGAGACATCATATAAGATTACRAAATGGCAAGTCCAAAGGACATAACTCCTTCACAAAGGTTAATGAAATAATGGAACATTTTGCCACAGAACGTTTGGATGCCAGAAATGCAATCAGTTAAAAAAAGCACCAGAAAAGTTCACTGAAGAACAACCTAGCAAGATATACTAATTACAAAGACACTATCTCTGGCTCTGGAAGTCCACAAGCTGTAGAGAGGYAAAGCTGGGAGAGTGTATCAGGAATCATCATTCTATACTTACCCTTGGAGGTTTTTACACATCTGCTATTGATCCCTGTCATAGGCTGCATTTCTTATCTACGGTAGAGTTTGTTCTACCTAAGATGGCCATTCCTATCTTACAAAAGCCACTCACATAGTCAAAATGATGACGGACTATGTATTTGTAAAACGGCACAGTAATAGCATCTGTTTTATTTTGCATCTCTCCCCATAGATCCCAACGTTTTAGTTGCATTTTTTGGTAGGCTCCGAGATGACGTTTTTGCTGGACTGTCTGCAAGGACGCTTTTTTTCACTAGGGCACAATTACACAAGCAAAGTGAACGGACTTGAATTAAAAAGAAAAAAACATATTTTTTTTTTAAAAACACCAAACAACCACCATATTATTTGTTCTCTTAAAGAACTTTCAAAATGACCTCGCATAGTAGTATCTAGTTTAAAATCCACTGCTAGGTATGTGCAAAGCTACTTTCCTACTTATGTACAGTATGACCAAAAAAAAAAAAAAAAAGTATCTGCTGCTTTTTCAGGTAGCCATTCAGTAAAATGAGAGCCTAATGCAATTAAAAAACTAGTTTTAACTAACCATAATATTTTTTATTAGTAATACACTAAGTCATCCTCTTTTTTTGAATAATTCAGTTAACAGTATAAACAAACAGCAGATCTTGCCAGGATTTTACAGATAAAAATCTCTTTTAGCCGTGAGGATCGACCTTCCATTCTTGCCTTAAGGGGAAAAAAAAAAATAAAAATGCTATAGGCAGTTATCAAACCATAATAGACTTCACCTTCCTCCCACAAGCCTTTTAGCAAGAGAGGCTGCCAGAAGCTCTCCGGAACTGCAAGTGCGCTGGACCAGAWCTGGATGACTACCGGTGTCTTCTTTAAGGCCTGAATTCGCCAGGCGAAACTCCCCGCCCCCACGCAAAGAGCAGTCTGCCTCTAGCTAATAACTAGTTAATATCCGCGACGCCACATTTAAAAGGAGAGCTGCCGACAGGACGGGAAGAGGATGCTGCTGCAAAAGCGACGAGAGCTGCTACCGCCCTTGCAGAACCGCAGGCGCGAAGCTCATCTCTACCCGCCCCGCCCCGCCCCAGGGCTAGCCGGCGGGGGGGGGGGGGGGCTGGTTGGGCGAGCAGCCCCTGCGGCGGCATCCCGTCCTGCTCGCCCACCGCCCGCCCAGCCCGGAACTCCCCGCGGCGGCAGGGCCGCCGCGCTTACTCAAGCCCGAGGCCTAGCGAGGCCTTGCAGGCCGCAGCCACGCCGCACCTGGCCCGCCGTCTCGGTGGCGTCCGCCAGGATCCCGTAGTTGCGGTAGAGCTCCTCTACGGTGGGCATGGTGCGGCGGGGAAGGGGGGGCAGAAGCCGCCGCTGCAACCGAGGCCGCCACTGACGCCGCCGCCGCCCGCTCAGGCCGCCGCTACCGCTCGGGCCGCCGCCGTCAGCACCAACGAGGCGGAAGTCCCAGAGCAGCCGTGTGCCGGCGCTTGCGCAGCGCCCCCAGCCGGCTGGCGGTGGAGCTGCAGGGCCGGGGGGGGGGGGGGGGGGGGGGGGGGGCGCGGGGCGCGGAGCGCTCCGCGCACCCACGCCCACGCGCCCCCCCCCAATGTGTTGTACACCAAATGGAGCTTAGGTGATATTAAACGGCTATTCAATGTAAACGGGAGTGCACCCAGCGGCTTTTCCTSTGTGTGTTTGCTCAGGGATGTGCCATGTCCTTTACCTTTTGCAGCCTTGCTTTATTTTATTTTTTTTTTTGTCTTTCTGGGCTTTTCTTTGCACTCCTCCTCCTTTCCCTGATTGCTGTCTCCCCRCAGCTACTCGTTTCTGTATCCCTTTTTGTCTCTCATATACAAACACTATGAAAGACATATGGGAAGTGCCTGGTGGACGCTGAGCTCCTGGTGCAAGAAAGAGGCTGGTTTCCCGTGATTTGGTGACTTTCATCTTTTCCTGCAGACAGAAATACCCCCTAATTCCAGCATATAGAAACCGAAGTATCTGCAGCTAATGTCAGTGGAGGCAGCACGCACACAGTAGGCTCAAATGACCTAAATATAAATTGTGGCAAAAGTTAAAAGGCTGTAGCAGCGTCTTCCCCTCATCTCAAGATGCTTTAGCATCCTGCTGATTTCACAGGCACTTAAAATGAAAGAGGATTCCCCTCACGTGAGCCTGAGGCCAAGCTCAGCAAAACGCTGGACCTTCCTTTCAYAGCCTCCGCAGCAGGATGAAGGGCGCTTTCGGAGGCATTCGAAGCCCCGGTCTCTCTCCCGAGCCCGTGCAGGCAGACCGCCCGCAGCAGCGATGTGCAGCGGCATCAATCATTTACCTTCCGTTCGTTGTTCCTCTGCTCTCGCASTGTTTCGGCAAGTGGCAGCAGTGACCGCATCAGTCACCTTTCTCCTCCTCTTGAATCATAGAATCATTAAGGTTGGAAAAGGCCTCTAAGATCATCAAGTCCAACCATCGAACCAACACCACCATGCCCACTAAAACATGTCCCAAAGMGCCACATCTACACGTCTTTTAAATACCTCCAGGGATGGTGACTCTACCACTTCCCTGGGCAGCCTGTTCCAATGCTTGACAACCCTTTCGGTGAAGAAATTTTTCCTAATGTCCAATCTAAACCTCCCCTGGCGCAACTTGAGGCCATCTCCTCTTGAATTAAGGCCCGGTGCCTTTACCTGTCCGCAGGTGGATTCACGTGGCTCTTGCGTGCTCTGAGGGGGCCGGAGGGTGCGGAAGCTTGTGGCTGCTGTCAGATCCAGGAGAGCACGAACCACGGCCTGACCCTTGGTGTGCTTGTCACCATCGCATTGACCCAAAGGAATCTTCTTAAAAGACTATGCTGGTTAATCTTAGCAGGAACAATGTAACATGAGAGAAAAAATATTTTTAACGCATCAAAAGAGCTACGTGCATGACTAGCTTACCTGAACCTTTCATTTTCTAGGAAGGGACGGCTTCCTCAGGCAGCCGGGCGGATATTAAGAGATGTCAATCTCTCGCCCTCCGGCATCTACCAGGTAACATCACATCTGAATGCAGATTTTAAAACTCTATATAATCATCTTTATCAGCACTCCATGGCAAGCTTTTACAAGTTGGCCAGAAAGGAGGAGAGATGAACCTCCCATTTAATTGCTTTTAACCCCCCTGAAATGTTTACATAGATGGAGGTGCCTCGTTATCTCCTTTTCTTGCTTGTTTCTTCAACAGCGCGCTATTAAACTGTGATTACATTCTATAGCAAACACTGATAATCAGATAAATATGCAGCATTTATACATCACTGTACGTATGAGAGCTGCGGAGAAAAACGTGGAGAAAGAAAAAGAGAAGAAGTAGGCATGAATGAGAATGGGTGTGAGGGGGGTTGTGTGCCTGGCGGGAAAGGCTGGCACTCCGTGGTGGAGCGGCACGGGCGCTTGAGGTACCGGCGAGGGATGGGAAAGGAAGGTGAACTCAGCTGCTGGACTTCGGCTGCACTACGGGGAGATTAATGGGGGGGGTGGGATGGTAAGCAATTTCAAAATACTATAACAACATTACATATTTTGTTATGCCTAAGTATATATGTATTATTTTAATCGCATTATATGTGTTGTATCGTAACATCTACTATATGCCTCGGAATTATACTTTTTTACCTTCTCTGGCAATGATGCATTCAGCTCTGCTCATCAGCTTTCTAAGAGAGAACACGCAAAACGAAAAGGGGTATTCAGAGCCACATTACGAAAATGTTTTCTCTGGGGTTCATTCTATTTCCGTCCTTTGATCTTCCATGCGTCGTCTTTTGGGTTTTCTCCTCACGTTTTGCTTTACATCATTCTTCGCTTCGTTTTTTCTCTCCTTACAAAAATTTCCATTTTCCSGTCTCTAGTTTTCACTTTTATATGAAATATATATGAAAATATATGAAATATTTTTTATAATGAACCTGTTTAAAATTAATCACCATTAGTCTTTAGCATTAATATGGAAGGAACATGAATGAAGAGCTGGTGGCGTTACAAGTTGAGGAGACACTGTTTGAAATTATTTTTCAAAGTTAGTCAGGGATCTCTTGGTTTGTTAAAGTTGGGATATTTTTGGAAATGTATCTTTGGAAACTCAAAAGCTCATCTGAGAATGACACATAGSTTTTTCAGACTCTGCAGTGCAACTCCTAGTTTCATGAAATATAATTAATCTGGCCATCAGTCAGGATTTTCCCCTYTTCTTTCTTCTCAATCTCCTCACGCCAATGCATGTGGAGATAACCCTGTGGTAAGTTACAGACTCACTTGATAACAAAGTGTTACCGTTATACATTTGACTTCCATTCCTGCACACTGCCCACTAATCCATGTACACTGGAATCATTGCAGATCTCCACACAATYTTCAGCAGGTTCTCCAGAGGAAAAATAATTTATTTGTGAAATCAGTGAAATTTGCTTTTTTCCTCAGAGGAAAAAAAAATTACTATTCTTGTCCCACAACTTCCCTGGTCTTTGGTGGAGGACAGACTTCAGACAAAGCCATGGACAGGGGCAATAACAGAATTCTATTATGACCATGACAGAAGGACAAGACACGCTTAACGAAAATTTCACACTGGAACAGTGGTTTAATCACATGAATCCTCAGGTACCAAACCTGGAAGGTTTCTGTGGGCCAGATACCTGGTGGATAATAAAGTGTCTGAAATCAAGTCCATTTGTTGGTTTATGCCAGATGAGCAACTGATCCTGGATTCTTCTGATTTTCTGTTTCTCACTCTGTAGAATTGGGCTTGAGTCACTAATAGAGCTTAGTTTTACAAATGAAGGGATACAGCAATTACCCACCATCCATCTTAAAAATTTCTTAGTGTTTTTCAGAAAAAGGTGTCCAGATATCACGGGGGAATACAGTGAAAGCATAAAAATATACAGAGATGTAAAGCCTTTTATTGGCACAYATTAAAGGTATTTTGCATGGTTATCAGAATCTAACTGCTGTCTTCAGCCATGCACAGATTTCCCCAGATTCCTTCTAGTGTAATCTGATTTTCTTGCAAAATCTCTCCCTGGCAAGGCTGCCCACTTCTTCTTCCCCAGAGAAATGGCAGCCCCTGCACCTGGTGCTTGGATGAGCAGTGCAGGCCCCGCAGCCCAGGCCTTGCAGGCCCCACAGCCCAGCCCCTGCAGCCCAGGCACTGCAGTGCAGGCCCCACAGCCCAGCCCCTGCAGCCCAGCCCCTGCAGCCCAGGCCCCACAGCCCAGGCCCCGCAGCCCAGGCCCCGCCGCCCAGGCCCCGCAGCCCCGCAGTGCAGGCCCCGCAGCCCAGGCCCCGCAGCCCAGGTCCCACAGCCCAGGCCCTGCAGGCCTCACAGCCCAGGCCCCGCAGCCCAGGCCTGCACAGGCCCCACAGCCCAGGCCCCGCAGTGCAGGCCCCACAGCCCCGCAGCCCCGCAGCCCAGGCCCCCGCAGCTCCGTAGCCCCGGCCCCGCAGCCCCGTAGCCCCGGCCTCGCAGCCCCGCAGCCCCGGCCCCGCAGCCCCCTTGCCAGCAGGCGGCGCTCTGCCCCCGCAGATGCAGCCGGGCGCCTGCAGCGCGGCTGCCGCCTCTGCCCGCTTCCCGCTCTGAAAGGAGGAGACGGTGTCTAATCAAGTGCTATCTGCTCCCATAAACAGAACAATACCGAGCCTTTATTAAATGATTTCCATGCAGCACTGAGAACCGTGTTGCACTGCTGTCTGAAAAAACGTTACACCCAGGCTGTTGCAAGTGACATCTCCAAATTCAGCTGGAAAATGAGATTAGAGAAATAAAATTGGGTTTTTTTTTCCTATTTTTTTCAGGTTGCTGCCTTTGTACGTGTAATAGCAGTCTGACTGTACCCGTCTTACTCTTTACCCTGCTACGGTGTGTAGGAATTTTAGAGTCTGCTTTTAAATGATTTGTGAACCTGGTAGTTATGCTCACTCTGTTCTATAGCTCAGAAGCTACCATAGCCCTGRCAAAGCATTTGTGCCTTGCATGTTAATTATAGTTAATTGGCACTATTCTTTGGAGCCCAGAATGCTGTATGTCTTTCCACACAGGCAAGGTTGTGTAAAGATTGAAAACTCAGCCCTTGCCAGAGTCAATTTGATTCTCTTGTTTGTGTGGAACAKTCACGCAGCAATAATAGAGAGGAAACATCTCCAAGGGTAGAAAAATGTGACTGTGAAATATAATATTTGGCAAGAAGACTTAAAAATGGACGTAGCATCTACAAATYGTTCAGCTCAAAGAGCATCTATGGAAGGGGGACAGATGACTGGTTTATACTGAGTTTATTCTACTTTTGTTGAAAAGTTTCACATGTATACAATGCTGGTTAGGGCAAATTAATGGGACAGATAATGAGTATTCCATCCTCCTTTTGAAAAGATATAAAATGATTGGGATGTTAATTTTCTACAGGCTGAAGTTCGGGTGCATTGTGCCTTTCTGCYAGCGTGGTCATGATCAACTTGCTATGCCATGATCCCTTCTACCTCCTGGGACATTTAAACATGAGCCCGCTGCTTCTCTGGGCTCACTCAGGGCAGGTTTCATGCCTGAATTCTGACTCCAAGCATTTGCATTTCCATGCTGCCAGTTCAGGGCCAGCGTACCGGAGCAGGACAGCAGTAGCCCATCTGCACCCACTGTTTACTTTCGGCCAGTTTCTAGACTCCTGGCAGGGAGGAGGTTCAGAGGCCCTTGGGAAGGCAGCCYGGGAGAAGGATGTTTAGAAGGTTGTAACGAAATGGGCAAGGGGAGGTTGAACAGTAAGGATAYGGAAATTGCAACAGTTTATAGGAAACCCCCTGAAAGGGCAATGGAATACCAGGAGCTCTAGGACTGACTGTCAYACCACCAAGGAAGAGGTCTTGGTCATCCTGGTACAAGAGCTAGCGATGAAGTGGCAGTGTGCTTGCGACGCTGAAGTGCTCCCTTACGAGCGCCACGGAGGGAACCCCTTTCTGTACTTGTCTTTCTTTTAATCGTTGCTGTTCATGTGGTTATATACCAGTGCCRTTAACTACTGTGACTCACTACGGGATTTTCTGTCCTGTCATTCTAGCCTGTATGTCACTAAAGGAACGGCTGGGTTTGCTTTTCATACTTCTTAAAAACCCCTTTTGCTTCTACACAATCATTAAAAAAGAAAGTTACTGTTTTTGGAAGTGTTTTGAATTAAACATGAGTGTAATTGAAAAGTGGTAGTAATATTTTTATGAAACTTTCAGAAGTAAAGTTCCAGAAAACATACTTTCCAAACACTGGAGTGTGACTAGGCATGAAACTTTTAATACAATTTCATATGAATATTCAYGGAGTATTTCATGAAATATTCCCTGCCATGCCGATGAATTATTTCCACGACTTGAATAAGATATAACTCTGGAATATCACAAATCAGACCATACAAAATACTCATTTAATGTTTTGTGAAATATTTCAAATAACCATATAAAATATTTGTGCTACCATCCGTGAAGTATTCRCTCTCAATACCTTGTTAAAGTCTTGAAATTCATAGCAATATTCATGGAATGTTACACAAAGAAAGCAACACAGCCRCAAGTTTAATCAAACGTAAGTATAAAATCACCAAAGGCAGGAACATAAGGCACCCTTGAGCACATGTCCCAGGCAACTGTCACTTTGGGGAAGGAATTGTGCACTGTTACCTCCCAGCACTCACCGAGTATTTCTACCTTGTTATCACAAGCATTGGGCAAAACTCGGCGCTTCGAACAACAGCAGGTAGTGCTCCATGGCATTTCCACTTACTACAAGGCAGCAACATTTCCCCTTTTGACACTCGGATGCTTTCTAATGTTATCCGTTAGCTACAAATAATTAACCAACTTCTTTCTAGCATGCATGTTATCAAGTAAAAGATTTAATCACACATAAAGGATGAGCAGTCTCTCCGGAATTATAGGGAGAATACCAATAACATTAATGTCTGTTATGGTGATAGGAACAAACCAGCAGTTTTGTGGAATGTGAGTTTGAAAGTCCCTGGCGTTATCAGAGTCAGGACTGTTTCTAGACCGTCTGCATTCATATTAGTAAGTCTGCCATTGTGCTCATCCAGGTATTGCAGCCCTAGGCAATGGTACCCATTTCTACTAACAACCTCTGACACCTTGTGCAGGAGAAAGGGAGAAGAGACATCCAACATTTCTTTTTTCAGACTCCCGACCACGTGTGTACAAAGCCCTCAACAGACTCTGAACATTGGCCAACGTTGTAACATCTGCKGATGCTGCCTTTTTAATGCCACTGCCCACCCCCAGCACAGAAGTCCGACCTGTCTGCGCCGCACTGAGCCGGGGCAAACAAGGACGGCACGCTTACCCGCAGGAACGCTGGTGCTTGGGCTGGCGGCAGTGACTTTGAGCTGAACCCTGCACGGACATCCAAAAATTTGGTCTGTCTTACCTGGAAACTCGGTAGATGCTGACGGTTGTCCCAGGACCTTCCCCACCACTTGTCTCTTGCTTGATAAATTCAGACGCAGCATTTCAGCCGTGGATGCTGACCCGGCTCCCACGCTGAGCAGCCTGACGCCCCGCGCCTTCCTGAGGCTGCTGCTGGTGAGACAGCTGTTGCCACCGCTTCCAAAACCGTGCGAGAGCTGCTCCGCAGCACAGTGGCAGATTGGCAGTGCTAAAGCCACATGGCAGCAAGCTGTGAAAACTTCTCCGCAGCTCCTGTGTACTTGCAGTGGCATTTGCAATGGCATGGAGCACTGTTTTCGTCTATGCTGGCTGATAAGACTGTGAAAATGGCACCGGCTATGCAGAAGGAGCTACACGGTGACAAAAGAGCGAGAAGAAGCGTGTGGATCTGGGGTTTGTTTTTAGCTGGTTTTGGCAATGTTCTCCAGACTTACTTCAGAAAAATCCCAGCAGTGGAGGTGGAACACCTGGAATACTTGGAATATGTGTTTGAAATAGCACTCAATAATAAAAGGTCCCTGCCACCTGGATGAACTACTGTGGGCTGTAGCAGGCTGTGTAAACATGGCCATGGAAACCACAGTCTGCAGCACTTACTGTGCCCCAAGYCATAATTTGAAATAGGATCTCTGAGTAGCTGATCCCTTTCTGCTTGGAACTTGACTAGATTTGAATTAAATAGTATCCCTCTAACACTCTGAGCCACTGTAATGAGAAAAATAATCCCAAGTAGATTCAGGCCTTTATTACATTGGAAAAAGTTTGAGGGTAATTTCTATCATCTCCAATTACCCTAAAAAAGAAGCAAAATATCCTTTTCCCTTCTCCTATTTCTTGAACTAGAGAAATTAGACTGCCAAAGAGGTTTTCTCTGGCGTAGCTCTAAGACTTTTGTTGTCATGGGGATGTCAATTAATGGGGTGGTTTGTTATGTTCTTAACCTAGCTGTGCCAGCTACACTTCTGCATGTAGACCAGGTCTTACACTAATCTGAAAACTCATAAAAATAGGAACTGGGCTTTCTGTCTAATAAATTGTCTTCTGAAGACATCACTGTCCTCCTTAATGTTTTTCTTCCCAATACCATACYCTATTAAGTAAATGAATGTACAGGCATGTATTGCATACATACAGATTGGAAGGTGTAGTAAACCGGACAGGTTTTGTTAATGCACACAGGTGTAAGCAATCTGAACTTTATGGGCATAGCTGGCTGTGTGCAGGCCCTGCAGGTGCGTGTTGTAAGGTGCAGGCTGTTCCTGTGCCTTGTCTGATCTGCACAGACACTCGTATGACGTAATGCACACATATGTGCATATACAAAATGTCTGGCATCATGCATGTGCCAAATATACGGGCCTGTGTGTAATGCATGCCTGAGTGCGTGATTACATATTTTGTTGGGTAAATACAAAATGTTTTATACTTTGTATACTCATTTGTCATGAATGTGTGGAAGTGTATAGAATTCCATGATGAGATTTTAGAGTATGCAATGCGATGCGTCCATGTGACTTAAAGCCCRGAAAACATCTTTGTGAGCACGCTTAACTATACTGCATTAGCAATTCTACCTTTCCCATTAAGAATATTTTTTAATTATTGAAATACTCAATAGAGTTCTCCTGTGCCTACCAGGAAAGTTAGGATTGCTAAAGGACTGCAAAAAACCCTGGAGAGGAAYAGATATTACAGCATTTTCCTAGATGTTTTGCACTGGAGCTCTGCAGCTGTCTCCTCTACCCCAAGAATCTGTGCTCCTTGGAGCACATGAATATTCTGTGCTGAGTAGAAACCCTTGCTGTCTGCCAGCAAAATGTTGACAGTGTCCTTTGTTGGCTTCCCCRGGGAGTTCATGCAAATCACTTTAAAATACAACAAACCATAGGATCCCTAAATGCTTCTAAACAAGACCAAATTAGAAGAAGGCTTCACATTGAAAACATGATTTTCAATTAGTGTCTATTGAGTGGGAATGGGAATGGGGCGGGGGAGAGCTGGCATGTGAGATAAGCTGGATTTGTTAACATGCTTTGAAAATGCTTGCTGGCTAGCATGCCTTTTTTCCCTTGCAAATGCTCACCTTACTGTAATTTGGTGACATTTCCACAGTTGCAATATGCTCTGCCCTTGTACTTCAGATRGAAATGGACTCTGCCCACCAGGAGGTAGACTTGCGACAGCCATCAGCAGACTGCGTTTACGCAGCTGAGCATTGCTGCACAGGCTGAAAGCTGGGAAAGAAACAAGTAATTTCTCTCCTCAGTCCATCCCTATTAGTATCAGCCAGTGCATTCATGAGGGCACTGAACAAGGAAGCTGATGACTGAATGSCCAGAGACCAAAGTGACATCTCATTCCCTCCAGAACAGCACAGTGCGTCTTTAACTGGTGTGGGAGGTGGTTTCTCCAGGGATAGACAGTGCCAGTCTGCGGGAAAGGCACTGGGGACCCTTCACCACCTCAGTGCATTTTGTCAGTATTCCTCTCTCCTAACAGAGGAATAGCAGCAAGTTAGTTGCTGCTGCAGCTATAACTACCAGAAGGAGAAGCATGAAGGACATCATAATTAGATGTTTCTTTTATCCTGCATTCTTTTATTCTCTCTACTCCCCAATATGTGGCAGTATTGAGCGTTTTTCCTAGTTTTATGGATAAGGGTGAATGTACCCGGTCCTTTTCTCCCTGCTTTGGTTTGCTTACTTACGTTACTTTGGCTTGGACCTCCTTTAGAAGACCTCCTTGCCTTATATAATTGTCTTTTTCCCTTCTCACCTTGTTTTGTTTTGTTACTTGTTGTTGCTCTTGTTAGAAATTGTCCCTTCCCTGCCTTCAACCTCAGGAAGCATCAGCCTTGCCACCTCTTGGCATGGCTGTGCCATGATACTTGCCCAGTGTATGGAGTGGCCCATCCCTGTGTCCATTTGTACGTGCTGTGTAGGTTATCTGCCCTCCCTCTCGCATTTCAAGGCACTATGCTTGAGACGCCCTTACACATCTGTCTGTGTATCCCTGGGACCACAGGAATTCATCGGACCAGTGCCTCTCAGCTCGTCACCTGGCCAGCTGCTCAGTCCCTGCTCACCTCACCACGGCCTGCCCCTGGGGTGGATGAAGAGAGCTGCCTCAAGCCCACAGCACTCATTTCATTTTCTGTTCTGGCATCAGGGAGTGAGACGTTCATGGTATTTGTAATGATCAGGAGAACCAGCACAGCACTTATTGGCATAAGCGATCTAAAAATTCCTTTATCAAAGCGAAGGCCAGCTAGCTTCTGGTATTTCCAGGGTTTTTCTGTCAAGACATGGAAGCTAAAGGACGCTCACTTACTGAGCAAGTGTGAAGATTTTGTGACACTGTGACCAACACTGTACATGGTTGAGTTTCCCTGCTTTTTCAAAGGGAAAGATCTAATTAAAATATGGACCTAAGCAAGTGACAGGGAAATGTAGGGAATATACATCTAATGTTTATCAGGGAGCGAAAGGACTTTTGTGGGATAAGTGATGAATACACTTCAGTGAAGACAAGGGGATGCCTTGATTTTTAATAGTGGAAGCGAGAACAAAAGAACCTTACAATGAAGTTTTTAAGAAAGTACTTTTAACTCTTTAAAACTTTTAAAAACTTTTGAAGAAGGACATAAAGATATATTTTAAGGATTTTTTAAAGAAATGTGAATATTTAATAGACTTGCCTGCTGACAAAGCCTTTCCTAAGTTTGCCGTGTGCATTTGCACTCAGGTATTCTTTCTGCAGTCAGTTTGACAAAACCAGGCTATTTTGCTTTAGAAATACTTGCCTGTGTGCTTTTCACCTCTAAATTTCTTGACCTCCCTTAAAAGCATATGCTCTCTGTGCATGACTGGTTTGGGCCATGGAAACGTGCAAAGGAACTGTTACCTATCTGTCCAGTTCATTCCTATGAGAAAATACACTAAAATTTAACTTTCAGAAGTAGACAGGAGTGTTGCAGAAAGGTTAGTCTACTGAGTATAAATATCAACAAATTATTGTCATACACATACACAGAAATATCAACATTGTATTCTGAGCAAAGTAAGTATAAGAGGAATTTCCTGGTAAGTCAGGCCATTACTGGAACACTCCAGATAAATTTAGCACTAAACTTCACTTTTCTTACTTCTTTTATTCCCCTAGATTTTCAGTTCCATCATTTTCCTTGGCCTGGCCGCCCTGTAAAAGCTGCTGAAACCAGGCTAGAAGTTGTTCACTTACCATTTTCTGCCAATGCTTTAACTCTTAATTTACTTCTCACATTCTTTCTTTGTTTCTCTCATCTCTTTTCCAAAGCTCAGAGGCCAGAGGAGCTCATTATGTACACCCTCTTGTTATCTTTAACATCTGTGACAGAATGGTACCTCAACTCTGTAAACTGGCCGTTTTCTCTCTCCCCCAACATCTCATCTGTAACACATTCTGGCCGAGCACCAGCTCCTTCATGTAGTGCCTCTTTCATCTCTGCATCCTTTAGAGAATCGCAAGCAACTGGTTCTCTAGTATCATTATATCCTTTCGTAATGGAAATCTGCAATTATATACAGTCTTACACCTACTATGGAAAACTGAGTATAATACACGGTAAAAGTGCAATATTCACTTTAGAACAATGTTACAGGCATCGTGTTATCTCGCGACAGTTTGGGAGAGGCACAGTGGCTTGGCCTCAATTCCCACTTCGTCTTGTTCAAAAGGTGTGAACCAGTGACTGGTGAAGATACCTGAGGGTGAGCAAAGTTTGTGGACTGGCTAAACTTTTTCCCTTACCAACTCACTCCTCTTTCCACTCTGAGTTTGTGACAACAGGGAGCCACTGAAACATCTTCTCAGCTTTTACTTAGTGCTGACCAAAACAGCCGTTTCTCAGTCCAGACTGAACACGCCTAATGAGAAGACCCTCTGCAGCTGTGGATCTCGTCCTCATTTGTTCGATGCGGCACTGAGAATCGCCTCAAGCGGGAACAAGCGGGGAGCAGCCCTCTTTAGCTTAGGAAACAGTCCGGGCTCCTGCTTCTGGCATGGGTTCAAGTGTCCTGATTATTTACTGCTTATAGTTTGGCTAATAATACAGTCTGGAGCATGAAGAGCTCTGAAAGAGAGATCTATGCTTCCCCTGTTAAGATACAGACAGAAATATCAGCCACTGGCAAAGAAACAGCAAAAGGTTAACCTGCTTGACATGCTCTCTATAGAAGTTTACAATACAGACTGTTTCCTCATTAGTCTTATCGGTCCCAGTGAGCCATTCCAGCTAATCCCTTTCTCTTGCCATTGAATTTGGCCCTTCCGGCAGCCAACTCAACTAGCAATGGGTTATTTATACGTAACTTGCAAAGGAGCAGGACAAAATTAAATGTCTGAATCACAAATTGGACAGAGACTTCCAAGGTTCTGGGAAGCACCTGTGGTTTTCTCAGAACTCTCCATGTCATAGATTAATGCCTCTGATATCCCGTGCAAAAGAGGAATTAAGCTGGTCTGTTCTCTCTTCTGGATTTGTTTAGCCTTTCCTGGAGCCAACAGGCAACCTAGTTTAATTGTCATCTCAAATATATCTCAAGTGATATATAAGGGGGGATTTTCAACCAGTCTTGATTATTCAAGATCCATGGGCACTTTTTGACCATGCTGGTGCTCAAATCAGATCTCAGTTCTCATAGTCCCTCTTTATATGTAAAAGAGGAGTGTGAATCTCTTGCGTCAGATATTCACATGTAACCCTTTCTCACCTGGATGCCAGAGAAGTTTGGAGTCAGAGATGAACTAAACCGAACTTTTTGGTTCATCCCTATTAAAAGCCTGTATAAATTCAATTGCATTTTTAATTGTAAATAGGCTGTGGGTTTTTCTGTGCTCTTCAGAACAGCTGCAGCATTCTCCCCTGTGTTTGCTGCGTTTCATTGGCAAGTCAAAGGATTTATGAGAGGGATTATATGACATTGTTGCCCGCGATAGCAGAGGACTGGACTCAATGACCTAGGCAGTCCCTGCCAATCCTATATCCCTATTTTCCTGTGATTCCTGTAGAGTATGTGAATTATATTAGGACTGCTGGCATGAAAGCCACAATGCTAATCTGTTTTATTATTGCTTTATCCATTTTGAGCTGGCATATCCATATCACAGCGCTTGATTTTCTGTTGTCTTGCCGCTTATGCCGTCCTTTAAGCTAACCCATAAAGGGTGTCAGAACTCAACTGAATCAGAATGGAAAAGCTTGATGTTCATTTTGCACAGATGTAAAATGATTACCTAGGCAGGGGGAGATCAGTCTCCCGTGTATATTTTGATACACCAAAGCTCCAAAGCCGTTTTGGGGCTGTTGGGCTGTGAAGTGTCCKCTTTCAATGATTTAACACTTCAAAGTATAGACACCCCTGTGCAAACAGAGGATTAAGATGTTCCAGGCAGAGGATTATGAAAGCAGGAGAACTTTCACGCAATGAAGAGCTTCTTTGCAAGAGCATTACCGTCGTAAATAAACACGTAGTTCTGAGAGTAAATGAACTAATGAAGTCTGGTTTCCTATGGTTTTGTGCATTGTGGTTGGATTTTCTAGTAACTGGTAACTTAAAAACTACAGGTGAGGCATTTCAGACAGCTTTCTTCACGTGGCCTATCTAATGTTGAGTGGGGATGACCATATCTCAAAAATCCTCATTTTCTCAGATAGGAAAAATACCAGGTAAGAGCAAAATTTACTTCCCAGCGTTGCCACTGGGACATACTAACCGTGAGAAAGAAGCTGTAGCCTTTCCTCCCATCTGTCCATTGATATGGCCTGGTACAGTGCACTACCGTTGGATTCAAGAAGAAATGTGCTGCTATGTAGCCCATCTGTATCACGGGCCACAGCCAGTTCTGCAGCTGTTTAGCTGGGAGAAGCTAATAATTTAGAGACAGGACTGCACATACTTTCTGTGAGGTGCTGGCTGCTCGTACAAGTGCTTTTACAAAGCATGCTCTGCCTGCTTTCTGTCACCCTGGAACTCATCACAGAATAAGCACTTTTTTGTAATGATGAGGGTGTAATGAAGCACCCRTGACCCACTCAAACCCGTGAACCTTCAGCGTGACTCTAAATAACTCTTCAGCTCTTTCATTATATTAAGGTCCCAAAGTGGGCATTTTGTTGGCCTCTGTGGTGTAGGGAAAATTAGATTGCTTTACACTGCGTGGCTATTTTATTATAATAAATGCATTGAAGATTGAGCTCTTTAATTAATATCTGGAAAAGAAAGGGAAGGATCTACTATTGAAGCCCTTGGGCCATTTCAAGGAGAGGGTGAGAGTTAGAATGAGCTGGAGAAAAAGAAATAAAGCAACTTCCTGAAAGACTTCCTCCGTAATACTCATTTTATGTCCAACACCATGGGAAGCAGGATGTTTTTTCCGTGGAGGACACATCCCAGGACCATCACAGAGAGAAAATGATGGTGTCGTTGGGGTCAGCATCACTTTTTGTCTTTCATGAGTCACTTTCTGGGAAGGTTCCCAAAGCAACTGAACAATGACAGTTTGGCCTTCTGCCCTCTGGAAATCTGTATGTAAATGTTGTGGTCTCCRTTTTGTACCTGGCAAAGTGAAGCGCTGCAAGGTGACAGAGCGAGGTGACAGCAAGGAGGTCAACAGCCTCTGAAAACAATGTTCCTTCTTCTGCTTCCCTCTGTGGTGTGAATGCAGCTTGCCAGTTATTTGCATTTGCAAATTTAGAAAAAATCTCCCCTGTTTTTGCTGGAGAACCAGAAAGGTGGACTGGCAACTTTCACAGTGCCGAAGGGAGAGGCTGGGAGGTGTTACACTCCTGACACGTACAGCCTTCCTCCCAGGCTGGGTGGGCAGTACCAGCGTGGGCCTCTTACAGGTGTAACACACACGGCTCAAACACACAGAAAATTGGGAAGATTAAGTACCTCCCAATGGAAACTTTGACCGGCAATACTTCCCTCATAAACATCGAGTTTGCTTGTAAAATAAACGCGTAAAGGAAGAAAGGACACGGCTAGTCTTTGGTAAAATACAACAAATCAAGTCAAGAACACGTGAATGATAAGTACAACACAAACTCTTCAGTCTTTTTGGCAGCTGTTCATTCAGCCTCCCAACTTGCCAGCATAAATGCTCAACATTCAGGAGGCCCTTTTGTACCACTTTTCCCCTTCCTGCTGCTGTGTCCACTTACAGCTTGATGTCAGATATTATAATGTAAGGTCCAGGGATGCGCCTGGGCTAGTTCACCTTGAGCTCAGAGGAAGAATGCTGCCTGACTTTTATGAGGAGATATTTTGGTGTCACCAACATGTAGTCTCTTGTTGATCTCACCACCGGGGCCCTAAAGCCACCCACCATTTCATTACCACTCTAGTCTTGGAACTGTTGCCATGTAGGCCATGTTTGTCTTCTTGTGCTGTGCGTCGGTAGCACGAGCATCTGGCCAGCTTTTGCTCATCGCAGTCCTAAGCTGGTGGTGGGTTATATYCCCCTGTTGCTGTTCCTGCTGCCTCAGGATTAATGAATTCAGCKGTTATTGAGTCACTGGACTGGAAGAATCCACCTCCTCATCACTGACTCTAGAAGTGTCTCCACACCAGTTCAAGAGATATTTCACTCTGAGCCTCATTCATAGTGCTTTCAGCTCCACTGACTGTTGGATGGTACTGTGAAAAGTGGTGGTGGGGGCGAGGTTCTTACAGGCTTTTCATTTTTGTATATGTTTCATTTTTGTATATGTTTCATTTTTAACTTGTGACGATTAGACAGAACAGCTATAGTGCTTCTGGTTTTGGCTACATTTAAGGTAGAATCAACGAAAAATGTTCATGCTACCAGGTTGGGTGAAGTTTAAAAGGGCTATGGTCCAGACCCACAAACTTAATTCAGATGAGCTATTCCAAGGAATCACTCACCCTTGGGAAAGTAGGATTGCAGCTCCATCATGAACAGTGCAGTAAAATGGCACAACTCCTACTTGTCTTTTTTTCCAAACATGTTCTGGAGAGGCATGAGGAGAGTCAGGATGCTCAGGGCTGACGAAGTCGCATCCTTTGGTAATTAAGATCTGACTGGCTGAATGACTCTGACAAATTTCTGAAGCACTGAACTGAAGGACCAGGAGCAGTTTCTCTTTTAGCACACTAATATAAGCCTGTGTTGTGAGCAGCTCCAAAGAACCATGTAAATGCAAATGAAGCCAGAAGATGAGTTTATGGAACAAATACCAAGTTTGTCTCTCATTCTCTTTGCTTTGATCTCTGCTACCAATTAAAAGATAAAAAACTTTTACAGCACGTATAAGTCCAATTAGATCTTGTAATGAAATCCTCAAGTGCTACCGAGGTGGAACTTGCAATAATTAGTTTTGATACATAAATAAAATTTCCAGATGCAATTTGTTCTTTTAAGCTCATGTTCCTCTTTCAGTTCATAGTGTTTTATTATTTCACTGATGTGTGAGAAGTAGCTTCCAATGTTTCTGTTCCCTTGGTTCTTACAGCCTCTATGCTAATGCATTAAAAAGAACTCGAATTAATGACAAATCTAATAAGCAATTATTCTAGTGGCARTGCTATGAACTGGAATTCTAACTTTAAGAACAGGTGAAAAACATTTGTAGCCCCTTAGTTTCACACCTTCACCCGTCCAGGGAATGGCAAATACTGCTCATCAAGGCACTGAAGGCATGACATAGATTTTGCAAGTGAACAGTCAGAAGCCATGGCTGGCTAAGGTGCTGTGCTTGGAGTTACGATGAGTGTTGTGAGCGGCTAATAATTTCACAGGCTGCAGAAAGGACCCTCGGCTTGGTGAGGTTACTTATATAAAAACCTAAATATCTGTCCCACATCCCCTTTTTTGGAAAAGATTTAATGAAGTTATGCAGGTAGAGCTCAAACCATACATATTAAGTAGAACTTTTTCACTTGCTACTTCACTACACTCCTTTAAGACTTATTTCCATTTAAACAAAGTAAGCTACAGTCTTGTAGTTTAAGCTGGAACAACAATACACAGAAAGGATGGTCTTCTGGCTAAGAAATGGCACAAGAAGTTAAGATCATGCAAGCCCCCTTTTCCATGCTGCACGTGTTTCTGAGTTGATGTAGACCGTCATTTAGGGTGAGATTTTGTGGCATTAGCCTGTCCCTTCAGAGGACTAATACTTTGTGCTGGCAGTTTAGGTCATTCAGGCGCTTAAATCCCTGTTTTGAAGGAGCAATAAGGGTGTTGTGAAACTAAATACATGAATATTTATAAGAAACATATGGAAATCCAGATAAAAGTTGATTTAATAAATCTTAAACAGCAATGTTTTAGARTGTACGTACCACGGTACTGGGAACTGAGTGACTGCATAGACAAGATAGGGAGATGCTAATTACCATTGCTTGTGTCCTGCTTATCTTCAACAGCCATAGACATTCAAAGGGAAGGGGCTCTCAGAGTCTTGCAGGATTCARGGCATAGTATTGCAGATGCTACCAGGTCTGCCTCTTCTAAACAGCTCTGTGCCCAGGCTGCTGCATTTCCACCTCAAAAGACGCTTCTCTGGACTCCAGCCTTGGCTGCCTTATCAGTGTGCTTCTCATGCTGTCTTCTTGCTTGCTCCTGACTGACACTCTGGGCAAGTAATCTTAGCTCTGTCAAAATAATTTAATGCTACATGCTTGCTGCATGTCTCAGGTTTTATCTTTGCTGCCATAAAGGGAAACTCAGGTAAGGTTTGGGCATGTACATCTTGGACCCAAGTCAGTGCAGACAACAGAAGAGGGAAAGGCCAGGCTTATCACCCCGCAACACAGCCTATGGCCATGAGAAACCTTCCTGAGAAGCAATCCATCAACCTGGAAGGGGCTGGGAGTGGTGGAGATGATACAACAATGTGGCTTATACTCCATGATAGCCTCTGTTGATTAAAACAMCTTCCTGCCCCAAACACCACAGAAGTCCATACAAAGGACTGCTCACCTGATTTGCTCTCTAAATGTGTTTAAAGTCAACACAGGAGGGCCAAGCCACCTCTGACMCAGCGATAACRTTTGCTCCAATGGGAATATWTTCAGCATCCCAAATTGTGGATCCAGCCCGATGTATGCTGCCTGCTTTAGCAACCTTGCTAAAAATTGCAGTGTCTTAATCTCTCTGACCACATCAGGATTGCATCAATTTCCAGGGCTCTCAGTGGGGATGCACACAACTGGCTTCATTCYGTCTAGTCTGAGATGTTTAAGTCAAGTACTTCCACTGGGGATCAAAATATACCAAGATATCTATAATCAAGGGAAAGAAAGAGAGGCATCTCCAGAGGATAACTCAGATTTAGCTACCGAGAGGCAGTTTTGTAGAAACATCCCTTAGATTAACAGAACATGACAGCTAACTGAAGTAACACCTGTAGTCCGGAAGCCATATAGATGCATTAACATGGCTCCGTATCCCAAATTTACAACAAAAGCACATCTCTGAAGGGTGGCGGGTTTGAATGATATGTGCTGTTTATGCACTCCTTCCACGGTACAGCTGGAGCCAAGCCAATTTACAGTGTTGTTTCCGTACCTTGCAAATAACTGCCAGTGAACTCCCAGCTCAGAATACAGCTAACAGCAGCACGGTTACGAAAGTCTGCTTTTCTCACAGCCAGCAGACAACAGGCATTTTTCATCCCAGGACTGTTTAGGCAGTGAAGGTATCGGCCATTCAGTGGGATATTCCTTAGTGTAATTTGCAATAAATTAGTGAAAGCAAGAGAAAAAACTTGCTTATGATCACTCTCAGCAATCATGACCATAATTAAAGGGCATTTATAAAATGAATCAATCAAAATCTTATTTCTTAGAGGGCAAAAGAAATATCCAAGTACTAAAGATACTGAATCCCATAAAAGACGTGCTAAGGACATATAACAGGCTACCATTTATAGGATAAGCAAGTTTAGTTATCTTAAGAATTGCAGGGAATCTGAATATTCACTGCATGTCGTCCTCAATGAGTCATTTTCATTCAGCAAAAAAAGCTGAAATGTCCTTTTCAAAACCACCGTCAGGGAGCCAGGCTTTCTTTAGCAGCAGAGCGATCCAAGGTGTCTGGTCTCAGTGCTTATTAGAAAGTCTGGAAAAGCAGAACAGCATGTGCGTGAAGCCCCAGCGCTCCGAAGCAGCCCGGCAGCATCCGCCTGGCCCCCGCGCCCAGCCCCGCAGCCAGCAGGGACACGGCGGGTGGACTGKGACCCCGGATCTGCCAAACCGCAGCAGGGCATTCCTCAGCCTGGAAGAGGAGGTGCACCAGCAGTGGGCATTGCCAGTGTGGATGATAATGTCCCAGAGCAGAAATAATCTTTTGCTTTTTTTCACTTTTTAAAAATGCTGAGACCCGTAGTGACAGACAGCTTCCCCGAGTATGTGCCTCCCTAGCCAGGCCCTTAAGAGAATGGTAAGGCGGGTGACAGAAGGCATCAAGGACAACAGCGCGTTCAGTCCTTGTGTGACAACGGCACCCAGTCTCAATCAGCGATGGCAAAACTCCCAGCTGACGCTCGATTTCCTCGTGTCCTTGGCAGGGTGGCGCGGAGGCTGTGCTGGAGAGGAGCTGGGTACCGCGCTTGCMGCCAGCAGCAGTGTGCTCTGGTGCCTTATCCCCTTGGTCAAATAATGACAGAACTAAAGCAGGAGCGGCGGACGTGCTAACAGACACGCAAAATAAGACTTTGTTCTTTACACACACAGAGCTCTCCCTTCTCCCTCATCACAGAGATTTCCTCAAACCTGCAAACATGCTTTTAATTGAAGAGTCTAAACCATCAATCATATAAAAGAGCTTGCCACATTCTGCACTGCCTACCACCTGCCTATGAGCAAAAAATAGAAAGTACCAAAGGAGCATAWGAATTGAATTGTGTTGAAAATTTACTCAGTCAATCTTTCGGGACCAATTCTTGTCTCTCAGAACTGATTTCATTGCACTATTTGTCTTGGTAATATAACCAGAAGTGCTTTCTTCCTTCTGGGAATTGAAACGCCTCTTGCTGTAACCTCTCCTGCTCAGCAGCTGAAAACATAGGGGCTGCATTACCTGCTGGGCAAATTCTCAGCCATTAAAACCTTTCTGTTCTGCATCATGGCCCACTTTAAGGTACCCTCTGTTCTTAAGAGAAAAAGACAGCTGTTGGGCCCATTAAACCGTTCCTTCAGAGATGCTCCATCCAGTGTATGCCAGAACGAGCGTGCCCTACTGTCCAGCAGTGGAAAGAGGTAAGATTGTGACGGGCCATGAAATAGCAGCCTTTGCACAGAGTTTGATCACCACAGCCAGCTAAAAGTTGCTGATGTTTTACTTTGTTCCTGAAGAAGAATTGGATTGCTTGTAGCTAAAGCCTCTAGTAAGAAACATGGTTCTGAAACTGCAGATTTTTGGTTGCTGTTAACAAAGAACCAGGAGCTGGATGGGAACTTGTGGCTTGCTGTCAGCTTTCAGTGTGAGGCCTCAGCCGGACTGAACTCAGCTCTGCGGACTCAGACAGCAGTAATCTGCAGATTGCATTCCTATATCTAAGCACTATGGGCCTCTTGCATCCTGGGGCCACTCTCATGGGCTGTTGTAAATTMTGCTCGTAGCAACTGCTTTGCCAGTTCAAGAGTGCAGAAGGGAGGCTGGATCGGCTTATAGCACTCAGGAATTTTCCTGTATAAGAAGAATAACTTTTTGCCGACGAATACAGCCCCGGTGTGGCAGAGAGAGATTCGGTGGAGAGAGGAGAAAGGGGCAAGAGTGAGGCAGTCAGGTCAAAGAAGCAATATAGAGAAGTGTGGCCTGTGTGGACCGGAGGATGCGGGTGTTTGAGACACTAGCGAGAATGAGGCATTRAGACAAGGTGTGCAGGCAGGTGACACTTTCCAGTTAGCTCTCAGCTACMAGTATTTTTGCAAAGACGTATCTTCTAACATATTTGTATTGATCTTTGAAGTACAAGAAAACCCTTATGACAAGAACCAGACTTCCCTCGTGTCTTAAATATTCCCCCCAAAGGGTCTGTTCCCAAACATCCTTGGTATCATCTCTTGTCTTTTCCTGATACTTTTTTCGAGCCTTATTCTAGAAGATTGATTTGTTTGTACTGTGCATGGGAAATCCTCACATGTCCACTCTACACAAGCCTCTAGTCCAAGCAATTTCTCACCTGCCGCTACTGTGATCTATGGGAACAATATATATTGATTAGTGGCTGGACATGAAACTGTGCAAGGCTGAAGGACGCTTCTTTTATTGAGAACCAATTCCCTGCTTGCTCCATTTTCCTGTTATGAGCTCCAGAAGCAAAGATTAATGACAGCTGTTCCACTTGTTTAAACAGCTGATGTCTCAGGCCCAGATCCCACCTGGGGCTCCCTTCTGGACCATAACAACAGACCATTATTGAGCTAAGCAAAAAACCACCATAAAAAATAGCAAAGTTTTAGCTTCCAAGTTGGCAAAGAAAATAATCTCTTCAGGAGCAAAAAGCCCGTTGAAGGACAGAAAATGAGAACCACTATGGGTAGCCACAGATTTTTTACTATGGTCCATTACTATTGTATTTTCATAGATGCAGACTGCAAAATGCAGACATTGCTGGGGTGAGATGCAGCTGTTGGATATGAAGAGACACAATTGCCATAACTGTATGATGGATGTGTTCACAGTGAATGAAATGTAGAAAATGACAGGGTCAATGATAATAGATGTGTAGATACAGAGGAAGAAGCTGGAAGAATGTAACAACCAAGAATAATAGGAAAAAAGGCATATGAAGCTACTTCGGGCACCTACAGCAAGTGTTTTTGACACRCAGAATAAAGAGGATCTAGACAACAGGCCAGCAGAGCTGGACCATGGATTGAAATCAGTGCATTAAAGACAGGTAACCTAGGAGCAAGCCTGGCATTTCCTGCTCCGCACCCAAAGAGCTGGCTGAAGRTACATATGGCCCAAAGAAAGGACACAGGTTGCTTTGCTCCTCCTTTGGCACCAAGAGAAAGAGGATGGCAATAATAATGAAAGATGGAGAGATTGTGTTGCTGCTGCATGTGCTACAGTTATTCTTTGGTTAGAGGACTTTAAGTTCCAAGATTCTTGCTCTGTTATTTTTTACCAGTACAAAATTAATTTACTGGAAAAAGTGGTCAAGAATAACAGCTAATTAAAAGGGCTACTTGAAATACTCCTGCAAGTGAGTACTAAGAGTTCATTGTTTTCTGCTCCTTTAAAAGCTCCACAGTCAGGTTTATTGGGTTGTTACTATAACATAACATTTTTTTAAATGCAAAATTTCACACTTAACTCTCAGGTACAATCAGAGAAATAAGAAATAGGCATCATGCAGCCACCAAGCCTCCCGATTATATTTTCTTGCCTCATTCCACATGAAAATTACCAGCTGAGCCTTGAGTTACGTTGCAAACCGTTGAACTAATGAATATTACATCTTGTAGCTGCCATTAACTTGCAGAGGTGGGGGAGTTTGGAGGGTGTTATTTGACTGCCATTTGTTTGACTAAGGAACAAAAAAGGAAAGGAAATACTGCACCCTCCACCCCTGCCATCACCACTTTGTCTATCTCCATCTGTCATCCACGTAGGCTCTGAGTGATTAAATTTATAAGCACTTTCAGGCACATTGATTGAGTACTGCTGAATCAGGAGAATCAGTCTGGTCTCAGCAATAAGTTAATCTTTTAAGCCTTGTGTTAGTTAAAAGAACTTTTATAGGTCCTTGGTAAAAACCGAGCTGTTACTTTCAGAGAACTTGTGAGCACCAGACCAGAGGACCTCCCAGTTTCTTCACTCTGAGGTTTTGGGGAGGAGGGATGAAGAAAATGTTATTTATCAGCGTTTGTCTCCTTTGTTTGTCTCCTTTGCCTTGTTTTGGGCTAAGGAAAGCTGCTGAACCTCACCAATGAGGTGARGAGGCCGGGCTGGTTTGGCATAGCCCCTCTGAGGTGTTCAAAAGGACAAAGAGGAGAGTCTGGAGGGGGCTTATTCTGCGAGGGGCTTGGACCTCAGCGAGCTGCGGAGCAGCCTGGCAGAGCTGCTGCCGCTGCCGTGACTGAACCAGGCGCTCTGTCTGCTGGCCTGGTTGCACTACTCCCCAGTGACGGTCCGAAATGGCAGGGTGTTATCCCCAATATTGGTGATTTGATAGAGGCTGCCCTTGTCCGGACTGCTTGGGAGACAAATAAAGATGGGAGCTTCTCCCTGGAAATTTTGCACTTTTTATTTGTATGTCAAAGAAAACCCTGGCTTTTGTGCTTACTTAATACTGTTGCTTTGGTCCTTTTTGCAACTGTCAGGCTTCTGTGTGTATTTTGATGCATCAAAGAGGTCGTCTTGTAAAAGCCAAGTAACACATCCTCAAAGGCTGAAATTTTGAGACATCAGCTAGAGGGTTTTAAGGAGAGAAGATGGTGGCAAGTTGCATAAAATCCACATGTATTCTGCTCAGAAACAGCTCGAGAGCAATTTTGGGTAAAGCAATCCTGCTCTTCAGGTTGGGACTATATGAAATAAAGCTCCACTGATCCCTCCGGAACCGCCTCGCTAAATCTAGTCTGACTCTTCAAATAGCATTCTTCAAACAGCTCCTGATRAAACGGAGACTCAGCCTCCAGTGTAAGTCTTTTACCCACCCCTTTCCTTCTGCAAACAACACATAAATGTCAGAGTGGTTTTACTGACCTCAGTAAATGCTTGCGGGCAGGCAAGGATGATCCCAGATACTGCCAACAGGAGGCCATTCAGATTCATGTTATGTTTCCACAGCCCCTGCCAGCTGGGAGGACCTCTAAGATTTTGCATCTRTATAGGTAAGATTCAGGCTGGTGGTGTTCAGGCAAGCGACTGGGGCTGGGGGAAGCGTGGGGGGGAAGGACAGGAGATTGGATTGCCTTCCCGTTTTCCGTGTCTGGGAAGGGCTAAGCAGCACTCGGCAGGCAGCTCTCGTGCAGTCAGGTGGGGTAGTGGTTGGAAAAAAGCAAGGTGAGAGGGAGAAGACGCAGAGATATTGTTCTGCTTCCTACTCGGTACCAGCTAGCAGAGCTTGCTAGTTGCGTGGGTGAGAAGAAGAATATGCTCTACCCCAGGAAGGATTTTAGGAGCAGGTGTGACTCCTTGCATGCCAGAATGCTTTGAGTGCTTACTTTCGAGTCCTGAGGGGCAAATTTATCTCTAACATGAGTCAATGGATTTTCAGGAGAGCTGAATAAGCTCCACTCTCTTTTGTAAGAGGAATAAGAACGTTTTCAGCAGCTAGGCAAAAAAAAAAAAAAAAAGAAAGTCTTGTGCTAGCTCCGAAATTAAGCAAGCACCTGGTAAATTGTTTCTGTCTTTCCCCTGCTCTCTCCAACAGCTTCCTACCCAGGGGATGCTCCAGCCATGCAGCTCCCATATGTTACAGGAATCCTTTTGTGGTAGGCAGTGGGGTAGCAGAGCAGCACGTACACGCTGACAGGGCGAGGGCTGTGCCGTGAGACATCTGGGGATGGCCGCTGTGCCACTCCAAATCCTCTCAGGCATTTTAGAGTGAATCAGGCTCCGGAGTGAGGTATCCAGTGCATCCTGGCCACGTTCCTTCCCTTGCTGGAGACACAACCTTGTAGCATTTATGACTTGCCCAGTTTCCTGGTGCTTCCTTTCAAAGCCTCCACAGGAGAACGTTGCTTTGTTAGTCTGTTTCTAGCATTGCCCTCTCATTTTGGATTTCCTACTGTACTTTACACAGATCAGCAGAAGGCAGTTGAGCAGAAGGTGAGAAAACAGGTTGCTGGCTCACATTTGTTTGTGAAAGTCTGACCTCAGCTGGAGAGCAATGACTCCTGTAGAGGGATAGCGTATGAACATTGATGCTTCAGAAACCTCAGATTATTTTTAGTTTTCTGTCCCAAGAACAGGAATCCCATGGTGCAGGCAGAGACTCTCTCTGAAGATGCTGGACCACCCAGAATYGGCACACACATTTACGATGAAGAAATTTTGACCAGCGCTAAATAAAGCTGGATTCTGCTCTCAGTTACAGCAGCAAAAACTGGAATAGGTATTCTGATGCCAATAACATAATTTTGGATTTGTTCCTGAACACTGAGTCAGTCTCTGGCCCTCAGTCCTCCCTCCTTTATGTTCACAGGAACCTTCTACTGAGCATATGCATTAGTTTGTATCTCTCTTTTCATCTTCCTTTCAGCATGYGAAATACCAGCTTCAAAGTAGAAGTTAGATGTAGCAGTCAAGAAGCAGATGGATCCAAAGGAGATACAGAACTCAAAGACTGATTTTATCTATACAGATCTCAGCATACAAATGCTACCGAACGTGGTGAATGTCCTTTCCAAGTTTATTTCGAAGGCTTCCAGTACTCTGCGGAACGCTGGCTGTGGCCATCCCTTCCTTCTTACATTGTCTTCCCTTGCTATCCTTTGAAATCCTTCCGTTTCACGGCAGCTTTTCTCAGTCTAAGACATTGTCTTTGCATTTTTGAACAGAGCATGGACAAGGTAGAAACAATTGCCACTTCTTCTTTCAGAATCAGAGTGAAACTTAACTTTCCAAGCAACTGCACTTTGCTAGCCAGGCTGTGGGTTTGACAGTCCTGAGGAGCAGAGTTTCCTGGGGAGTGGAGTTCTGTGTTAAAAAGCAGTGGCTCTTCAGAAACCTGGAGAGAAAGCTTTCCCAGAGAGGCTTTCTCTTGCTGCATCTCATCTTTCAGAGAGCTCCAGCTATTTTATGTTTTATCCTTTCTCAATCTTTTTTTTTCTTCTTTTTTTTTTTCTTTTTTTTTTTTTTTTTTTTTTTTTTTTTTTTTTTTTTTTTTNTTTCAGAGAATGACTGCTTTGGAGGAAGCATCTACTTCTTCGTGTTTTAATCTAGTTTAAGTCAACTCCCTGATCACAACACGCTGATGATACCATGATGTTTGGTGTATGCTCATTTCAGGTTGTTTTCAAAGACTTCCAATATTTTGAGAAACTCCTGTTTTAGCCATATCTTCTTCCCTATTCTTTTCCTTTACACTTTATTTCTGTTGTTTCTCTGCCATCTCAAAATGCCATGTTTGAATCTCCTTTGCATTGTCCCTTTCTGTAATAGTGCCCTGAAGACTGCTGCTGTCAAATTCCATATTCACCTTGGTTTTATTTTCAACTGCTCAGGAGATTTTGAACCTCAGCATCTCTGGCCCTATTTAAATGATGTTAATCATTTGTGTATGGAAATGTGCTAAATGATTTATCTCAGTAGCATTATGCAGCTGCAGCAGTTCCTCCCTTCCCCCAGACAGAGTCCCCAGCCAACAATCCTAAGAGAGCTACAGACAGCCAAAAAAATAAACCCAGATCCTGGAGAATGTGAACGATGGAATTTTATGAGCATGTTCATCATGGGGAATGTTGTTGAGACTTTGTGATCTATCTGTATTTTAATTAATATGGTTGTCCTACATTCTCTTCTGGGAGAAGGGCAAAAGAAAGCAATTTTAATGAGATCCCATAGGTTTTTGTCAGGTAAGTGATAATATCCAAAGACAAAATTCAATGGATTAAGTCAAGGGAATCACAAGAAAATGTCTGGTTAATGGATCTGGTTTTGTGTAACAGGGAGCACAGTTATAGTTGATATATTTGGGGAAACTGTGGTAGAGCCTTAAAGCTAGGACATCATTGCTTTTTGTCTGGATTGAAAGGCACTCTGGCAGTAGTGGGAAATAGGAAAGAGGTGTCAATACGAGAATAGGAGATGCATGTGAATGGAAAGGTAAGAGAGTTTTCAATGATGAGGCCAAGAAGATAGGAAGTCATGGAAGGAGAATGGTGATGTGTCTTGAACGAACTTGCACTAAGCTCTGGAAATGAGGAAAACAGGAGTGAAGCTGATGTAAAGAAGGAGAATTAAGGTCGATGAAAAGCACCATCTGTTTTTTCGTAGATTGGTTTATTTGAAACACATCTTTTCACACAGTTTTTGGTTTATGTTTTCCTCTGATTTTCTAAGGTAAAATATTTTTCAACAGAAAAATACTTGGAACAGAATGATATTTTTTAAAAAATGTACTCCTCTTCAGCTGAAAAAAAGAACTTTTTTGTAAACATTGTCACTGAAAACAATATGGACGTAATTTTCCAACAGAGAAAAAGGGTTTTAAATCCAGAAATAACTAAACCTTCTCAAGGAGTGAAGAAGAGTGCCTTAGCTATACAAGGGAAGAGAGGAATTGGAGCACTAGGAATGGGACTTTGGACTGGATATTGGGCATGTGCATATGGTCCCCTTTTGCTGCCTGGAATCGGGCATTCAAAAGTCCTTGTTCTTCAGTAGTGAGAGGACAGAGATGACTTTGTTGCGGTGCTAATAAATGGAGACTTATTCTGTAGTTCACTTTGGAGAAACTTTTGGTTTTGAACCACACGTCTGTCTGTGCATGCGTTAGTTACTAAMGGGGTTAACCTGCCTGACCAACAGGATTGGCACACCTAAAGACAGACCGCAGGGCTTGCAGTTTGCAATGTCAAGTTCAAAACTGGCGTGCATAAAGTATTATTACCAAGCACCTGCTTGCTGATGTGGCTAACTGCTTGACTTACTGAGTTTTTGTAGTCTAACAGCAAAGCAGAGAAATCAGAAGTCGGAGATGGGAGGATCTCTGTGGCAAAGTAATAAACTATTCAAATCAGTCAGTTGGGACTACGTGAAGAATCAAGCTCATAATTCATGTATTAATTTGTTGGGTCTCTTTCAAAAACTGTCCTATTTTGATATATAAATTTCGTGTATAAAATATATGATAGATTTTGAAGTCAGCTTTTTATTGCTCTTTATTACATCTGAACAAAGCCAAAAATGACCATGAATTATTCTAGTTCAGCAAAAATCTCAGGTGTGTTAGTCTAAACAAAGAAAATTAGCTTAAACACAGGAGCAAGACATGACAAAGTTGTGGCTGGAAAACAAGGTGTTAACATTTTCCACCTGCTGACAAGCTCTTGCAATAGGTGCAAAATAGGTTTTCCCTTAGTCCCCTCACTTTTGGATAACCTTACGGCATCTGGAGTGTCTCTATTCACTTTAAAAATGGAAAGGCAATGGCTGCAAAATGCAAGGTGTTCAGAGCCTTGGGAGTGAAGACGAGGGTCTGTTCCAGAGACCAACCAAGGAACATGGAGGTCTCCATCAGCATCTTCTTCCCTTCCCCTTTACCTCCCTTCCTAATGTTTAACCAGAGTTTCAGGATTTTACAAAAATTAAATGGTCGGACACGGTGTTTCTGAAGCAAACTGTGGTTGACTGGAAGATTCACAGTGCCACCAGTTCAAGCCCATAACATGTGATTTGGATTCTTATGAAGCTTTTTCCACAAATGACATAATGCATTTGAAAGGTCAAAATCTTCAGAACTTAAATGTTGTTGCTCGTTCCTTGCTTTGCTTCTGAATAGACTGATTTTTTTTTATTTCCCCTTTCTGACCTTCATTCCTCCATCTGCTTCTATAATTTCTACAGCTGTTGTGATTTGTTTTATAAACTGCCTCTGTCTGGGCTGCTTCTGTCCTGAGTGCATTTCGTTTGGGGCCGACGTGTTGCCTAAACCATTCCCTGTTCTTTGATGATATTAACAAATTGAGTGGCCTCACTGGGCTGACTTTTCCCCTCATTTACTTCAGAGAGCCTTTTGGATTGAAATCTCCAAACCCATCACAACTGCCATTGTAAATCAAGCTGACAGTCAATTACRGGATAGACTATGTATTTGAACAAGCACAGCTTTGAAGGCCCAGCCATTTCCAATAYGCTTACAGCCCTGCAAATGCTCTCCGTCTGCAGGACACAGGGGTGCCCACTGCATCTGGTGCTGGGGTGTGGTGTCAAAAATCAGCAGAACTGCAAGAGAACTCCGAGGAGCTTAGTCAAAATGATAAGAAAAGCATTRTCTGCCTCCCGAGGAATAAGCCTTAGTTGGTGGGGGTGCTGCTTTTCRTGAAGCTTTATTGTGTCTGACGCATTAACGCTCTCGCTGCTGACGGATAGCAGCCAGGTTCTGACCTACCAACAGGCATTTCAAAAACAGGAGGGCACATACTGCCGATACAAAGGTGCTGCAGTACGGAGGAAGCCTGYAATCCATGAAGAAATGCACAATAATGCATCTTGCACCGTTTTTAGTTTTAGTGGAAAAATATTGCAGCGAGACAGTTTGTGATAGGGGCGTATGTGTCTGTGAGTAAACTCCAGATAGCACTTGGCACGGTTTAATTCCTCTCCATTTGGCAAATCATCTGGTGTTCTCCCTTCTGTTGCATATCCCAGAATAAAATAGGAGAAGCTATCTTCAAGTGTACAAAAAGAGTGAGCTGAGGCTGCACGACGACCGTGTTTCTAATGCATCAGAAACRAAGGTAGTTCTGTTTGATTTACCATTCTGTTAGTGTCATCAAAAATCCACTGGGATGTGGAAACAGCACCAGCTGGGTAATTGCTGCAGAAAGCATGCCGTGGTATTCAGKATGGGCTTTCCTCACGAGAGCTGCTCCAACGGGGTGGTGTGTGTAACTTTGTATAACCTTGCGCTGAAAAAGGTCTGACAAAAGCAAGAAAAACAGCCCTTACTTCTGGGAGGATGCGGTCAGTCCACCCCAGGCATGGTGGAACATATGAAATTTGTACTCTGTGAGAGGCTCTCTGTCAGTCTTCCAGTTTATGGTGCCAGTAAATCTGCTGCCTTGATTTGAACAATAATAAGAATAATACAGAAATCTAAAGAGAGAATGAAGTTGTGAGCTGCTGGAAGAAACAGGAGATTTATTTTTTAAAAATGTGACTGTTGAAGCAGTTGAGGAATACCTTCTTGCTTTGAGAATTAACACATATTCTATGACTCAGGGACCTGGGCTGGAAATAAAGACAAAAGTCACAGCTCACATGCTGTACTTGTGTTACAAGCYGTCCCTTCTCCCTTGCCTGCAGGGATTTTAACAACACGAGGCAAAGCTCAGGAAAYGGTGTTGTGAAGAGCGTACCAGGACTAGCGAGGAACAGGCCTCTCCCCGTTCGCTTCTTTGGCCCCTGCTGCTTTGCAGGAACATCCCGTCTCTGCGTCGGTTTAGTCTGGGGCGGAACAAAAAGGAAAGAAAACCACAATGTCGAAACTTGATGAACTGCCGTAGCCACAGATAGTGAAATGGCCAAGTTACCCCTCTTGTTTCTGCATTAGCATTACGACGTTATGTTCAATCGATCAGTTTGAGTATGTTATGTTACCTGGCAGTAGACTTAAGAGAGCTCAGTTGTATTTTCTCATTCTATTTGATCTCTCCTGTTTTTCCCTTCATGCTCCGTCTTGCTCCTAACCCATCGCTTTCCTCCTGTTCTGTCCCTAAGTTGGTAAGTGGCCTCCTTCACGGGCCAGAATAATGTGACATTTCATGGGGTAAGTAGTTCCTTTCCTACATGAATCTTGTTTCATGTGGCAGCCGAACCCACTCTGTCTTCAATTACGCCTTTAAGAGAAACTTAGAGAATGTCTTCTGTTACCTGATTGTTTTAAGGGGACCTAATTCTTTAGCTGCACCAGTGCTAGACAGAGACAGCACAGGAATGGGCTGAGAATTGCCCATGTGCAACGTGTACACATTTGTTCCTGCATACTTCAACTCCTTCTTCTCCCAGCGAGCATGAGGCTGGGAAACAGAGTGCTTCTCCTGCCTCCACCTTCTCGGCAGCTGGCTCCTAGTCTCTGGATGTGATCAGGCTGAAGTGAGAATGACCTGTTTGCTGCTGCTGGAGTCACGATAACAAACCGTCCCTGCCAGCCTGTCGGCATATCCCACCTATCGTGTGTAGTTCTTCCTCTTTCACTCAGCTGTAACTTGGATTTAGGACGTACGTACTGCCATGTGAAGGAAAGGAAGACTCGGCCTTCTGGGACCAACAGTGGTTATTCCAACCTTGCCACAGGTGGAGGTTGTACATCACACGTTTTATTCTGACAAGGTTGAGCTGGGCGTTACCACGGGCAGTGCAGTCTGGCTGTCAGAGTCTATCCTTAGGACCGGTGTCTGCTCCGTGCTTTGGCCGTGTCAGCAGGTCACCTACAGCCCCACAGTGAGTTGTGGCAGGGCTCGGGAGAGCACCCATCAATCCTCCCAAAGTCTCCTGCTGCTGCTATTGGAGCAAATGCTGCAAAGAGCAGTAGCAGTCCTAGGTCTATCTCTGGTGTTGAAAGATTTCTAGTGAAGAAATGCCCATCACTCCAGAGGCTACGCAACGTGCTTTAAGCAGCTACARGGACCTATTGACTCTTCTTTTAACACCTTTTTTAAAAAGAAACATCAGACCTGCAAACAAAGCCCTCTGCCCTGTGTGCTRCAAACCGCTTACCTGCTTGTTATGAGACTCAGACAACAAACAGCAACTACCCAAGTAGACCAGAAGGCACGATTTTTGAAGAAGGTGTGCACAGAAGGAACTCTGGAAACACTTCTTTCACTGTTTGACATCCCAGAAAAAGAGGATGCCGATAAACTAGAATGAGACCAGACAATAAAAGGATGGAGAAAATGACTTATTTATGAAGAAGGAAGTAAATATATCCAGACTCATTCTGAAATTTTTCTGCAGTGGTATGTTGTTGTAGTTAAAAATGAGGAATGTGAGAAATACACGTGCCTTTACATGGAGTTCATGATGTTTGGACCCGTTGCCTCATATTTTTTCTTGCCCCATGTAGGTTTTAGGTAAAACTCATGAATTTCACTTTTKCCTTATAGGAGTATTTTATGGCTCCAGTACTGTACTCCACCTTCACCTTATGTTTAAGTGAATTTTTTCTTCYTTTTTTTGGTCATTTGCATAAAATCACAGATACGGTGTTTCGTAGCAATTAATGCACACTAGTCCTTTGACCCTTGTTCTGACATTTTTTCCTCGTGCTTTCATATACCCACATTGCCATTCATATCTCATTCATACCAATATTTATATTTCCAGTATTAATATTTCTGTTAAAGATTTCTCASGTGAATTGTAAAATCAGTCACTGTAAACCATACAGCACCAGAGAGTGAAATTTATTCTTTTGCAGAGAGCCGCTGCAAGCTTTGTGTACCACTGAAGTCCCAATTGACACAGCTGAAGAATTAGCTGAGACTTACGCAGAGAGAAAAGTGAAATTCATCCAACAGCCCTTTTTTTTGCCTGTCAGATCTCAGCCTGCGGGAGGGAGAGCTACGCAGTAACTGGAAGCGTGGATGAGAACTGCGAAAGGAAAGAGCGTTCGCGTTCAGCTGACACCGCTCCCGGCGCTGCGGCGTGGCTGTGACAAGACTGCCGCAAACCGCATCCTCAGGTGGGAGACAAGGGTGGTCCCTTCGTGCTTCACGCCAGCTTCCGAGCTATCAGAGTCCTCCTTCTGAACTACCTCTGTATTATTCCCTTTACTCCAACTGCATCGCTGGTTTTAATGAGTGTCACTTAATATCGTGTTGGAGAGGAGTAGTCCGTGAAAACAGTGATATGTTTTTGCAAATTTAATCTGAGGTTTCAGTCAGTTTATAACGTGGACCATCTGACATGCATGCTAGGGGATTACCTTATGTGCTTTTGATTTATAGACCTCTTAGATGTCTAAATATTGTTAGTTAAGCTCCCTTAAACACAAGGGGACATTTACAGATACCTAGAGCTTAAAATGGGCCAGTGTACAACAGCACCCTATACTGGCATTTCTTTTCTTAGAAGTCCAAATTGCCTACACACCTAGAGTTTTTGAAGACCTTTTCTAAAGGAATAGTGAAGTTASATGCCCAGACTTCTTTCCCAGTTCTGGGCCATTTTCTCTACATCCCACATTTCCACATTAGTAATAATAATGAAGACAATACCAGCATCCTTTCATAAAWCATGACATTTCTGAGCAATCTTCATGGAACAGTGACCCCAAATTCCTACTAAATTCTATTTTCTCCCTTCTATTTATGTGCAGCACCTTGTTTTGTGGGAGAAGCRTGTCTGGTGGGTAAAGCACTGGTGCTGCCCATGATGCTGGGGTGGGGGAGCAGGTGGTAAATCCCGTGGTGAGGAGAAGGTGGGCTCAGAAGTCTGTCCCCTTCACTGTAGGGGAATACATCTTATGGACAGAAGATGAGATGTAGGCCTTCTCCCATAATGTTGTGATCTTTACCTGTTCTTGAAGAGATATTGAAATACTGCTGCCACTATTTTGCAGTAGGCATCTTTCTTTCCACACTCAGTAAGTATAAATGGAWTGTGACTCCTGATAGTGTACATACTATTTCCCCACTGTCTTTCAAGAATATCAGACTCAGGACATAGTAAGAATGATTTTCAAATCTACATTTAAGTGTTATATTGATTTTTAATCCCTTAATCTTTACTGATCTCATCTGAATTTGCCATAAGTCTAAGGGATCATTTGGTTTTAGACAAGGCTCACTACTTAGAATGAACAACTGTACACTTGGCCAGCTCAGGGCCTCTACACCGATTTAATACTCTTTGTAGGACTTAAGCAATACAAAGACATTGAGCTCAATTTCTGAACAAGAATCCCTCTCTAAATAATTACACGCAAGTTGTGAACTATGTATCCTGCAATCTATTCCACTCATTTTCACCTAGGGAAATCCATATCCATTTATTTCTGAGGCTTTTCTGGCTAATAAGCACATTTGCATCACTCTTAACTTTATCTGAAACACCAGAATGAATGTATAGAGAAGGAAGGGAAAAAAAGGAAAAACAAAAATCATATTCCAACTGAAAGCTGATGGACAATTTTTTGATGAAGTTGTTMTCTTTCTGTGTAATTATTCCATTTCAGAGGTATGGGAGGATCAAAAATTTCTGTTGTAGTCTTCAGCTTTCATGCTTAATAGAAGTAAGGCCTGTTTTTCTCTTATACTTTGTACAGAGCCATTTCAGCTGAAAATGAGATACGCTATGCTTTGATATTAAGTACCCCTTGAAGGACTTGGCTGCTCTAAAGATCAGGAAGTTAATGATATTTTGTCTCACAGCTGGGTGACTTTTTAATGTATATTTTAGATAATACAGCAGTTCAGTGATAATATTGTAGATTATTGCATTTCCTTCCTGAGACTTTATATTAAACGGGTAAACGTTTCTGGGCAAGCAAAGCCTTCTTCAGTTTCAAAATTTTTTTTATCCTTGTCCTTTATGGCAATGTATTTCTATTAGAAGGGCTTTTGTGATTGTGTTTTTTCTCCTGGCTTTTGTTGGGAATGATTCTTCCCTGTGGAGATAGCTAGCATGAAGCCTGTGTGCCCCATACTGGAAAAAGAAGTAAGACATAGACCTYGAGCTCTGCATATGGAGCCATGGGAGCATGAATTCTCTCTCCCATTCACCAGAACAGCAACATCTCGATTTTATCAACTGAGTCAAACAGCCTTGTAAGCCTGAACATGGCTTGTGCAAAGCAGTTTTACACCAGTGTGCATCCATTACTTAATATGCAGTTTCTTCCCTATGGATATGGAAGGTCATGTCCCAAAGGATGGGGGGGACACAGTATTCCTGTTTTGAACCAAGTTCATCTTTTCTGTAACACTGCTTTTAAGATTCAGCCACTTACAGTGATAAGCAGCTAGGGCAGTAGCTGTGCTGTGTATGAACTAATCAAGTTTGAATGTGAAGCGACGGATGGGCTTCAACTGGGGAGGCAAGAGAGATGCACTAAAACCAGTCTGTGCTTGCAGAGTTCACTTTGGACAAAAACTGTGACTCACTTGCCATGCTTACAAATGCTTTTCACTGAGATCATAAGCAACACGAGGCTCATGTACACTGCACTGGGGCACGGGACCRAGGTCTCTGCATGAGCACTAGGTAGGCTGGTACCTATAGGTAGGGCAATAGCTCTGCCTATATCTGGAGATAATAGCTTTTGTCCTGAAAGCAGCATGATCAGCTTAGCAAGAACTCCGTATGAGTTGTAGCTAATTCTCTCTGGGCCTGTGCTGGGCTGTACTGCCTGGGGACCTCTTTGCACCTGTGTGCTCTAATGTACGGTGCAACACAGTCATGATGACAAGCTATTGTATAAATGAATAAAATCTTTCACCCTGTGCTCAGAGATAATTTGACCTATTATAGAGACAGTCTACTTGTGAAATTCCCTGATCATTCTTTTTGAACTTCTGAAGTGTTGTACTGGGTGTCTTACTCATGGACGCAACGGAGAATTTAGGTGCTACCTGGTGTATAGAGACCAAAGCTCCTGATGAGCTGGAGACTTTAGAGGTGGGGATCCTGTGCTGTCATCTTGGGTCCTGAACCTGCACACAACCTGCCATACCTCCAACCCTCGTGCAGGTAGCGAGCCGAGGAGAAAAAAGGGTGCCCTCGCTGTATTATACACCTGGCGTACTTCCTCATAAAAGACCCCAGAAATTATCCTCTGCTTTGAAAGGATACATGCTGACAGTCTGCACTGCAGAAAATGATTTACCTATCTGAGCAGATAACAGTAAATGCCTGGCACAGAGCCATACAGCTCCAGGTCTAAAGATACTGCAGCTGTAATAGAGGGATGAAAATGCATGAGGTATGTTAATTGAGCAATAACTGAAATGTATGATTAAATGAAGAGGTAACCTTTCTAAGGCAGTCCCTCTTAATACATGTTACTTTGCATTTGCCTTTGGGCTTTTCCGCRCTAGAAAAATGAGCAGAAGTAAGGTCACGTTGGGCTCAGTTAACTCTGACCTAAGGATGGCTGCTTTGCTAGTCTAGTTGTGCTGCAACGTTTTTTACCTCAAATGAGCAGGTCAAGAGGTAGCCTCCACTCCCTGCAGACTCGGAGTGATCACAGCAACAGAGYTTTTTACCACCCGTGCTCCTGCCTGACCCGCTGCCTGCACGTGCCACCGCGGCCTGTCGGGTCGCGACGGGCGTCGGGCGCTCGGCTGAAGCGTGTGGCTCTGAGCAAGAACCGCGGGTGGTTAATTCACACGCGTGGGGTTCCTCCCACGAGAATCGGGGCACGGCTAGGAAATCCGTAGGGAAATCCCCAGCCTGTTTCACCCTGCTGAAGGTCAGAAAAAGTTTGCGAAAACTGGCAACTGTAAAGCTATTCACACGTCCAGAATATACAGTACTGAAGAACAGGAGGATGTCTAAGCACATTGTTTCCATTCTGGAGGATGGTCTGATGTTACAGGTATCATGAGGGTGTGTTTTTTTTGGCAGACAGCTGTCTCATGGCTTTCTGAGTCCACCTTTTAGTGCTTTCTGGCTGTGTAAAGGGATTTTTGCCATTTGCTGTTCAGGCTTAATTAGGGTAATGCAATGCCCTTACATGGTCCACGGACAGCATGTGCTGTTCTCCCTAGTTTGGAAGGGATTTTTCTTCTTTCTGCTGGTGAGCTCCTCTCTAGCTCTTTGGATCACGTGTGCTGCCCTGTGCCCGAACGGGTAACTGCTGGGATCCCTTGAGTGTTGCTGGTACAAGTTCAGGCTACCCTGCTCTTCTCTGATCAGCTATCTATAGGTACTGTTGTACCTCTTCCTACCAAGAGTCTGCCATTGGCCTTAGTGCACGGGTAACTCAGTGACTTCCAGCTGTTTCCTTACCCGCTTTTGGCCACTGTAGCTTATCTTATGTCTGGCATTTCTGGTTCTYCCTAAGTGTCTGTGCCGACATGCTACATAGGTGCTGCATGGTAAGACTGAGGAGGATTAAGGCAATTCAATCTGCAAATCCGGTTGTGRTGCTGAGGAGGAGCCAAGCCAGACAAGCACAGCAGTGTCTCCGTTGCTCCATGAYACGAGGCACGCACCCGCTGTAGTACCTTTAAAAAGACGTTGGCTGTACTGAGGTGGCAGGGCCACTGCTTCGCGCAGGTAAATACTCCTGTCTTGCRACTGTGTGAGGACCTGTACATGATCTCTCTGCTTCACGAATCACAGTTGCCTTCGCCCTGCCTTGCCTTTGCTCTGTTCCGTACCCCGCTATGCCCTTTTGCCTCACCAGGTGCGGACCCGCTCGGTAGCAGTTGGGTGGCCCAGGGGAGCTCAGGGCACCACGCATGGGGTGAACGCTGGCGTGGCCGGTCACGTGGACCTCAACTTCTACTGACCGCCGTGCCTCTGATTTACGCTGTACCAAGGTCCGTCAGGGTAGCTCGGACAGTAAGGGAGATCAGGGTGAAGGCAGTAAAAATTATTTGAGGCCTGTCCTTTGAGTATCTATAAGGACTTTAATTTACAGCCAGTAAGTGGAGCTAAAGCTCCATGAGAGGTTATTTCTTTAGAAAACATATGGTTAAAAATTGCTGATGGAACTTTTTTCTCCCCATTTCCTTGTATTTATTTAGTCCTTTTGTTGCACATAAACAGTCACGCTGCTGGGAGCTCATGGTGTGAGCTCTTAACTTTTCTATTTCATTCCTTGAGTCAGAGACAGAATGTAGGATCTTTGCCGCATTGACTGTGCAGTTAGCACTTTCCCGTGCTATTATTTGTTTGTTTTACAATAGTTCTTCTCCTTGCTAATTTCACRCACAAATTTCTCCTGTCAGTTAAACACAAAATAATTGCATTTGTGTGTATGTGAGCAGTTATGTTTGCGAAGGGGACTTTCATATCCTTATTAATCTAATTCAGTTAATTTCCTCGGTGGCAATATTGTGTCCAAGTGTTTGGGGAAAGCTGTCCTTTTGCTGCATTGTTACTCAGTATTGCAATTCATGTACAACATCTAATGTCTACATGTAGAACTTTGTCTTCCATCCCTTTAGTATCTCTCTAGTTTCTCCCTTAACTGGAAATACTTTGCAATTGCATTTACTGGTCTCCATTTTTGCCTGGTCTGGAACACTTTCTGCTTTTATTCAGCTCGTCTCCTGTTTATAAATACTAGCTCTTCATTTGAAGGATTTAGGCAGGGAAGTACTTAGACATGTGTCTACCTTTAAGCATTTGAGCTGTGCAATAGATTCCAATGGGACTAGTTCTAATACCAAAGTTAGGGATGTGATTGAGTGCTTCCTTGGACCAAGATCATTAATACTTCACCTTGACTTATGTGGCTAAGAACCCAGCTCAGCAGTGGATAACCAGGGAGGCTCAGGCAATTCTTCAACAATATTTATTTTTTCAAAATCCACTAGCAATAATACAACTACAAGTCCTTTGTTGAATAAATGCAGACTTTTTTTTTTGAAACTGGGCTATGGCTTGGAACCATAAAATGTGTGTTATTGAGCTCAGCTCACAAGTGTGGCACCTTCTCTATTGCTTTTGACAAACTCTTATTTCACTACTGCAGTGGCTGGCCATTTAACTTGAGTTCTTGGCCTGCAGTTTGGGAAAAAGAAGATCACAGAGCAGCCCAGATCTAGCATGTGCTTTTGGAGCAATTCGTGTCTGGCACTAGCAGACCCGTAGCCCATTGAATCTGGCCTTTAATTTATTAAATCTGTAAAATGAGCAGCTGCTATTCTGCAAAGGTTCAGTACGATCCATTAAGCACATTTTGCTGACATGGGATGGGAAGGGGTGGTCTGTGGAGTGTTAAAGAAGAGAATTTCTGGCGGGTACTTTTTTCTTTAAAGGTGACTAATTCACCAGTTCTTGCAGAGATTCTGCACCCTTCCCTTCCTGGTGCCTTTCCACTGACAGTGGGGGAGATATTCCAAAAATCATTACACACACACACACACACACACACACTTGCTTGTATCCCTAAAATCTCTGTGATATGAGCAAACATTTTGGCATCAGAGTAACACTGGAGAGAGCACCACAGCTGTTTGAGATGCAGGGGGATGGAAGGGAGGATCGACATTGCAGGGTGAGGTTCTGCCAAAGACATTTTTACACTGGGATGTTTTTCTGCCCAGCAAAATACAGTATTAAATCAAGTCAGAACGTGCCCATGCCTGCTGTATGCTCCATCCGCAGCTGTGCCTATAGCAGCATTGCTCTTCCCTCAGACAGATAAAGGACGTGTGTGGGCATCTATTCCTTTGCCATACGCTGGAGAGGGCCCCACAGTGACAACTGGACAAGCTCGGTGGAGATGGCAGCACTTCCAGGAACACCTTGCCAGAGTCAACAGAAGAACTGAAATAGTTTTAGAAGGCCCTCATTTGATGAGACTATCATCTCCGGAAATAGTCTTTTGGGATAACCAAGTCAAATGGTGAGTTGTTCTAGAAAATTAAAATAGTAGTATTCAGAACATTAGGGTCTGAAAGTTTTGTAGGCTGATTAGAAAGCATCGTTTTATTCTGAGAATTAAAGTTCTTTCTTTCTCATCCATTTCTGGAGACTGGGATAACCAAAATGATTTAGGGGTTGGATTTCATGAAAAGATGGAATTGTATCAGGTATGAAACTCTTTAAATGTTTGTTTTATTCTCCCAATAGAGGTTTAAACTCATGTCTATGCTTTTAATGCCTTCCGCCTTCCTGATATGCATCATTTTCCCCTAGAAATTTCTAATACAAGSACTGGTTATGAACAATTTCTTTAAAATATGTTTTGGCTTGTGCAGTACCTCCTTCAAGCCCTCAGACAAAACCTTTTTCCCTAGAATAGTTTTATCTCCTAGGGAATGACTGTGCATTTAAGCTTTTTCCAATGAGAAAAGATGATTGGGGCATCATCTGATTGTCACTTCCATCATGCAGTTGTGTGCACTCAAAGCACTTGAAACACTGCCAGCTCCGGATTGGCATTTCTTT
Source organism: Oceanodroma leucorhoa (assembly GCA_030449065.1). Lineage (NCBI taxonomy): Eukaryota > Metazoa > Chordata > Aves > Procellariiformes > Oceanodroma > Oceanodroma leucorhoa. The sequence continues at coordinate 5,854,064 of JASVER010000065.1, forward strand.
TGCCTCTAATGGCTGTTTGGGCAGAYATCAAAACCACTTCTTAAGCTGCTGCTCCCACACCATGAACCTTTGTCCCTTTTCAGACCATTTCACCTAAATCCAAGCAAAGGGCTGACTGCTACAAAGCGTGAGACAAGTGCAGGATGTAATTGTAACAAGCGAGCATCTGTACGCAGTGGCAGGCAAAATGTCACTAGCCTCCAATGACTGGTTTTTAATCGGCCAAGATGTGCCCCTTACAGCCAAAGTTACTCGCTACGTTACAAGCAAAGCTTGTGCTTTTGCAAGTGCTGGGCATACGCCGGGTCATTTGCTCTCAGCCTGACATTGGGCATTAATAGCCTAGGACTGGGGAATTACAGCACCCTTGCACTCACCCGGTGAGGAGATAATATGCAGTAGCAGAGTCTTAAGAAGCTGCTAGGATCCGGCAGAGCTGGTCAGCACAGCTGGCCATAGCATGAAAAGGTCCGAGGATGAGGCCTCGGGCACGAGGATTGCTATGTCTCACCTGCAGCAAGCTGACAGATAGCGCAACACCTAGGCCCACGCCGCTGGATGGAAAGGAGATGCTCATGATATATTCTCCGTATTCTAGCCTCTCCTAAATGTTTTTAATGGGTTGTCACTATAAGACAAAACTCTTTACATGGGCAGGCAACGTACTCCCTTTTTCCTCTATGGATAAATCCCCCTGGTCTCAGTTGCCCTGGTGAGTGCAGAGGCATAATTATTACCTGCTATTTCTGTGATAGGAATTTGTAGACCCCTGAGCCCCTAGGCCATCTTCTGCTCTCTGCTCTGTGAACGCACTGACATACCCCAGAGAAGGTACAAAAGAAAACACCGGGGGTGGAGGACAGGAGGAACAGGAGCCTCTGAYCCTCCCCACCAGCAGCATGCAGAGTTTGTACGCTCAAAGATAATTTTTAAACAATTCAAACCAACAGGGCTTTTCCAGCTCTCTATTYTGTGCAAAATGATGCTTGAAGAGGTACCTCTTCAAGCAGGAGAAGAGAGCAATGATTTTATGGATTGGGTCAAGGTCCTTAGGAGCAGATTGGCAGGCGTGAAGGATCACCATTCTCACATAGGATCTGGCCTTGTCTCCACAGAAATCAGTGAGAACTTGCTTTTCAGCTCACACTCTTGGGTAACATTTTTTGATAAAAGCTTGAGACTTACTCAAAACAGGAAGAACATTAAGCCGGTGAATTTCACTAGCCAAAGAACAGTAAATGATGTATTAAGAAAGGTTATGTTTTTATATTATATTCGCTCTCTACAACTACCTGAAAGGAGGCTGTAGAGAGGYRGGTGTTGGTCTCTTCTCCCAGGTAACAAGCGACAGGACAAGAGGAAATGGCCTCAAGTTGCGCCAGGGGAGGTTTAGATTGGATATTAGGAAAAATTTCTTTACCGAAAGGGTAGTCAGGCACTGGAACAGRCTGCCCAGGGAAGTGGTGGAGTCACCATCACTGGAGACATTCAAAAAACATGTGGATGTGGTACTTCAGGACATGGTTTAGTGGTCATGGGTGCTGGKTTGACAGTTGGACTCAATGATCTTAAAGGTCTTTTCCAACCTTAATGATTCTATGATTCTATGATTCTATTAGCTCAGGGGCCTAGGTGGCACTCAGGCCCAAACTAGTTGATTTCCATGTTGTGTTGTGTTTGCTCACCTTTTCACTCTAAGTCATTACACCAATGAATAATATAAGTAGGACCGCTTGGATAACGGGGCGTTAGCCCCAGCAAGAAACGTAGATGTGACCAAACTTACTCTTGAAATCTTAGCTGTCCTTCTGCACTTGACAGTGTACTCTTTGATGATGCGGTGGCATACCTTTTCTCCTGGAGTCTCATTCACAGCACAGCGTGGGCCCTGCTTGTGGGCTGAGTCAGGCTTACACAGGGCATGAAATCATTTCATGTGAGATGCCTTTGTTGTATGTTGGAGGTGTTAAACAATGTGCAGTCAATAAGACAAGGAGTGTCAGGAAGAAAAGGAAGTTCTTACGAATTGGCAGCTGCCTGACGTATTACAGAAGTAGATGTTATGCTTGCTTCTCCATTTCTTCATCTATTGTGAAAAAAATCTTCGTAGRAGATTTCTATTAGGAAGTTGGCAAGTCATTTAAACCAGGTTTTTCAAACACAGCATGTGTGTGTTTCTCATTTTCTGGGTGCCTAGCTTCTAGCTTATTTTGGCCTCAAGCCATTGAACATGTTGAGGATAGAGACCGAGACTAAGAACTTAATTCCACGTCCTCTGGGAAGCTCGTGTACGGAGCTGAAGACTGGAAGGTGCATTTGCCATAACCCCTGTAGCTGAGCTAATGTACTGTAGCTTTCTTCAGTAGCTGGATTTTCCTGCGAAGCACTGTAAGAGTTTGCCATCAGAGACTGAGGAACTCTCTTTAACTATGCACAGCATTGACCAAATGGGCTTTTATTTCAGTAGCCTAAGGTGCCTGCACCGTAACTGCRAACTCCATGAGCAGCGCACTCTGCCAGTTGGCCTAACTTGCTTGAATTCAACTTCAAGCACCTGTTTTTCATCCATAAGCTTTGGTTGAATAMGGCAAAGAGAAACAGAGCTGCTCCTCTGATTATTGCTGGCAGCGACTGATCTTTCTGCGTAAACTCTCCTTGAAACACTTGAGCAAATGAAGAAACATGCTAGATACTTCCAAAAAGGTACTGCAGCGCTCATTAGAGCTATACCCAGCTTYTCCTTATCTTTGGAGAGAAGAGGAAGAAACCTGACAGTTCATTTTAGTGTGAGTGGATGGGGGGGGAACTAATTATTCTGATGCAAGCAATGGAGGTGGCTTCKCTTTGAGACTGAAGGGGAGCTTTCAGCCTGCTTGTGCTATATGGCTGAAGGTGTTCTGTCTTTACTTGACTGAAAGACACAAAATAGATGGACCCCACTCTGAGCTGGCTTTGCCAAGGCTGAGTCCGATTTCACCTCTAATTTCGCAGCCCCAGATTATATTCACAAGACATATACTCCACACAGTTGCTTGCTGTTAACGCTAAGTAAACACCTATAAATATTAATTTAGTATTTCAACACTGTACAGTAGTTTCTCATTTAAGTGAAATTAAATGTGAACTAAGCATAGATGTCTATGAATGATATGAAATATTTGCCACAGGCATGATTACACTGCTCCGGCCAGCTCTTCAGCCACCTAGTCAAATACAGTTCTTTAGCAAGAGGGCAAGTACCGTCAGCTTCCCCAGTCAGTTAATATTCCTGTGGTTAACTCCTCTGCATCCCCAGGACTGAGCAGCTTTGTSTGGCGCAGTGAATGTGCCTTCTATAATCTTTGATACTGACAGTGATAAGCTGGGGTTTATTTGCATGGTCTTTCACTTGAGATTCTGTTCACAACCAGCAGCTGGGTGCTTTTCTGTGCGTCATATTATCGCTCCAGGCTGTTCAGAGGCCAATATTTCAACACCACAAACGCTGACCCCACGCTAGTCTTTCCCTTAGGAGCAGCTGAAGCATCTCTTTTGCTGTTAGTGAAACATAATCTGAGCTATTGGTTTTGATCATCGTATTAGCAGAGGCAGCCGGTACACAGAGAGCTCCCATGTTAACTAACAGGGAAGTTCAAGTCAACACCAAGTTTTCTTAAATTGGGAAGAGAAGTGGAGTCAAGATACAGAATTACTTTTCATGTTGTTTTCYCTTTGAATTACTGTGGAACATAGAGGAAAAAAACAATGAGGGAAAAGGTTTTTTTGTAAGGGGGGGCCCAATCCTGACTCTGCTATAGTAAGAGCTCCCAGTTGAGCTGAATGGTGCTGCTGTTGTAGCACCAAGCTTTTCCTTGGCTTCTTCCTGGCTGTAACGTGGAGGTGAGACTCTGACGTTTGATGTTCTGCATTTGGCCACAGATGTCTCTGACGCCTCAAAGGATGGCAAATCCTCTCAGCGAGCTCTTGGCAAGACCCCTGGGCTGGGAGTGCCTGGATGTACTGCTACAGACACACAAGCACAGAGACCGCAGCCCKGCCCCGGGGCTGAGAGCGGACCGGGGGTGGGCCGGACCAGGCACTGTGCCTGTCCATTGCTGACTGACCATCAGGAAGGGGTTCATTTGGTGACAAAGGCCTACCACGGATATGGGAGGTATTAGTTACCTTTTACGTAGGCTGTGGATGGTAACTTCATACGAGTCAGTGATGTCCTCTGAGACCTTCTGAGGAAGGATGCAGTGCATACAAAGAACGTGTGCCCTATCCTAATCCAAACGGGTTGGCACCTAGTCCAGTGCTGCATCGTGCAGGTGCTCAYGGCTCTGGCTTATTCGTCTATCCCTGCTCTTAAGAATCACCTTGTAGGTTCAAAGACAGGCATCAAAGGTACTAGTGAGCCACTTCCTGCAGTTCTGGCAAAAATATGGGAGCTTGAAGGTTCGTCACGTTGGGGAAGCAAAAGGGCACTAAATATTTAATACCAAAAAGTTAAATATTATCATAAAAGTAATTTAATATAAATGGCTTTCAGCAAATCCTTATCCATATTTCATGACCGAAATGGGTGGCTGGTTTCTAATGTTTGCATGCAATTAATTTTAATGGGTGCAGCACATTACTTCCAATCCTTTGTCCCTCAGAGACTCTGGCCCTATCAAGARAGGCAAATAGCAGGACATCAAATGTCAGTGACACAGAGGGTGATGCAGCGCCCTGTGTATAGACCTGGAAATGACAAGTTAATAGGCTATTGATAGTTCCTGAAGTGTATCGAGAGTAATTATTCTGTGTATCCGGGGGTAAATGAGGAATGGCAGGAACTCCATAAGGTAAAGATATCTGAAAATATGAATATACATTAGGGACATATAAAACTTCCATTTTTCATGTCTTTGTAAGGTGTGATCTGAAGCCCATTTAAATAGGTGGCAGTCTTCCCACTGATTTTACAGGGTTTARAAGAGGTCTTCAGTGAACTCTGTATATGTACCAGGGATATCATAACCAGCTTTGCTTGGGTGAGGCCAAAGAAAAGTTCTCTGATCCTCCAAACTCATTCATGCCCAGTAAGGTCTCCTGTGAAGGACGAATCTGCAAGAGGAAGCAGACTGTGTGTGTTGTAGATGCTTTAAGATGTGGAGTTTGCTGGGTGTTCACAAATATCCCGCCAGATTGCATGAAGAAAAAGATGTGTAAGGTGTCTGATGACCTTTAAAATAGTAGCAGAGATTTTTAAATGTGTCGACCAAATGTGTCTCAGACCATTAAACTGGACAGAGAAAAAGTCTGGCACATTTGATTCCAGAAGAAATTTCTGAAATGGTAAAAGGGRAAAAAAAATAGGTGGTGCAAAACACATTCTAACACTAAAACTGACTTCATTGTGGGTTTCTGGGGATGAAAGTCTCCAGCTTTAATTAGCATCAAGCTTAACTGTCTTCTATTTCAACCCTGAATATTAATTAGTGATGCCCTTGGGGTAATCAACCCTTGTGGATCTCTGAGAAAAATGAACTGATTAGTAGATTGACCTTGACAGTTCGCAGGGAAGAAGATGAAAATACAGACTCTTCAACTATGCTGCGCTGTAAGCTTAATTTAGCGTAATCTAGTGAACTGAGAAGCCCAAAGGAAGAATGAAGAAAACTTAATGAGGAGGCTAGTTACAAAGGGTGCCATTCATTTTTCCACTTAAAAATGCAAATTTTTTTTGCATTCAAGCTATGAATGGAAGTTTAAGGGCTGGATACCTGAAGTTGTTCAGTACTTACATATCCATTTTATTTAACCAACACTCATCATCTATTATCCGAGCTTTGACAACTTGCACTTAGAATATCTGGAAATATTTTCAGAAGAATCCCACTCTAATTGTATGAACCCCACAAAATGCTCCTCTGAAACACGTCTCAATCATCTCAAGTTTACTTTTTGCTGCTTCCCAACAAGCAGCTGATGTTTTCAGGAAACAGAAATTTTTGGAACAAATGGAGGGAGACCTAGTGAARTACAGCACCAGATTTGGAGTCAGGGAATTCTGCCCCTAGCTCCCTCACACTCGGTGACTTTGCTATGGATTCTTTGCTGGGTTCTTCTGCCTTTGTCATTAGTTGTGCAATCCCGGACAAATGAAATGTGGCTGCTTGCCTTTTCTGAGTATGAATGAGGAATAAAAATCTTCATTGTCTGAGATACCTTGTGATCAGTTGATCTGAGATGCTCAGAATGCAAAGAAAAACTTAAAAAATTTCTATCCCTTCATAACCTTTTGTATTAAACTTTGCTGCTTCTCCTTCCTACAGCCTCTTTCTTATCAAACGATTTACCCTTGAATAAGTGTGTTATGCCATTTCCTACTTTCTTGTCCTCCAAGTACATCTTACAACATGGAGCAGCTCCTCTGTCTTTCCTGTGCTGTTCATACCTCCTGAAGCCCCAGCTAAGAATTCCACTGCATGGGCACATGATCTGAAGTTGCCATTCAAATATGCTTTTCAATTTTGATTTCCCAAAAGTGATCAGAAGATGTGAAAGAGTCATTATTGCGAAACCGCAGGTTTGTATTTCAAAGCACATTTGAAGCTAGATAAGCTGCAAAAAGTACTTTAGGCAATAAAAGAATCTCAGTCTTACACTGAAAAATAGAAGAGATAAGTAATGATGTGCTCTTGGCACACAGTTAGGTGGTCTGGATTTTTGTTTTCTTGTTATTGTGGGGTAGAAATCAGATAACATCATGATGTGCATTCCTTAACAGAAATTTCTAATATAGGACATCTAGTGATAGTGAAGGGTAGATAAGAGAATTCTAAACTCTGTAAAACCCATTGATGTCATCTTCCTCTAAGAACAAGTCAAACAAAAGGCATCTATATATAGTACTTTTAGAAAATTTGATGCTAATTGAAGGTGCTAGCTTTTCTGATATCCCTGAAGACTCAGCTTCTCACTTTATCAGTGTAGGCACAGCGGACCTTGAAGCAATCAAGAGGAAGGAGCCTGCCAGGGTGCCTAGAAGAGCCCCTGCTAAAGGGGAGGCCATATGKCCCCCTCAGAAGTAGAAATCTCCAATGCAACTGCCAGCAAGGGAATTGGCTGGTGCCAGCTTGTTTTGATGATTCAATGCAAATACCGTATACGTTCCGAGTGAGGCTTGTTGACGGTAACAACAGGAATGTCTGGTGCTGATTGAACCAGAAGCACACCAAGTCAAACTTTGGATAAGACATGATGGCCAGACTGTGGTGTAGTACAGAGAACCTGGAATGCTTTTAAATAGATGCAGGAGGTGGATCAGGAACCAGAAGGTAAGGCGAGCAAGAGCAAAGGCAAAGAGCCCCGGCAAGCAGGGGGGCTGCSGCTGCTGGAGCGGGGCTGTAGGTGGTGGATCCTCCTCTTGAGGATCAGAGAGAGTGAGTCCCTACCAGTAGCCTGTGCCTCCATCACTTCAGAGGCAAAATCCTGCCTAGTCAGGACTCTTCAACGTGCATTTTGTTCTAGCTGTCCCTGGCCCTATTTCCTCACTCCTGGGACTGCAAATGTCAAGTTTTTTTTTTTTCTCTCTAAGTGCTGCATCAGAAAGAGTGATCTTATTGCAGCAAGGATTGCCTGGGTAAAGTGTAAATTAACCTAAATGGAGACCTCTGTTGCCATAGCTAAGCTATTTTTGGTACCTAAGGTATTTTTTTTTAAAGCCAGGTCAGGTTTCTGTATGCTGCACTGAATTCTCCAGACTGCAAATACCTCTGCCGTGTAATTAGAACTAGATCCAGCATATCAAAGTGTATTGAACATTCTGGGGTGGTGATTTTAGTCCTCTCTACTGCTGAATGTCTGCCAAATTTAAACTTAATGTTAGTCCATTCCATTGCATAGTGTTAACCAGTTAGAAATAATCTAAATAAGCTGGTTGAGAGACTGTAATTAACATTATAGACCGCATTTTAAATTTTCTTCGCTTTTCTTTGCTTCTCAATGTTATACATCTTCCTGCTTGTGGTTTTGGAGAGAAGTTGCATTTTTTGTGTGACATGAATACAGGGATTCCAAAACCACTGGAATACCTCACGGAAGCGCTGAAGGACTATTGGCGTATGAAGAAACAGGGCACTTTCAGACAGAGACGTCTGGACTGCTAAAACTGGCAGCACTCTGGGAGGGATGTGGTGCCTGGAGCACCGGAGGCTGCTCTCAAGAGATTAGCAGAAGAGTGGGGGTGGCTGTGGACTAAAAAGCCAAGCTGTGGAGGAGCACAGTTCCACTCATTGATTGACTTGTGTGTGCCTGAGTAAAATTTAAAGAAGAAATGCTTAGGGACTGCAGCAAAAATGGGAAAGCATTTAATTGTAGCTAATATTACTAATATTATTATTTCAACATTGTATGATTTACTCATTCAGAAATAAATCTGTGTTTTGCTGAAAATCTGAAGGAAATAAGGTGGACGCCCCACTGATTTTCTCATAAAGTGCTGCTTCCTTTAATTCCTTCACAGCAAAAGTCCAGATTACTACATACTATGGCAGTTGCTACTGCGAAATTTGCTTGTGCTTAGCTGTGGTTAAAGTAAACCCACCCGTAACAAGAATGCTGATAAGCATTTGCATTTACAATGCATTTATAAAATGTGGACTTTGGTCTAGGAAGCAACAAAGCTGAGAGGGCCTCGGAGATTCCCCTGGACTCCAGGGGCTGCAGCAGGTCCCCGGGAGCAGGCTGGGCTCAGCGGCGGGGCAGCAGTGGGGGCTCAGCACCATCCTGCCCTTAGTCTGTTACCGGTGGGCTCAGAGACTGCAGGCTCTTCCGCGGGTTTCATGGGTGACCTGAGGATCAGCGCTTCCTCCTGTGCAGCTCGGGCAGGATTATAATTTCATACCAGCTGGTTTCATGGTCTGGAACTGTCTTTCATTCTGTTGCTCCTAAAAGCCATCATCACTTTTAGGACTTCTCTGAACCCGCACCTGGACTGGTCTTTCTAAAATTTCCTCCTCATCTAAAGCTTTGATCCTTAGGATCTTAATTTCCTTCAAGTTTTGTGGTTTTTTTTTTTTTTTTTTTTCCCCCCTGGGGAAAGTAAGAGGTAGGAAGAAAAAACTCTACCTGGATCGGAAGTGTTGTCAGGGTTGGCAAACTGCTAATTTCTGATTGCGGTGTTGGAAATTTTTCAAGGCAGTGCTGGTATTCCATTTAAGATAGATGTGTTAGGAAAAATACCAAGCCATCAGTTTCAAACTGTGAGGTAAAGGAGCCCTAACATGCTGCAAACCTCCCCAGCTCTAAAACACCATTCAGGACAACACGGACAGGCAGGCTGGCTGCTTCTGCGCTATCTCCTGACAGGTTAACAATTAGTTAATTGGTGCTGCTAATTACAATGTTCATTAAGCAATCCCAGGTGGCAGGTTTACCCTTCCTATCCGTATCACTGAAACATTCTGAATAGGATTTCATGCACAAGTGGAGGTAATGGCACTTTCTGTCTCTCTTGCACACAGACATAGCATGGTAGCATAAGCGATATTCAGCCTCCCATGTCATGTACTTCAGCTCCATCTGGGATTACTTTCTGGCCTCATTTCAAAGCGAAGAAGAACCGCGTTGTTCTGTTACAGAAATGCTACTCTAATTTGGTTATTAATTTCTACATGCTTTGCCCAGTAGAATAAAGATGTTTAGTTTCATGAGGATGATACCATTAATAATGCATGGGACTTATAAAGAAACAGTGATTTACATTGCCCAAGTACTGTACAAACAGTAATTCATAATAATTTGTATCACCATAATCTCAGAAATAAAACCCCGGAAGGAAGCATTAGGCTCCATGTAGTCAGTCCTTTCCATGCTGCTTTCTGGGCGGCTGTAACTACTGGTTCAAAGCAAATCGCCTGAGTTCCAGGTTGTTGCAGGGGTGCCCCACTGACTCCTGCTCCTCAAGACACCAATTAACRTTTCTGGAGTTCTGGGATTCTGGTACGCTCTTTTCTCATCTTCTCCCCAAGAAAGCCAAATACATCAGGCTTTTTCTCCAAGATTCTGCTTTGTGCYTCGCTACCTAATTGATTCAATATCTTTGTTCATGTTTCAGATGAAAATCCCCTGCTTTTTCTATGCTTTTACCTCTTCAGGTCTTTTTTTTCCTCTCTTCTGCTTTAACTTCAAGGCAGTGCAATACATTGGTTAGAAGCACTGGCTGTAACAGGTAATGTGGATTGTATTTCTGACTGAGTTTTTTTGGCGTGAAAGGACTAAGACGTCCTTGCCTCAGTTTCCCAGTCCATACAAAGCTGCAATTGCCAAGTAAAAGACACTGTGTACGTACAGAGTAGCATTATCCACTCATACAGCTCTTCTGTAGGGCTCCATAAATATTTGATTGACTTGCTTCTCTTGCTGTTAGCACGATTTGTGTAATTCTCTAGATGTTCTCCAGCCTGTAAAGCTTTTTGTGATACGTTAACATGAGAGATTTCAGTAAAAATGTGGCAATGCACTACACGGTCCAGTCTGTGGGGGACAGACACTACTTTTCATTTCCTTTCTTTTGCAGAGGAAAGACCACGTGTGTTGTCCAAGCACTCTATCTCAATGAAATATTTATGCCATAAAGGTGAACACTGTGCAGCCAAATTTCCTTTTGAGCACATTGCAGAAAAACTTTTAACGAAGCCGCTCAGATGATGCCTAAAGGAAACTGTGCACAAAGCTATTCCATTTAGAAGGCGTTGTACAAATTCTGTGGCAAGTGTATCGTATGAATGTTTACATAGATAATTTTGGAAGGGTAACCAAAATGCAATCCCACCTAAAATTAGGAGGCTAAGCAAAACCCCGAAGCCTCCTTTCTCTTTGATTCCTTACAGCATACTCCCACGGTGTTTTTGCTCTTTTTTCAGGCTTTTCTGGAAGCTGGTCAAAAGCCCTTGAGAAAATCTCGTCAGGAAAGGATGGTCTCTCCTGCCAACTAATTTTAATATATGCTTCATAAGGCGTTGACTAGAACAGTTATTTTAGTGTTTCAGTGTACTCCTTGGACAGTTACAGAGAGCTATAGGCAGAGGCAGCTGGAATCAATCGCTATATGGTACAAGTGTACGGCGTTGGTGTGTGGTTTGGCTACAAAGCACGGAACACTCTGAGTTCAGCTGGGGAACGGAGCGGGCCCTGCTCTGTGCTGGGCTCTGAACCACACGAGACACCAAACGTTCCCGGCGTGTTGACCTCCAGAGGAGACCCTCGGGGTCTGGCCAGGACATCTTGTCTTGATGAAAGGTGTCTTTTTCCTCAGAGTTTCAAAGTCYTCTCCCCCACAGCAGTTTTCCTTTTAAGTGTTTTTTTTTTTCTTAGTGTTTCAGATGAACTTTCGTTTCTTTTTTAGCAGATTTTACATTATCCTGGTGCCATACTGAGATGTGGCTGAGATGGAGACTCCAGCCATTTATGAGTCACATCTGCAGATCGTGTAGGTATAATCTCTATGGTAACTGACCCATGTTGGGTAGAAGAAAAAATGCTCAGAACTAAAGGTTAATTGCTGTTTCATTTATACATGTTTTCTGTAAATTCCATGTTGCAAATTGAGTATCCAATTAGAATGAGATTATTAACAGATTGAGCATCTTTTTTGTAACTTGGATGTCTGAAGAACTACTTGAAATATTTTAGAAATAGGGACTCCTTTTTTATACATTCTGCATGGGAAATCCTGGTCAACTCTTTTTTTTTTAAAGGGGAAAGGAAGGTACTTGCCACTGCAGAGGGAAACCATTTTCTTCTTATATAATAGAAAAAGCCTACCTGTCATTCTTCCCCTGTCCAGGACAGGAATAGCTTTGTGTGATCATTGTCCTAGCAGGCCACCTAGAAAAAAGCACAAGGAAAAAGCAACTAACTAAACAAATCAACAGACAAAATTTCTCTTGCTTCACCCACGGCAAGTTAAGATTCTATAGAAGGCTTTGGAAATTCTTTTGCTGCTCAACCYGTACCCTGCGCACTGGAGTTCTGACCATTTGCAACGCACTGGTCTTCAAATGAAATAGCTCAGGTCTTTAAAAATGTGCTGTCAAAGTGTCTGATTTCTCTTTCAGGGGATTTCCCAGATTCATTTAAGAAAGAAAACCATTAATTTGATTTAAGAAATGAAATACATGTTGACTAGTTTTCTCTCCTTACAATATTTGCTCTCTCTGTGAAAATGCTTAAAAAGTACACTGGAGGTTAACTGTGTAACTGGAAAAAAAAGGTTTTTTTTGCTTTCTTCTTAYTTTTCATGGTCAAATGTTATGGACTTCACTACTAGAGATAGATGTATCTATGATGAAATATTTATTCTAATTTACTGAAATACTGAAGACAACCAGTAATTATGGATTATAGTAAATTTAAATATGGGACTGCCTATCATTTTAACTCCTCAAGTATGCGTATTTGGGTTGTACTGCTCATGAAAACAGATTCTTTCCTTTTTTTCCATTATGTCCATCTTGTTTATTAGGATATTTGAGACTGGTATTTTTTGGCTTTCCATGCACCCAGTACAACATGGTTAGAAAAACTTGTATCTTTTTTTGCATTTATACCCACTAAAGTGACTCTTTTGGGGCAAACATTTGATATCCTTCTAAACGAGCATGGAAATTTCTAGTAACTTTTAATTATTTTATTTATTCTGTAGGAAGAAACATCTCCACATGATCTTTTGCAATTAAAATTCTTCCAACAGTTCTTAAGGAACTCCAGGATCTGTCTCTTCTCGCGGATCTCAACAGAGTGAATTAATCTACGTTCAAACAAAATTAGAGGTGTAATTACTTTATAACCTTTAAAAGAATAATTATGTTCCTAACACAATCACCCAAGTTTTGGGGACCCTATTGCAAAGACTTCTGGCCTCTGTTGCAGACTTACTCCGATTCTATGATTCTTTTCTTCAGACTCCCTAGCAGAACAGAAAAGTTAGACTTTTGAGTGCCTTGGGTAAAAACTGATGACCTGGGGGTTCACAGTGTAACATTTGGTATTTCTGGCTCTGCTTTGCTTATTGTTTTGGGAATTGCAACTCAGAACCTATGAATGACATTCTGAGTGTAGGAACTCTGCTTAAATCGAATGAAGAAAAAGTTGCTAGGGATGCTCAGGACTAATACTTTTCTAAACAGTAAAATATTTGCCATTTGTCTGTAAGCCAGTAAAATGAGAAATATTATGATACATCAGGTGCTTAGAAAATATCCCCYTTCAGCATACATTCATGAAAAAATGTCAAAAAATGTCTTGGAGTTCTGTATTTATTGCCTTTCTGTATTTCCAAATTAAATCTGCTCATCTGACAAATACAAAAAATGGTTTGCTTTAAAACTAAGTCTTAGATCTGATAGGCTGGTGCTTGCCTGTATGCTACTAACCGGAAAAACTCTACTTTTTAGAGTACAGCAGTATTATTGATGATCTATGCTCTAGCTTCTTCRCAAACTTTTAGTCCTGCATGATTAACAGGAATAAAATGTAACAAATGGTTTCGGTTTGCAAAATCAGCAAAATAATACATATCCACGTTAGAAGTGCAGAAATGTAGAACTSTAACGCAAATGATGTCTGTCCTAATTTGCATATCAATGAATATTCATCACAGTATTTACATAATGACACCAAAGGTTCTGATTATCAGAATTTAAGTCTAAAAAATGCAATGTGGAATAAGTTTTAGGAACACTGTTAAATCCTTTCTACCTGGTTTTGGTATCTCAGTGTGCTGGTATCCAGATGTTTAAAAGTCTTTAGTTAACTAAAGATGTACAGGAGGGCTAGCTGGGATTTTTAGAAACAGCACAATCTTATCAATATGATTTTAACAGACACATAAAATRCATATGTGCATGCAATCAGAAGATATTATATAGTTAAAATGCTTGATTACTGAGTTACTAGAAAAAGACACTACATCCCAAGCAGTAATATAGAGCTTGACCACAYAGGTATCAACTGGGTAAATAATATGATATGAGATGCCCAGCTGACTTCTCTCACAGATACTGGAGGTGTCTATTAGCCGTCATTTGGGCACTCTGAGCTGTCTGACCCACCTGGCTGGAGAGTCGTTGAGGTCCCTGAATTSAGATCCAGACAGAAGCTGGGTTGTCCCACAAGAAAAGCCTGTATGGTTTCATAAATACTAAACGTGATGCCTTTTTGTCTGACCAGCTGTTTAACTGGGTTAAAGAAATCTACATTAGTAAAAAGACTTACATCCATGTTTGCTGTCCATCTAGGACCTATTTCAAACCTGTTAAAGTCAGAAGAAGGAGTTTGATAGGTTACTCTGCTAACAAGGCAACAGTCAAAAGCCCCTTTTGAAGGCGCTGGAAAGAGAATATCTAAACTTTTGAAGAAAAATTAAACTGCCTGATCAAATTCTGGTAGTAATTATTACAGGATACCGCTTCCTGCCTTGATCAGTCACATCGTTTGTGCATATAATTTAATAATTGCAGAACCTTAYACCAAGCAAAGATGAAGGTATTTGTGCAGCTGGATGTGCCTTTGAAGATCTTTTGGGATGAAAGACATCATAATAACTAAAGCACTGATAGTTGAAAATGTCCAGCAGGACCACTGGAAAGAAAGAAATGAAATGTCTTCTCAAAGGTAGACTTTCCTGAGTAAAGTAGGTGATTTTACCTCTGCACTTTATCACTGGTTGACTCTTTTAAACACTCACTGCTGCCCGGTTGTTTTTATGTGTGACACATCTCAGGCTGGTACCTGACTACTTGCCTAATGGTTTGAACRCGGAAGGAAGAGAAAGAAAGGTTTTTGTTCTGTATACCCTGGCTGTTTCTCTCTTGTGGTGGAAAAGTGTGGCATGTTTCGAATATGCCAGCTGCCTCCCAGTTGTCTATTCCTAATCTTCATAAATATCCACTGAGAAATGCTAAAGAAATTAGGGGAAAGCCATATGGCCCTTTTCTACTTTGTTATGAGCTGCAGGAGAGACCCTTAAAGTTATTATAAAGATGAAGGAGGAAGGTGTTAGGTATCCTGGTCACATATTCTCTGAGCTGATGGTTTATGTCATTGAAGCATTTTGTAGCGAAACATAAATTCTCATCGTTTTGTAAAGAAAATTATTTTGTTGCTAGTGCATATCCTGTAAAGTGCAGTCAAATACATGCCTGCTAAGTTATGATGTGACTTGCAAATGAAGACAGGCCAGGCCACCAAGGTAGAAGAATGTGTCTGTTTCCCTCTCTGTTTTCTTTCAGGTTTTTCTTGATATTATGGCTATGTTTTTATTTCATAATGAAGTTAGTCTTTGCCCCAAAGTGTATGAGTAGTACTGCATTTCTCTGGTGCTTTCATTTAAGGCTATGAACACACTAAGCATTTATTATGGCTTAAGACATGAAGTAGTAAAGTGTCAGGCTGATGATACATTGGAGGCAAGTGAGGCTCAGGGAGGTCATGGAGCCATGCAGTGATAGTTCCCGGTCATAAGGGTCCCAATTCCTTTAATTTTCCTGCTCCGAAGAACAAGAATATACTGAGTGTGTTCCTAGCTGCACCCATTATAATTACTGTCCCACCTTGTGACAGGATTCAGGATGAGAAGAATWATGTTCTACCTCCACTGACTGATACTCTCAGTCTCTTTGGCTATAGATCATTGCCACACGCTGTCAATATGCAGCCTCGCAGTAATAGCAGAATTGCGTAGCAATATATAATATGGGAAAATTTCTTGAGGCTTTCAAGACCTGACTTGGTCAGGTCCAACCCCATAGCCAACCCTCCTTTGAGCAGGCGGCTGGACTAGAGACCTCCAGAGGTCCCTTACAACCTGAACTACGCTATCAGTCTATAGTTCTATGACATCGATTCACAATTTACAGAAGCTTGTAAGCTTTTCTCCAGAAACTATCCACATGTATGCCTAAGCCTGAAGTAGATGTGACGTACTTTMAAGTTGCTTACCCTTTAGTGTGTTACTAACTGTAGGTCTATGTCACACCCTGTCATGTGGTAACAACCGCTTCATTTGCTCGTGTCCTTCGGTTTAAAATTGAGCAGAATGGCTAAGGCAAATTTGGGAAACATGGACAAAAAAGCTCACATTTTAATTTCTTGATCCCAAGGACCTGGCATTTGCAACAGGRAACGTCACTGTAACCACAAAGAAATGGAACGTAGGTAGTTTCACTGATGGCTTCCTAGGTTCATCAGTCTCTGTCTGCTGGTTAATCATCAGCAGTGAAAATACAGTCCACCAAGAGGTATGTGAAGGACAGCCCTAAGAAGACTAATGGTAACTGCCTCCCTTCATTCACAGTGAAACCTTAGACGTCMGAGAAGGACTTGTGCTTGGGCTTAGATGACAACTGATGGCATGAGATGAAGGACCTCTTGGAAGAAGCTTCATCTTCATAGTTTTCTCATATCATATGACTTGCTCTGTTTAATTTTGATGCTGGGTAGCCCCAAACACTTCTTAATTTGACAGGGGCTGACACTGTGCTTGGTGCTCTGAGACTTCTTTTCAGAGAAGATGGAGAAGGGAGTGGTATAGACATGGGTGATTTACTTCTCACAGGGTGCCGTGGTCTCCTCACATAAATACAACCACATAAGCATTTATCTRGCAATAAAACACTTTCTGCTGCAAGTGTGCAGGTTGGCAATGGCAGCTCTGGGTAGTTCAGCCGTTTTTTAATTTATTAAGCATTGCCGTTAGTGCGGACATTTTAAAATACTGGTCTGTTCATCACTGTGAAGGATTTACAGTGAGATTTTAATGTGAAAATCATTCCAGATCCATTCACCAATATTTAAAGTCCCCTTGACTTTTAGGTCAAATACAAAATTATTGTTTCTCCAGGGAACCAAGTATGGAAGGCAGACATCCACTGACATCCCACTCCTGCAGAGCTGGGCACAGGTGTAAATAGGGCCAAAACCTGAGGAGATTACCACTGTGGACTTTGCTTGACTGGTTAAGCTACTACAGTGTAGTCCTAATCCATGGCTGTAGCTCCTAAAAGCCAAGGTGATAGAAATAAATAGCAGTTTGTTTAATAATAATGATATTGCTGCTAATAGTGGTAATAATGATAATGATGATGATAATAATAATGATAATGATAATAACGATAACAGTAATAATAATAATAATAATAATAATAATGCTTGTTTATTTGTATGTATTGTATAAATGCTTTCTGCTTAGCTGCAGCCCAGATCAGCAAGTCGAGGCGCAAGGAATGATGTCCATTAGCTACGTTTTGAGCAAGCTTTGACTGGCACAATGTGAAAGTCAGGGAAGATCAATCAGCCTGCCTAGGAAGGGAGTGGAGAAGCAAGATGCTAGTTTTGTTCTTTCCTCATTTTTTTTTTAATTGCAGATAGCCAGATGTTTTTTCTTCACTGATTGGCYTTTGTTTTTTTCAGCTGTTCTTTCTGAGGAGGAGTTGTCTTAATGGACATAATTCAGCTGGTGAGCTGCTTAGGTTGTTCATAACAAGCATTCCTTAGAGTAATGACTACAGAGAGCTCACAATTTCCATTGCCTGAGTGGTCGGCTGAGTTATTTGATATGGTTTCTGTTTTCTATGAGTTGTCCAGAACAATAAATTTTTATGCATCTGCAGCTTTTCACAAATTTTCATTCATGAAAAATTTTCTATATTTGGAAAAATATAAGCTCCTAACAAAGCAAACAAAATTCAGCTGTTCAAATCTTCACAGCAGTGAAGCTGAAAACACGACCAGAACAACTCACATGTCCTCACAGCTCACTTAGGTGTGCATTTGCAGGACTGAACGTGTGGTGAGAGGACTGTGACAGAAAAAGGACAGCAAAGTCGTAGAGAGAGACTTTGTAAGGGGCCCACAGGAGGTACGTGTACCAGGAGAGACTGAGCTACCTCTGAGGCATGCAGGGAGTTGAATATGAGCCTTGATGGTACAGGAAGATGTTACCTACACTGTGATGCTCTCCGCAGCGCGGCCCTGATCCGGTCCCTAGTGTGCACTGCAATTATAGCCTACCTGCCTGCCAGGAGGGGACATGGGTGCACCCCAGCTCACCATGGGCCCTCGTTTCCTTGCAGGGAAACTCACACACAACGGCTGGGATGGCTCTTCAGTGCACTCCGACACGATCCTTTGTCTGGACGCAGAGACCATACAGCAACCTATTCTAAAATGCCAATGCAACCATTAGGATGAAGCTGCAATGGAGAAGAGCAGTGGCAGAAACAGCTGGAATCTAGGGACATGACAGACTATTTGCCCAAATACTCAGAAGGGGCCTACTATAAAGTGCTACAACACAGCAACATGAAGAGTCAGCCAAGGTACCAATATCATGCTGGACACACATACCCATATTAGCTAAAGATAGGTTTGGTGCTGGAAGTAGGAACAACATCACAACTGTAAGTATGTGGGAGATGACATGACAAAAGRCGGATGAGTTTTGACAGTGGTCGTTAAACATCCAACGCGGGCAGTGGAAGCATTGGCATGCCTTTCATTACCTTTGCACTAAATGCGCGGTGCTTGGCACTTTCTGGCCATAAAGTTAATTCTGTGTTTACTGAAACAGATGGGCAGATAAGCTTCCAGCTGCAGAGCACTCATCTAGGGGAAAAGGTGACAGGGACGCAAATTCGTATACAGATCAAATTAGACTACAGAAGATTTCTAATCATAGAATCCTTTGGATTGCAAGGKAGATCTCATGTGTCTGTTCCCACACACAAGAACAATTGATTTGAATCTTTAATATTATCCTTGTATATAGATATTTTCCTGAAAAACCTTCATTGGGATTTTCATCATAAGGTCAAATGTTGGTGCTAACTAGTTTTTCAAGCGATTCTGCACTAAAAGAGGTTGAACTAGGACAGACTTTATCTTGTCCATTCAGGCTTCTGTCTGTCATGTTTTCTTCCTAGCACACACAGCTCTGATTTAAGTAGAGGACTACAGAGCTGAGACAGCATCATGCAACATGTGAGCATCTGCTGTACTGCTGCTTGCAGACGGCACAGTAACCTCTCTATAGTCTGTCCTCTCAGGTAAACCTGTGCCTGGCAAAATCCAATACCGGACGCTTCAAAGGAATGGGATATTCATTCGCTCACTGAGCCATGAAAAATGCATCTTTGGGTTTCTATTCTGACCCTCATAATTTCCCTAGCCCCACCTTTGTGGTAATGGCAGAGCCTCAGCTTTGTAAGTCTCACTGAGCTGTACGTGATGCAATGCAATAGTATTCACATTTATGATGTGTTCGTAATAGTGTGGCATCAAGATACAAAGACATAACACTGGTTTGTTACCCTGACATGAATGTCTCAGAATGGAGATGGCGTTTTGTCACTCAAGGCGGACAAAACCAGATGAACAACGAGGTCTCCATTGCCTGCTTTATTCTGTGCTGCAGCTCCTGCATTGGTCTCCCTGTAAAATACCGTTGCCTTTGTTCATGAGGTTTATGTGCATAAGGCAGCACCTGCTGACCTCTCTCAGCATGTGAAAGCAGCTCTTTAATGCACTACCACTCTTCCATCGCCCTGACAAATTCACAGAGAAGCTCTCCACTGGTGCTCTTAGTGAGCGCCTTGTTCCATTCTGAGGCTGACAGAGAATCTCTTAATAGGAGAAATTCAAAACTAAGCAAACAAATCAATGAGAAAGAGTTTTAATGCTTTCACAGTGAAGTGCAGGTCAGCTCTGTCAGAGAGATATGGAAAACCGGCATGTATTGACTTGCTGGATTGGTGCATATTTGGTCACATCAACATCTAGTAGAAATCCCTTGTTTTTTGATTTTTTTTCTGAACTCTAATGAATACAGATGCTTATATTTGGAACATGGGGTGACACTCAGATAGTTGCATTTGTGTGATCACAACTGCTAAAGAATTGAGCTCATTTTTAAAGATGAGGGATGTTTTAGAACATATTAGCCCAATCCAGACAATGGGTTGCCAAACCTAGTACTGTGGTAGAAGTATTTTACCTGTATGTATAGGCATATGCAGACACTGGGGMTAGGTGATTATAAGAGTGTATCAGAGTCCTCCTCCTCTGCCTCTGCATTTCCAGTTCCACCAGGAAAATTCAGTTTATCTGAGCTAGAAAACAGTTCTAGTAGAGTGAAGTTCTCTGGTTTTCCATTCAATTTGGAGCTCGCTTCAGACTGACTCTGTAGCTTTACTCCCTTGGCCTGAGATGGCATATTTTCAAAAAGGGTGCATGTGTTAAAAATATGGCTCCTTCATTGTAACAGTTCCAGGCAGCATGTGAGGTTTGAGAGGAACAGACCATTCCTCCTGCCTGGCTCTCATTTCGGGTTGTCTGTGGTAAGAATTGATTGAACTAGAGTGTGATGCCTGAGATGGCAGCACCAATAAATTGCTTGCATGCWGTGTGTTGGCAGGTTTAGAATGTAAAATCTGCATATGCCCAGTACTTTTCGTCCTGTTCAAATTCAAGTTGTATAAAAATGTGAAGCAACTCACTAGTTTTAAATCACTCTGCATGGTTAAGGCCTTAAATACCAGTTGGTCCAAACCAGAAAGCCCTACACAGTGATTTATGATACATAGGGAAATAAAGATTTCTTTCTTTCTTACGCTTCAGTTTTGACAGGGAATAAAGTTGCATAATTGAGTCTGGGTGGCTTAAACACAGTGCGGTACAACAGAGCGTTCCTCTTCATTATGGCTGTTTTAGCTGCATCCAAGGCTAATAGTAATTAAGTGTGTTATTGTATTATGGCTGTTTGGTACCATCTGAAATTATTTTTATGGGCACTCGCATCTCTTAAAATGAAGCAAGACAGTGCCTTACTTACCAGGTTCAGCTTCTGAGTCAAGAACTGAATGTACACAGAGACTGAATTTCCTTGTCGTGTCTCGGATAAGACCTGCCGCGGACTGGAGGTGATGGTATGTGARGGAATCCTCTTTTGCTGCTGACACAACTTAAAGACTTTCTACTTGAATGTTGGTAATGTACGTTTTGTTTTTTTTAATACAGAAACCCARTTTCTGAAGGCATTTGTTTGTTTTGTACAGTTGGATTCCTGTAATGGTGACAGTAAATGGTCCATGAAATAAAGGGACTGTTACACACCTGTAGGTGATGGAGCTGGGGGAGCTTTTGGGCTCCCCTTGTAGCTGGACAGGTTGTTTCATCTTAGCACAGCCCATGATCATAACCCATGGACACACTTGCTCATGAGACTTTCCCTCCTGTTGTTCTCTCACACATTCTGTCTCATTTATAGGGAAATGTTCTGACTTGTTTGAAAATCAGATGAACATGACATAGAACATGAATCTGTGTTTCCCTATCTGAATGTTCATGACTTGAATACTTCTTCTTAAATTGTGCTGAGAAGAGTGCAGCCGGAGTCTGCTGAGTAAAACTGTATGAACAATGCTTCTATCAGCCCCTTGAAGCAGATAAGTCCATGAATAATTCAGCACAGGAGAGTGCCTGGCTCTTCTCTGGTAGTTTCACAATAGGTCGCAAGTGACTAAGCTCAGAAGAGGATGTGTCCTCAGTATAATTAGTCTTCCTTTAACACTACTGAATTAGCACTTCTGTTTTATTGTACCCTGGAGCTAAAATGGTTATTAGGTTATAGAACRAGCAAATCATTGCTAAATGCCTTGGGCAGATTACTCAATAGCTTCTCCCTATCACTTTATTAACTWCTTTTTACGTCATCAGAAAAGCTTAAGCTGGGAAAATTGGTAAAAAGACAAATGTTACCTTAAAAATAAAAAAGAAGGCTGCAGAGGTAAGCAAGAAAAGTAGTGTTAAAGATTTGTCTAAGTTTCAGACTTGCGTGTATGGACATGTACATTGTGTTGTGCATGAGCATAACACATCAGCCGTTGTTCCTATGTCATAGCTGTTCAAACTGTTTATGTAAGATTGCTTGTTTATTATGAGATGATAAAAAAAGATACAATTTGAACATTTAGCTTGAATATAAYTTGAAAAATTGTAAAAAAATCCCCATTCTGAGGCTCAGCGTTGCTCAAAAAAAGTCCTTTCAGTTGCGCTAAGCTTATTCTGTACAGAAATCCAAGGTGAGGGCGACCAAGGGACTATCTTCCTGGACCAATTTCACAGCTAAATTACCCTCTCTAACCTTGCTTAGAAATTTTARAAGGAGCTCTTGCTGCTTGATTAGTTCTTCCTGATCCTACCTTCCAGGTACAGGGCCCTGAACAGAGGGGCCTTGGCTGGAATCACCACACGCGGGCTTTTAGGAGCCTTCCAGGAGCTCCATCGTAAGGACCCTTATGATGCTGTCCCAGAGTATTATTTTACAGGTGGGTTTTACTGATCTGGTTTGTGGTGCAGGCACCCCAGCAGGTGTGTCGGGGTAACTGAGTGGCCCAGTGGGATGTCAGGGTAAGGAGGAGAATGAGCAGCAGTTCTGAGAAGTGCAATTTCAGCCAAGGCTATCACATTGGGAAATTAGAGCCTATGCCACCTTGGCACACAGCCTTTTGGCCTGAACACTTACAGGCACCTCTCCGGGGCATTTAAGCCTGCCCTCAAGCTCCTCTGAGCCACTGCTACCTCACATTCCCTTTGCTGTCTCCTTCCTCTTCCATCAGTTGGGAGGGGGTGAGCAGAGTCCTGACATGAAGGATGGAGGTGGGACAGGCTGGCCCAAGCGCAAAAGTGGAGGGACAGTGCCTGAAGGCAGCCCGGCGCCAGCCCGTCGCAGATGGATGGACCCGTGGTCCATCTGTTTGGATGCCTGCAGCAGCAGCTGCAATGGCAACTGTCTGAGTTTTGGGGTTTATTTGCCTGTCTGATGCTTTGTCTTTGGTAGCCCTGCACGTGTAACACTAGATTTTGCAATCTTTCCTGCCAATCAGAATTAGGACGGACTAAAAACTGATGGGTGTGGGTGAAATTTTCTGTTCATTTTTAGAATCGTCAAGAGTAAGCAACCCTGCTTTTGTTGAAGTTTGTACCGCACCTCTGTGAAGGTGCATGGATGTATTTAACATACATGCATTTTTATATAAATTGTGTACACAAACATAAATCACRTAAAAAAGACACGGAGGTGTATCTTGAGTCATGAGACAAGGATTCAGCAGAAACTCAGTTCCTACAATAATTTTATGTTGGARATAAATAATGCTTAAGCTTTTAGAGATACCTAAGTAACTTCTCAGTACTTGAGGGTTCAGAAAGAGGATAGGGCCAMCAGGGCAGGTTTCATTCTGCGTTTCTTAATGTTGTTGAGAAGAATCTCAGGACCAAAATTGCTAATAGCTGTATTGCACATTTTATGACATGCAGCAGTCAATTACCATAAAAAAGGAGTTATCTGGTGACATTTTAGAGCTCTAAATAGACACAGAAATCTACCTAAAGTATCAAGAATCTCAGAATAAATGCATAGATTTTACACATTGGGGTGTTTTTTCATTTCCTATGGGGTTTTATTAACAGGCATTAGCTTTCAATCAAAGGGCCTGAGAAGAGCCTTGCACTTTCAGCTGCTGCTGAAATCAATAAACTCCTGGTAAAGAAAAAGTAGCATAAAGCTGAACCAATAACAAGCTGGTAGGGGAACAATCAGGGAGAGCTTTATATCAATGCAAAAGACAAATTCTCCACGTTGCAGCTAGCTCAGACCTTATACATATGACAAATGTATAAGCTGCGGTGTATTTAAACAATGCTCTTGTTCCCCTGAAGCACTGCACATCCCATGGAACCAAGTCTTCAGCTGGACTTATCAGTATCACGTAATTTTTGTTAGTGTGCCTAAAAAAGTTATTGTTAGTTTCTCTAACCACCCTAAACACTATGTTCCAATGATGATAAAAAAGTAGTTTCAACCAATTCAAAATTCTGCTAATTGTTTACAGTGTTATTTTCTGGAATATGTGTTATATGATGRTCTTAAGGCTCTTTTCCAACCTCARTGATTCTAGGATTCTATGACTACAGTACAGTGCTATTCTCTGAGGTKAAATTCATGGTATACTCTAAGAAGGCTAAAGTGCTTCTCATTCCTTGCATTTTAACTTTTTTTTTTCAGTATGCAGAAACTTCTGTGGATAAGACAGGAAGGAATGAACCCATTTTGGATATTTGGTTGAAAACTCAGTGGTGAAAAGTACTCTGCTAATCATCCCATCAGGCAGAGGTGATGGCAGTATGGCACTTACTCTCCTGAATATATTTATTTATATTTATATTTATATTTATATTTATATTTATATTTATATTTATATTTATATTTATATATGCGTGTATAAATATATATATATAAAGTGCCTATCATCATATTGATAAAC
Organism: Oceanodroma leucorhoa; assembly: GCA_030449065.1. NCBI lineage: Eukaryota > Metazoa > Chordata > Aves > Procellariiformes > Oceanodroma > Oceanodroma leucorhoa. The sequence continues at coordinate 5,878,417 of JASVER010000065.1, forward strand.
ATTCTTTGGAACCACTCTGACAGTGTGGTTTATTATTAACTTCTGATAGCTGGAAGTTAGTGACCTGCACAGATTTATGAATAGAATTGTATCAAGGTAATCTAGTCAGTCAAGCTCTGAAGAAGGGTAAGGTTGGGRGTGGGTTGCGCTTGGGTTTTGGGGTCTTCTTTAGTATATTATTTCACCRTATTCCATAGTTACGAAGTGAAGGGCAGATGCTGCCTACGGTGCTTTTTCTTAGCATGATGGCATTTTCTGTTTGTGAGATCAGGTACCCAGAGCCTAGGAAAAATTAATTTAAAAAAAAAACCAACAAAAAAAGCGCTTAAAGACATAAAGAGGAGAAATTTGAATGGGGCTGCCGTGAAGCGAAATCTGTCGAACAGCCGAATTTCAATATCCATTAGTTTCCATCACAGCACCAGAGCTGCTGTGGGAAAACGCGGAAGGGTTACCGCTGTCGCCATGCCAGCGGCCTCCGTGCCGAGACTCTCCATCAGATCCCTGCCTTCCTACCACAGGGCGTTGGAAGGGGAAGGGCACTGACCCTGCTCTCTTAGGTTAGCCGGGGACTGAACAAAAGGTATTAAGAAAAAATAATGGGATGTAACCTGGGTGACGTTGGGCAGTGTCATTCCCAGTGTTAACTGAGTTTCCATACTGTGCCCAATAAAGTTTTAGCAGACTGAAGCATGGCAAATTTGTGGACACAGCAGGTTGCTTATTGGTATAGCACAACCACGTGCATGTTATCTAATAGAAATGAGGGTGTAGCAGCACCACATTTATATTCCAGCTGATGTCCCTAGGGCTGCAAAACATTACGGCTGTGGGCAGGAACTAAAGGTGATGACAAATAAGCCAGGAATAGGTTTGGATGTAGCAAATGATAACAAATTAGACAGAATTGACATGCAATTCACCTCCTGAAGCATCCTGAAAGATGTGCAGATAAAATGGCAGGGTTAAATTAAAGCTTTAGTGATGGATATGGCCCAGAAACAAAAACTGCGTTTTGGGTGGGTGTCCAGAAAACCAGAATCTGACCCACGTGATTTCATATTGGGACCGATCTGGAGATATTTCTCTTATCATTTTTCTCAAACTTTCTGAACTGATCAAGGACATTGCAGACAGTGTAATATGTAATAAGAAAGATAAGTTGTACAGTATTAGTTGTAGGTTTCCATGGCAATAAAATACTGAAGCTCTGTGATTTACCAGCACTGAATCTCACAATAATGAGGCAAAGAGAAACTTGTCTTTATCATTGGTCATGTAACGAAAACAATTTTGAGAACGCTGTGCTAATCATATGCAGTGCAAATTTCTCTTTACCAGTCACAATAAATTTTCTGCAAAGGTTATACACTTCTGGATACCGTCCAGGATGGCATGTTTTCAAGATTTCTTAGAATCTTTGGGAAGTGCTCTTATTAATGTGAACGGCCAAGCCTTTACAACCTATACCAGATTTTAAAGCATGTGTTAACGATTTACCCAGTGGTAACATAAGATTTGCTAGGGCAGAAATTCCAGTTTCCATTTACAATCAGAGCTTTGTGAGGAACATATATATCTAAAAGTTCATTATTTGTTTATTGATTAGGATTACAGTTGAATTGAGTATTTTATATGGTGGTTAGTGAAGATAGAAAAGAAGATGGAAGAAAGAGGAAGAAGATTCAATGTGGATATACTTCTAAGGTCTAGAAGTTGTTAAATGAAGTTTTGGTGCTTTTTGAAGAGATTTGAAAACCAGGAAATATAGCTGATGTAGACCAGCAAAATAAGGGTTTTCTCACAGTTAGAGCTGTAAGGTGTAAGAAGATGAGCAATTTGTCTTCCAGAACTTTTACTACTTTGACCTTGTAGTGAAATGAAACTTCCTTGTGAGCTATCTTAAAATCCCTAGATTTGGCAAAACCACAAAGCCATTCTTTCTCGCTGCGATTTCACATCGCTGGTTCTTTTCTTTGGCAAAAAATCAACTGGGCGAAACAGATTGAATATAGAAAAAGAATAAAACTAGGTGATGCTTAACCAACCTCACTTAATCCACCAAGCACTTAACAGTTGACCAACTTACCAGTGATGCTGAGCTCTGTTATTAGAGGTTTTTCATATGGGCTGAGACAGGTCTAATGGGCAAAAGGTCTAATGGGCAAAGGACCAAACTCACTCCTGAATTCACTGAAAGAGCTGCCAAAGCTGCCAATCCAAAGCAAGAAGCAATGGATCACCGGCTGTGATTGTTGCCAGCATGATATTTCATTCTGAACAGGCTGTCAGCCTGTTAATCATGCTGATGTAGTCTTATTAGTCTTATATATAGTCTGTAGTCTTATTGGTGTTCGCTTAATATTGAAATATCAGGTTCCAGCCACTTGACTTGACTGATTTCAATGGCTGTGATAGGAAATACAATCTGTTTACTATTGCATGACATTTTGAGCTTCCAGTTTCAGAGGGGAAGATAATACCGAGGATGCCACATAAACTGTAGCAACTGGGCATGGAGTTATTATGAGAACAAATTACAGTTATTAATGAATGGTTAACTTGAGCTGCAACTGACATTTAGAATGCCAGTGTACCTTTCCATTTCCCTCATAAGACTGAAATGATATTACCCTGCTCTAGTTTACTAGGGAGAACTAGAGAACTCTCCTCAAAACATTCATACATTTCCTGAAATTGGTCCTATATATTTCTAACTCTGGACTGTTAAAGTAGAATCCTTCCTAAATCATCCTTTTTTAAGCAATGTGAACACGAGGATACAATATCAAGATTCAGGCTGACATGCACAAAATGTTTTACTTAGATTTTATGCCTAAAAATTTGTCTGATATTTCTTGTAGAAAATTGCAGGTTTAGAAAATGGGATTTCCTAGAAAGAAAAATATTCTGCTTGAGATTTCACCACCTGCCTCATGACGGCTAAGTTACAGGCAACAGATTTTTTTTTATAGATAGTATTATTAGAAGCTGCTTTAGAAAATGAACATTTTTTTCACGTTAAATGGAATASGTTTTCATTGATATAATTTTGTGAAACAGGGATATTTCTGCAATACATGATTTTTTCTAGATAGAAAGTCTGCCTGGCTTACACCAGATTGTTTATGTTCTTGAGTGACAAAGTAAAATGACACCTGGCAAGAATTTCAGAAAACTGGGCTGATCCTGTGCCTGAGAAACGTGTGATTTTTGTGGGGAAGCGAAGAGTGAGGGGTCTGTGTGAGGTATGAACTTTCAGATGAAATAGAAAATGAATGACCAGACTGCTTGCATTCATTAAAGAGCTCATGGTGCTTTTCGCAGGACAGAAATCCTTTCTCCAAACTGTAGTGTAAGTCCCTTTCATCAAACACTGTATCTTAATTATGGAATTACTGGAAGATGATCTAATTACCATCTGCTAATGTGCATGCCCTCCTACACTGACACAGTAGACACCATTTTCTGTTACAGGTTATTACAGGCTAAGTGTTGTTAAACAGTCACCATGTTTCATTCCTATAAATACATAGTTTCCCTAAATGTGTAAATTCTATTGGCATTCCATGAGAGAGAAAACAGTTAAATAAATCTGAGTTATTGATCTCTATTGTCTGATGGGAATAAAGCAGCAAAATGTTTGTCAGTGGGCCAACTATTTAACACAATTCAAATATGGATAATGAGGACATCCACAGGTGCATTCAATTGAATAAAAAAATTAAAAGCTATCTAAAATCCTTATACTCCAGCACATGAGTTAACCACTAGCTGGGGGGGTTAGGAAGAGAATTTCTTCAGAGGCATCTTATTTCAAAATTGTCCCACATGTTGTTAAGAACTAGACTTCTTATGTTTTCCTTGTCATTAGTTTTTCAGGTTTATACTATCTTCCCTGTCTCCACTATAAAATTTTATTTGCCTCTTATGCAAATATGAATGTGTGAATGGCACAGAGTTGTCCAGGGAAGGTGCAAAGTGTTACTGAGACAAAGGCATTTTGTTATTTTTAAGAATATTATTCTGATGGGAAAAAAGCAGCAAAATATTTGTCAGTAGGCCAACAATTTTCCATGATTAAAATATGGCTTGTGAGAAGAAATGGCTTATAAGGCCATTGAAAAGATTTTGTTAAGCATCTGAATGATGAGTATGCCGCTGAACCCACGTGCTTGGCAAAATAGCTTTCACTGTGGTATGCTTTATACTTATGTATACTTATGTATTTTGGATGAAAGGACTTTAAAATCCTTAAAGTTCTGTTCCTGCATCCATGAAAGTCAAAAATAAATTTCCATTAGCTTCAGTTGCACAGAAACAGGCACTGACTCGTTAAATCTTGTAACTTCCCATCAGAATACAGGCACGTCTTTATCAGTAAGGCTGTTTTTGACAGTGGGACAAGACTGAAAGCAAAATGTCAAGCAAGGAGGGTGGGGACAGAGGTGTAAACAAACCCAAGGGCCCTTAGCTCTTTCTCTCAGCTCTAAGCATTAGGCTGTGCAGTCCATAAGTGGTTTTTCTGTAGAGTCAAAGTACTTTGAAACGGTCTCACACACAGGTGGTGCCCAGGGCTGCTTGGGCTGCGGCTGTGGTACGTTCCAGGTAACACCTGGCTTCATCGGAGCACGTTTATTTTTGCTGCGTGGAAGAGCTAAATTTGTTTACTCAACAAGCAGATTTACTAGAAAATATATTAGACATGGCTTTCACTCCTAATCAACGACATGACAGCTTCTTAAGCAGACTCCTGTTCACCTCTTTGCCTTTCTGTTTGAAGGAACTTGCCAATCACTATTAAGGTTTCTTAATGAGTTTAGCTTGAAAAATGAGCTACTCTGCTGCAGATGCCCATCCATTAATTTGCTTCTGCACTTTCCATCAGGAACTTTGACTGTATGGTTATTTAGGGCAGTAAAACTGTCCCAACTTCTCATATATTCTGATGGGCTTTTAAGAGAGCATCATTTAGAATTATAGAGCTATAAAGCCCTCTTCCTTCATTGTTTGATAAGCAGACCCTAAACTGATGTTATATATTCTTTCTTGTTCATAGATCTCAAACAAGTCTTTTCTGTTATACCCACCTATGCATGTTGTTTGGGCCTATGTTAATAAAACCTTACCATAGAGACAGAGGCCTTATGCAGAAAATGAAAGTATTTCAGTAACTAAAGACAAAGCAAGATTATAACCTATATTTAACACTGGAGAATCTGTATAGGCATGGAGTGAAGTGACAATGATGTAATGAACGTGAAAAAATGTGAAATGTGAAAAACTTGAACAAAGTTTCAACTGGAATGAGCTCTTAAATAGACACCAGGGAATTCACTACTCAGACAAGGTTTTTCTTCTGTGTGGTTCTTTCCCTGTGTTTAAGGCATTTATAACATCTTTTCTGTGTGGATTCCCTGGTGTTCAGTGAGGACTACAGTTTTCCCCTCTCAAATGGCACTGCTAGGGTTTCTTTAAGCTACCTCACTAATTATTTTCATGAAACTTAGCAAAATCTAAATCTTTGATAATTCTACTTCTCTGTCAACTTTATTGAAATAGAATAGTGGGCAAAAAAGCGTAGAGCAAAGTTGCACAGTGTCCTTAGAAAGCAGCCTAAAAAGAAATGCAGATGATATACAGAACTTCACTATTTTAATTGCATTCCCTATGGTTAATTTTTAAAGATGTGGAATCAGTCAATTAGTTTCTGCAGACCTCGGTTAAGTACATCATATGTCTGATTCTGGTCTAAGCGCAGTTCAGGCTTTTGTCACTGTGCATCCAAAACACAGATCTCCTTCCTGTGAGGAAGACATAAGCTGACGGAAAGATGCAGTTGTGCTGTGTATTTATGGTGTATGGGAGACGTGACCCGAGAGTGAGGTAATTCATAATCACCTAAAAGATGGACTCTACTCCTCAACTTCCAAATGCATATACAAAGGGCGGCGAAAACGGCATTCAAAATATTAGAAACACAAAAATCTCTTCACTAGGGAGACATGGGGCCTATCCAACACTTACAGAAAAGAAAAGGAAAAGAATCATACAAAATAATGACAGCAGATGATAGTCAGTCAGATAATCCTGCCTGCTTTTTTCTCATGAAGAAAAACAAATGGAAACTAGTGAACATTATTATACAAATAGGTGGGAAGAAATGCTTTTTAAGATGAATAATAATTGTTGGTACCATTAGACATGATTGAGATGAAGCTTAAAGCAGGATTCAGAAATGGATTAGACATTTATATGAATAATAAACACACAATCTGAAGTTAGAGTAGCCAGGTCTTATCAGGTTATTGTAAATCAATGTCATGCATCTACCACATATGCTAAAATTAAACTTAGATTTATATCATACGATATACAGTAACAAAACAACACTCAAACGTGACTTAGAATCCTTCACCTAATGGACCTTAGAGGGCCTAAAAAGAATTATGAATGATAAACCTACAGAAAAAAATGTTACAGGCAACAAGAAGATGTGGGACAACCAGCCTGCACCAGTCTCAAAGCCAAATAAAAATTGCTTCATGTCCATGAATGCAGTGTCAAAGTTAGAGGGTGGCATTTTCTGAAGGAGACCATCCCAAATTCTTTCACTGCAATTCACAGACCCGATGCAGCACCTCTACCCGCGTATCTTGTCAACAAGACGTTGAACCTAAAAAATGTATCCTGGAACCTATTTGTGAAGGATGGGAAAGTGGGGGGAGAAGAGGAAGGGGGAGAGACAGTATGTGTCTGTGTGTGTGTCCCCCCACCCATGCCATAGGGTAAGCCTCCCGGAAAGGGTGATGAGCTACTTGCAGGTCACATGGGCTAGAAGAAGGGGTACAATTTTTCTGGAAAAAAAGAGGTAAACAGGGGAGGAAAAGGCAAAAGGGACTAGACAGCTGGTCCCTACTTCATTTTTGGACCAGGTATAGTTTTTCTTTGTGTTACTACAATTATCTGCAGGCTTAGATAGAAGGACATGGGCAAAGGTCTGTTTTTTTCCTGGCTCAGGGAAATAGTTAACATTTATAATGAGAGATGACAAACTAGACTATATGGACTCCATGACTCACTTGTAATTGCAGCTCCTATGTGCAAATAATACTTGAGATGCTTCTAAAATTGCCAGCTGAATTAATTTTCCCCAAAGCCAAAACCATCCAGGGGGAATGAATCCAGCTGGCATATCTCTACACACACCTCTCCACCTCGACCAGCACCAGGGATGCGTTGTGTCTCTTACTGCCTTGCAATGGCAATGAGGTAATTATTGGCAATTGGACTCTACATGTAAGTACTGTGGATGGGAATCAATTAAAATGCTATATTGAGACAACAGAGTGTTTACTTGGAATAATTTTTCGATTTACTAAATAGTATAACTAATGAAAGAAATTGCTTCTACCAGCTTTCACAATAGTTTAAAACTTATTGAGCACAACCAGACAAGTGTTTAGCTATCTGGAGGAGAAAGCTTGAGCAATGGGCTGGAAAAGCAAGGTCTTTTAAAATATGCCCATTTTTAAGATTTAGTTTTAGTCTCTTCTTTCCCCCCTCCCTGTCAAGTAATTAAAGTTCTTGACTTGTTTCAAAATGGCTCAGATTAAATTTCATTTTGTTAAGCACCTAATTTTTCAGCTAGGAAAAAAAAAGACCATTAGGAATTTGCATTATCCATTACAGCCTCCTTCACGATCTGAAATTTATATGGGAAATGCTAATTGGACGTTCATCATCATAAAGATAATGATTTCTGTAGTCTTCGCAGTGATAATTAAGATGAAAGATGAAAATGATGCAGAGTGAACATTGTATTCTTTATTTGCTGTGAATGGAGAATGGAAAATTAATTCTGTCCTTGTCTGCAGGATGGGGGTGCCAGGCAGGGGTAGAAGGGGACATGTACAAGAAATTGTTTTGTCTAAGACATCTGAATTTGCTTAGGGGAGAGATGGTCCTGCTGATTTTATTCCAACACCCAGATGAAGAAGGCTGATATTGTGTGAAACCTCCTCCTACTATTGTCCTGAAGACAGATGTGGCTAATGAGATTTCGTTCTTTATGCTTCGGTGCACTGTGGGTAAGAGCTTCCCCTCTATTGCTTTCTAAACAACGTGTGTTCCCAGTTCCGAGACGGAAAGAGGCGACTTCCGCGGTGTGGAGTTGTAGGTGCGTGCAGTGGCGGAGGCAGACTGGTGAGTTAACTGGTCAGAATAGTCATTGCCACGTCTACGTGCATCTGCTTTTGAGGCTCAAACCAAACCAAACCAAAGCTTTGTGAAATAGAAAGTGTTTTACACAAAAATCCTTCTCTTACATTTGTTCTGCTCTTCTGTATTCTCCAGAAGAGGTTTGGTGACTCTGTAGGGCAGTAGACAGAGCACCAAAAGCAGTCACATTGAATCCAAGATTGAGATGGTTGATACTGTTATTTTTTCTGAAACTGGAATGAGCTTGAACTGTTAGCCTGAAGTCTTTCCTGAACCCACACAGGACCCAAGAAAATCAAACATCTCTGATTATTGGTTCAGAATAGCAGTGTGACTAAAGACAGTCACCCCTTACCAGGGACTTGCCTGATACAAATTTGTCACATGAGCTGTTCCTTTTTAAAATATTATTTTCTTGTGAACATTGCTTGGCTGTTTTATGGTTATGGAACTAAGTTTTGAACCATTCTGGGTGTCGACCAAAACCACTTCATTTGCAATTGAACCCAGAACTGAACTGGACGCCCGCGTGCTGCGCTCCCCGGGGCGCACAGCCAGGAGCCAGGAATGCCCRACGTCTGATCTCGCTTACCGAAAAYRCTCCGGATTACTGGCCACGCTGCAGCAGTGCCTGAAGGCTCTGATAGCAGTAGCCTACATAAAGGCACCCAAGAAGACACAGTCTTTGTTCTGAAAAGTTTGCCTGTTAGCACCTGGCAAGATGCAATGAATAAATAACAAATGGTAGAAGCGTGAAGGACAAAAAGGCAGCAGTAATATGATCAGACAGTTAGAGACCCATGATGTGCACAATTTAAGTGTTTTTGAGCAAGAATGAAGAGAATTCTGCTAGAAATTAAAGTCAATATCTGCAGAACATGCATTTAGGGAAAGTGCAGAACCACCCACTTGGTTTGGTCAGTCTTTCTATGATAAGACTTTAAATTAAAAAAGCTGCATAAATCACCTCTAGTAATGAAGACATAAGCACAAATACCGGCACAGGTTAACGGGGAATGAGTAGTGAGGTTATGAGGGCTTTAATTCCCATCTGCATATTAGCACCTGCTGGTGTGGTAAACAATCCCATATAGTGGGTTCTGGCCACAGGCACTTGGCTGCATCTGTACCTGAGACATGCAGAGGGAGAAGGCGTTCCTTTTTCTAACAGTTGTGAGGCAAACAAGCAAGCTTTATGGGCTCAAAGCAGCAGCAGAGTTCTCTTGCTGAGGGCCTTGGTGACAGAACTGTTTGTCTACTCAGTGCTAAGGCGACCCAATGGCATCCTGAGACCATTCAGGATGCTGAATTTGGTAACGCTTCTGAAAATTGGGAAACAAAGAGTTAAGTGTTTTCTCTCAATCCATTGAATGCCAGAAATACAGCTGTAATGTATACGACCAGACAGCTTTAACTTGCTTCCTTGGAGCAGGCAGTAACAGACTACAGGAATTATCTCTGCTCATTGTACCAGGTGTAGACATACTCCTTGCCGCAGCAAACAGCTGGAGCCTCCTGGGCAGGCTGTGCTTTATTAGGGGGAATTCTGGACCACTCCCAGGAGGGGGCCTGAGCTCCTGCTGATAGCCATTTCTGTGATCAAAGGCAAAAGATGCACGCACTTTGATTTCAGTTCTATAGCAATACTGGGACATAGAGCAATATGCCGCAAGGACTGTCAGCAGCTGCCGGGGCTTTTAATGATGAGCAGGAGAGAGGGTCACGTTAGCTGGCATCATATACATATATGTGAAAGGTTGTAAAAAGGGGTGAAAGGGCTGTAGCATTTCGCAGGTGTGATTTCTTTTCTGGTATTGAGTGTAGGGCTGCTGGAGATGATTGCTGTTCTGTAAGTTCAAGGCCAGAGCGCAAGCCTGCACAGTATGCATGAATTGCTGAACGGGAAGAAGAAGGTTGAGTCAAGGTGGTACAGACATTTAACTTTTCCCTTCCTGTTTTTCAGAAATCTGCATTTTACTTAGCTTTTGGGGAGACTGAAGGATTCTGCAGGTTAGCTTCAGTTTTTGCCTTTTTGCAGGTCTCTTTCCTCAACGCAAAAAGAAATGTTATTTTTAGGAATTCATTATTGCTCGGTATTTTCTGGTTCTCAGTGGTTAAATGCAGTTACTCTCAGTACTTGCTCAGAGCTTGATTAACATATGCAGAAAGGAGAGAACATAACCCTGTCAGTTCATCTCCTCTACCCCTGAGTGGCAAGGATTAATGGCTTCTAGGGTCCCCCACGGGCTTCTGCTCCTGCGGAGGGGGGTCTGAAGAGCAGCGAACAGTCAGAGGTACTCACAACCACCCAGAGGAGCCACGAATTGGTTCGGGCTGGTGGGCACTGCGTAGCGTTGGGCTGAGAGCACTGCGCTGCAGGCCCCTGGGAAGGTGGCACTCCGGGAGGAGGTGACCAAGGCTGGACCCATCAGGTGCCCTCACAAACCACTTGGTCCTGTTGTCACTGAGGGCTCACGCGAACCAGCTCCGGGAAGAGCTGGAGTGACAATGTCTGGTCTGACAGGGGTTGCTCAAGCTGGTGGCTGATGAATATTTGGTGAATAGAGACCTGTTATTCACTCCTAGTTTTGGAGAGTGAGATCTACAGGTACTGATACTGATGCTGTTCATTACATGCCCATAAACATGAATTACAAGACGAACAATTCCATTTACAGAAAGAGGGGCTACTGAATTTGGCTAAAAGCACATTGTGTAAACATTGGCAGACACAGTTACAAGAAGGAGACTGTACCTTTTACCTTTCTGAATGGAAAAATCCCTTAGAAGAGGCAATTCAATTAGCGCTCCAACTTGTCTTAATTGTTACTGTGTTTAAGCCATTTCAGTAGCATCCTACAGGTTTATGAGGCCATAATCTGGTTCCCAAAAGGAAGAACTGTGAGGACAAGTAAGACAGTGAAATGGGAGCACTATTCCTGGTGTGAAAAACTTCACATGGGGCTGTGCAAATAATTGACTTCTTGGTTTGCTTGCTGAACCGAGGGAAAAAAAAAGGCAGGCCAGCAGCAGTGGGAAAAGAAAACCAATTCACTTGCTTGTTGATCCAATTGGATCAACACAGAGTGAGGGAACAGGGGAATAAAATTTCCTAGGTAAGTGTCTTCAAATGAGGTTAAAAAAAAAAAAAAATTCCTTCCTTTGGAGGTAATCCACACTCCAGAAAAGATTTGACTAGACACTGAGTCAGGGGTATGGCATGGGTGGCTAGGACATTCACCTCAGATGCGAACCATCGAGCAGCCGTATCTCTGCCGATGGGTGTTCAATTATCTAAAGCACAATGGAACAACTTCAGAAAACCAAATTCTTCTGAGTCTATCCACTGGTCAGAATGAAGACACTACCAACTTCTGGGTTTTGCAAAGGTGGCACTGAAATGGTTTCCATGTTTGGAGGATGACCTCTGTGTGGGCCTTTATTTAGTGAAACTGTTATTTGCTGAAAAAATGTTTCCAGCACATTTCATGTACATAGTAGTAAATAACAGGGTAGAAAACTGCAGATAATTAATTTTGCTCCTGAATTTAAGCATTTCCTATATTATAGTCCTGTACTTAGAGGGAACTGGAAATTGAGGTCACAAGAGGTACATTTTTCAGAAAGTCCTTAGGTTCTTTGAATGTTTTACTTCAGAGATCTCATCTGGAAATACACTGATTTGCCCATAATAAGGTGCTGCCTTGAACCTTTGAAACGAGACTCCTATGAATTCCTGAACTTTCTTTTTCATCTTGCTAATGCTCAAAGTTAAACTACCTTGAACTTTCATTTACAACTCAATCTCAACCAGGACTCCATCGTGATACATTATGAATGTTGAAAATGTTCTAAAAATTTTCCTGCTTCCTTCTTTCCTGGTCAAACTCTGCATCTGTTCCTGGGCCCCCAGTGCAGAGTGTCCAAGCAGAAGGAACAAGTCCCAGACATTTTGCAAACCCTTTCTTCCAGAAGGTTTCTTGATCCATTGTGATAGGCTTAGGTGAATAAAATTGCTGAGACAAACTACAAATAAGAACTCAGATCTAAACCCTGATTTTCATGGTCTTGAACCACTAAGTTGAATAATTGTTTTTCTGGTTGTTTTATGGTTTACGGAAGACATGATAATAATCCACAATTTTTACAGATGTTCAGATTATCCTGCATTTAATAAGGGGATTCTAGTTTTTCACATACCGTTAGAAGGATTGTTCATTCTGTTTAAAACAGGGTACAAAACTTTAAAGTTGATAGCTAATTGAAAGATTTATATAATGAATTGCTCATGAAAAGGAAAAGCCTGCGTAGTGTTCCCTTCTAGGGATGGCTCGTCTGTCTGTCATTCACGTGCCATGTTCATGTAAAGCTCTAAAGCAGTCACACTGGAAACAAGTAATTATCCAGCCGGTGGTGCACAGAGGGGTTCACAGCCTCTGGGAAACAGAGTTCCTCTTCTTCATACTGGTTCTCTTCTTTCCTTTTCCTCTCCCTCTACTCCACATAGCAATGCA